>JAWDGP010006922.1:842500-1165000 GCA_033675545.1 Elysia crispata
TCACAGTAACTCTTCGTTTGTTCTCTTTAGGGCCCACGATATTCGACTTATGCGGTGGTATATCCACATCTCAAATGCTCAAAGTTTCTTTTCGGGCATAGTTGTAATGGCCTAAGTCTCACATTCATAGAGAATTGTTGATCAAGTAAAGTATTTAATCTAACGTATCTTTGTTGACATATAGGTCGTGGCATGTTTGTTTATATTTTGGACATATACTGGAAAGATATTTTGGCAATACCGATTCTTCTACGTCTTTATTGGATCTACCATCTTCTTTTAAAAGGGCACCCAAGTACACAAAATAATGTTCAACTAAACATCCATCTAAGAATGTACTTATTTGAGACGCTTTCTTTTTATTTGAGAAAGCATTATTTTTGTTTTCTTGATGTCCATATTTTCTCACTTTCTGCTTTGACTTTGCCGATAATGTTTTGCAGTTCGGTTTGACTATCCCAAAGTAGCACACCTTAGGTTGTTGATGTAATGACCTCCACTGTTTACTCCAGTGTGATGTTGAATTTGTTTAAGTATTGTCTATGTATACATGTCGCAGAGTGCGGGGATAAGTCACAATCTTGCCTAACACCTTGTTAATTGATATGAACCACAAAAAAGCCCTATTCGGATTGGTTACAAAAAATTGAAGCCCTTCTTTGAGGTCATCATATTTGATATTTTCTTTTGCTCTAAAGTTATCCTTTGATCCCCGTTACCTCTGAAAGGGTACTTATCAAGGCAGCGATCTCATCTTTCCACTCTTGACAGGGGATTTCTACGTGCCATTTCCAGTCCAATACAATAGATCTCTGCAATGTTCATAGCAAGAGGTCTAAACACATTTGACGTCAAGGACAACTATCTCATATTTTAGAGTCAGCTCTAAACTCCTGCACATATCCAAGAAAAAATCTGTCCCACTGAATGCTATTCTTCTCGGCATCTTTTATACAGCATTATTTTAATTGCCATAGTCGATAAACTGTACCGCCAGATTTCAGATTGTGGCCATAATATTTCGCACTGCACTCCAAAATGGCTCTTTGCTGAAGCAGTGTTATTTACACCAATCTGAAAGAATCACGTAAACTTCCTCGATCTCCCCAGGGGCGGCACTGAACAAGAGGTCATCAAACATCGATATTGTTATAGGGGACTCATTTTCAGAGTGCGGCAGAAAAGATTGTTGATTATAAATACGCGAGCTGGCGCGAAATGTCTCAGTTGATCGACTGAATTCTGAAGGAAATGACTGTACCGCGTGAGAGCAGCTTGTATCTGCAGTCCAGCACTTCACAGCATCTCCTAGACACGCCATTTATAATCCAGCACGCTAGTTTACTTCATCAGATATCAGTGCTGGATGAGTAAAATTATGTATGCTGAGCTGGCAATCCAGAATTACAGCGATCAAATCCTGCGTTGATGCTCTTCTTTTTTTTTCTTTGTTCTTCTGTCAGTTCTGATACACGATGTGGTGCATTGATGCTCTGACAACTGGGCCGGATTCCATCTAATCAGCCTTTTCTTTGGCTTGAAAAGACTCAAATCCAAGAGCGAGTGACAGCACAAAGTTTTTGCCTTTGGCTATGAGAATAAACAGATCCAGCTTCTTTAGCAATAGCAACACCATCATTAACAACAAAAGATTGCAAAAAATAAGTTATTAACAACAACAACAACAACAACAACAACAACAATAATAATAATAATAATAATAATAATAATAATAATAATAATAATAATAATAATAATAATAATAATAATAATAATAATAATAATAATAATAATGATAATAATAATAGAATAAGTAGTAATGGCAGTAGTTGTAGTAGTAGTAGTAGTAGTAGTAGTAGTAGTAGTAGTAGCAGCAGCAGCAGCAGCAGCAGCAGCAGCAGCAGCAGCAGCAGTAGTAGTAGTAGTAGTAGTAGTAGTAGTAGTAGTAGTAGTAGTAGTAGTAGTAATTACAGTAATAGTAATAGTAGTAGTAATTGCAGTAATAGTAGTGGCAGTAGTTCTAATGATAATGCCATCGGTAACGCTAATAGTAATAGTACTGATAATGGTTGAAGCATGTTGAGGAAAAAGTAATACTTATAGTAAAGCGTTCGCCATTTTTTTTCAACACAGCGATTTTTTCCCCCTTTTTACATCAGTTTTCACTCTTCAATATTTTAGAAATGGAGTTGCAAACCTCATTCTCTGATTAATTAATTGTGACAAATTGGACGGCGCTTTTCCAAAGAGCTCACATGGAGTTAGATTTGTTGTACGTGGTGTTCATTCCCAACAATGGATATTTGATAATGTTTGGTTTGTTAAGACTTTATGAAAATAAAACTGGCGAAAGCAATTTATTTTCATGCCAAAGCGGTTTAGTGGAGTTGACTTCGCCCTAAATGATGACGCATGAAAAGCAGACCTTACAACGACGATCTTTTCTTTATTTGACCTCATGTGCTTGTGGGAAGTCTAGCACAAATTTCTGCTGATTATGTTATCATATAAAACCTAATTTCATCAACCGATCTCTGGAGTATTCAAAGTAATGGAAGTAGTAGTACTATGAGTAGTAGTAGTAGTAGTAGTAGTAGTAGTAGTAGTAGTAGTAGTAGTAGTAGTAGTAGTAGTAGTAGTAGTAGTAGTAGTAGTAGTAGTAGTAGTAGTAGTAGTAGTAGTAGTAGTAGTAGTAGTAGTAGTAGTAGTAGTAGTAGTAGTAGTAGTAGTAGTAGTAGTAGTAGTTTCTGAAATTTAAAAGAAAATATCGAGAACTAGGTATTAAACAATAGCACAAAGAAAAAAAGTTAAAAAGGAAGTAAATAGTTATGACAAAGAACATTTATTTTAGCTCAGCTGACGCGACACAGAAGCATAAAACATATGCGCTATTTTAATTTTATCTTTTTTGAGTTTCTATTTATTATCTGCATGTGAATCTCTCTGTATTATTTTTTGTTTTTGTTTTTGTATTAAAACAAGTCGAAAGCTCACGTGCTCTGTATTATTTTGAACATTTTAGAGCTGCACAGAACTTTTTTTTTTTTGAAATAAATTATGCTTCGCAACTATTCATCAAGCTATTAGAAGTAGTTAGTAATAGTAGAAGTAGCAGCAGTAGCAACACCAGCAGTAGCAGTAGCAGTAGCAGTAGCAGTAGTAGTTGTAGTAGTACTAGCAGTAATACTTATAATAATAGCGGTGGTAGGAGCAGCAGCATTAGTTGTAGTAGAGGTATAGGTAGTAGTGGTGGTGTTGTTAGTAGAACAACAGTAGCAGTAGCACTAATGAGAGAATAATTTAGAGGTGGTAATAATGATGTTTAAAAAAAAGAAGATGTTTTAGTTGCATGTGATATATATCCCTCGGATTTATAATAATAAATTTGAAACACAAAATGGAAACTCTCGATAAAGCAATTATTAAAATATAAAGAAAAAACTACTAAGACGATCTAAAAAAAACATAAATTAAAACGAAATTCTATAAAAGTAATATGAATTTAATCCCTTTAGCTGCCTTTGTTTTAGGTGATACAAGTAAAGTGTCTGATTTATGAGGGAATTTTTTTTTTCTTTTTTAATTGAGTTGTAGACTTGGTTCAAACATGAAGTTTATGACACACACACACACACAACAGATAAAAAAATATAAAGGTGAAAACAGTTGGAGCGTAGCGTGTGGCTTGCAGAGGAGTGTGAAAATGTGTATTTCCAGGTGGGTAAAAGAGACGGAAAGGAGGGCGAAGAGAAAAATGAAGGATGGGAAAAGGGGGGAGGCGTTAGAATGGGAGCGATACCCAAAATAGAAAAAAAATGTTAGCTGAAAGATTGAGCTACTAATTAGTTAAAAGCTAACTTTCAAGGTAGAACTTGCCACCAACTAGATCTCTGCTGCTTCTTCGTCTTCTTCTTCTTCTTCTTCTTCTTCTTCTTCTTCTTCTTCTTCTTCTTCTTCTTCTTCTTCTTCTTCTTCTTCTTCTTCTTCTTCTTCTTCTTCTTCTTCTTCTTCTTCTTCTTCTTCTTCTTCTTCTTCTTCTTCTTCTTCTTCTTCTTCTTCTTCTTCTTCTTCTTCTTCTTCTTCTCTTTAGACAGATGGACTAACAAAGAATGTTAGAAGATATATCAAGAAATGATATATAGCTCTTTAAATATAAATCGATGAAAAAGACAAAATCATGAGAGGAAAACAATGTCTAGATTTAATCCAACTCTGCTATGTCCCATTCTCGCTTAATGAAGAAACCTCACTGATGGCTACACCATTTTATGATCTTCTTTTAAAAGTAAAGACGCCCTACCTGGAAATTTTTAATTTTTAAGATTTCAACTTTTATTACCTTTGTCCTTCGAGCGGGATTTTTATTTTAATTGTTGATCATCTTAATGAACATTGGTGTTTAAAAATTCAAAGTTGTCTGCGCTTCTTTGTCTCCCGCTTCAGTTCATGTAAATTAGCATGAGAAGAAAGTCTGTGGCTGGTATTTCCCTGACTTGTATGTCGCTGTCGGAAATAAATGAGACAAGTTCATGATCGACTTCTTAAGTGACAGTTGCTCAAATTTCCCTTGTTTGCATATTTAATTTGTAAAAGCTCAATTTTATGTAAAGATCTTTTGCTATGTAATGGTTGCCAAAAAAAATTGTCAAAAGTGGATTAAAATAAATTAGCCCCAGAATGTTTTTTTATTCCGATAATTTTTTTACGAATGGTTTAGTAAAAATCGTGACTATTAAATGTTAAAAATTTGACTGGTTTTAAACGAATCTTCGAAGACTATCAGAAAATGATAGAGTTTTAACAGACTCCAAAAATTATAGCGAGTCTCAGAGATGAAGTTCTGACTCATCCCGCACACTGCCTTGGTTTTTAATGAACCCTCTTCTCTTTTATTTCCATCACTCAAGGGCTGACAGATCTATCTAAATCTAAATCTAAAAGGAAGCTGAGTGAAGGAGAATCATTCTTAGTAGCACGTCTCCGAAGAGGACAATGCTGATGCTTTGCATTGGGAGATAGGTAAGTTCACTTCGTCCAAAAACTTATTGTTTCAATAGATATAATAATGCGATAATGTAATTAATAAAATCAATGGCATTTAGGATTGATAGCTTCATACGAAAAATGAAGAAATTTAACACATTTATGAAAATTAGACAATCGAACCTAGAACTTGTTGGGAATATAAATTATCTCCTCTGCAGTAGTAAAGACAAGAATGGTAAGATTCATGTTTTTGTGGCTGCTGGTTGTTGCTGTTGTAATAGTGTATAATTAATATCATTATTGTTTTTTTTTAATTAACATTATTATTATTATTATTATTATTATTATTATTATTATTATTATTATTATTATTATTATTATTATTATTATTATTATTATTATTATTATTAATATCATATTTGTATTATTGTAATTTTTACTACTTCTCTTACTACTACTACTACTACTACTACTACTACTACTACTACTACTACTACTACTACTACTACTACTACTACTACGACTACTACGACTACTACGACTACTACTACTACTACTACTACTACTACTACTACTACTACTACTACTACTACTACTACTACTACTGCTACTACTACTACTACTGCTGCTTCTATTACTACTATTACTACTACTACTACTACTACTACTACTACTACTACTACTACTACTACTACTACTACTACTACTACTACTACTACTACTACTACTACTGCTGCTGCTGCTGCTGCTGCTGCTATTACTACTACTGCTGCTATTATTACGACTAGTGAATTAGTGCCGCAACTCTTTTTTTCCTTTTTCACAGTTTCTAAATAAAAATCACTATGTATTCGTCTGTGGACATTTTCTAGGATTTATGATTTGAAATATAGTTTGAAATATGTGATATAGAGCTATCATGTTTTAGGACTCCGATTGTCAGAAAGGAAGAAAGAGAGAGAGAGAGAGAGAGAGAGAGAGAGAGAGAGAGAGAGAGAGAGAGAGAGAGAGAGAGAGAGAGAGAGAGAGAGAGAGAGAGAGAGAGAGAGAGAGAGAAATCTGTATTTTCATGATGATTATTGCGCGCAAAAAAGATTTATGCTTATCTCTCTCAATTTTTTTTATCAAGTTGATGCTTAAGCCTAACATGTCTATATGAAATATTTTGTCAATGGTTGGGCTCCGAAATTGTTACACTGAATTTCTTTACTTTTACACAGGGGTATACCGGATCACGCCCTATTTATTTGGTGTTATCTCTATTGAATTTTAATAAATTTGTCCCTAGTTTTCGCTCCTCTCCCACCTCTCTTGCCAATCTATTTTCATTCTTGTATTAATGCCTAATCTTGTGCTTGTTATATCTTTTTTTTTTTTTTGGCCTCTCCATCCGCTATTTCATATCCTATGATGTTGCTGTGTGCTGGGACCCAGCACATTTGGAGGCGGATGTCTTTTTCATTTTTGAGTTTTTGTGCTTTTTATTTAGTTATTTCCTTTTCTGATACATATTTGATGTTTTCTTTTTCAGGTTACTAATTCTGCGGTGTTAATACTGTTGTTGTTTATTATTCTTTAACCTCTCGTAAACTGTATATCTGTACTGTGGGCTTCTGTGCTCACCACTTTTACTTCCTCTTCTTTGTAGTTTTTATCGAACTGTCCTAGAGTTAATGTCTTGAGCTTTCCCGAAGGGTCTGATTGTTTTTAAAGCTACTGACAACCAATATAATTATATTCTAATGCCCAAGGTGCACGGTTAAGGTTTCTTATAAGTTTATCTTATCGAGTCTAATTATTGAATTTCTTTTTGGGCATCCTGGCTTTGCTTGTTTGGTTTAGATTTGCTAATCAACATTATTTTAGTATCCGTAATTTAGTTATATGGGTCCATATACGATGATGTTGAGTTCGAGAGATTAACATAGGCTCATATCCAGTATTTTAGGGTTGCGCCCTTTCTTCTGATGTCTAGAGTCTATAATCGTGGCTGTTTTTAGAGCCTCTGAGTTCGTTCTTTGGTTGCCTCCACCAGGCAGTGCTGGGCAACAGCTTGAATTTTATCCTTACGTTATGAGCATAGGCTTGCCATTGTATCTTTTTGATTGCCCTCGCTCTAATCATGGTCCTCGGGCTGGTATTAGATCAGGTGTAGCAGGGGAGGCGGAGGATCATCTCAGTCTGAGGCACCTTGGCAGAGAGGTCCAGTCCTGTCGTCGTGTCTGAGGTTTTAAGCAGGCCGGGGTAGGCAGGATAAAGGTGATCGGGTGAAGTTGCAGATCTTTTCTGAGAAGTGGTGGAATTTGTCAACGGAGATTAATTGGGCTTGGGATGCGATATCACCGAATAGGTGGGATAAGGGAAAAGGGATCTGATTGGATGGGGGAATAGTGAGGTGCTTTCTCTTTAGATGCCTTCTTAATCTATTTTTGGGCTTCGGTTCATCTTGAGTAGGGAGGCATGAGGTATGTGTACACTAGTCATAGGATTTTCATGTAACGTCTGCAGGGGTTGGGTGGAAGCTGGAGTCCGGACAATCCTCGTTTTTTTCTCTTGTAGACCTTGTATCTAAAGTCCCAAACCTTTTCTATCAGTTCTATGCCCTTTGCTGTTGACTTCGTCAGCTAAAAGAAATGAGCCTCTAGTGCTACTGCCATGTTTCCTTAACGCGTAGGGTCTACCTCTGCTGTCTGGGTCCCTATTGTCTTAGTCGTTAAGCGTGGGTGGGGAAAGAGTGACAACGTGTCACGTCTACTGGGGTTTCCCTGAAGGGAATTCTCAGTTCGGTCGACCTAGCAGAGAGTTCTGGCATGTGGAGATCTGCAGGGAGGTTGCTGAGTTTGCCGATGGGTAGACGGTAGGAGCTGAGCAGGGTTTTACAACAGCATAGGACGGACCGTCCCAAGGCGGAGATGGGGGATGGACAAGCGTAGACAGCAGCGAGGGTTGGGCAAGTCGTGTCAGTGGGAGTGGGGTTGGGTGGAATTGCCCACGTCCTGTTTCTACGGTAGGTTGGCTGTGCGTGGACGGGAAAAGTGGGGTTTAGGCGCAAACGCGTGGTCGGACTTGGCAAGGAAAGTGCAAAGTTTCTTCTAGAAGAGAAGATATACCTTGAATTGTACAAGGCTGAAACTTGACTTCTCGGACTCCGTTTTAGCCTTCTAGGGCGGGTGTTCATTATCAGGTGCTGGCTATTCTGCTTAGTTTGAACCCCAATCTACCATGCTCTTATGCTAGAAGCATTTACAATAAGCTGCGACAGCTTAATATGGCCTGATAGTTTGGAGAGATTAAATCTCGCCGCACACTACTGTAACATTAAGATTATTCGAACTTTTCGGGAGCTTATGATTGTATTTTTTTATCTTTGCTTTAAGGGTTCGTTTATAATTTCTTATTCTTTTCTTCTTACTCTTTTTAATGATCTGAGGATTACTATTATTATTTCTATTATTCTTATAAATCTTTTCTATTCTTTTGTCTTTCTCTTAATGTATTAGTTTTCTGCTTGAGCATGCTACAATTTAAATTTTTTTCTCACTCCTGCTTACTATCTATTTCACGCTATGTTTTAGTTTTTCTTAATCCCACTTTAAAACCGATATTCTGACTCCTAGGTGAGAGATACGCAAGATGGTGAGTGAATTAATCGTCAACGGGTATTCATTTAATAGGATTGTAAGTCGATTGTTTGTAGATTGATGATAGAAAGATCAACAGTAGGGTTTATAAGGTGATCGACGCTCGATTAGATCAAAGGGACAGTGTATGATGCACTCATTTGTTGCTTTTGCGTAGTAGTAAATAAGGGGTTATGGCTTGTGTGAAATAAGACATTTTTTTTTTGTTTACCGGTATTTGATAGCTATTGACCAGGTGGCTAATGTTCTCTAGGCTTTACTTTTATTTTCCCAGTAAACGGCGAAAAATGGAAAGAGCAGGAGGTTCTTGTATTAGCCATCAGCCCAATGTAGCAAACATTGTAACCACGCATATCTCCTGTCAATACGCAGTGGTAGAATCTCATACCTCTTTGTGATTCACCTTTTCAGATGATCTCCTCTAGCACCCACAGTGGGAACATCTCTCATGCGACGTAAGACAGACTACGCCCTGACCGAGCGTCAGTGATGGATGAGCGGCTTGTATGACGTGATGTGTTTTCTTGTCTACACCACTATGTTCAACCAGCGCAGAACAGGACCATCGGATGTTGCACGGTACTCATCATAGTTTCAAATTAGAATAGTTATCCATATAACCGGGGTTTTCTGAGACTGCACCACATTAACCCCTTTGGCATTAGGTAACGAGAATCCGTCTGGATAGAAAACGAAGAATACAAATTGAATAATCAACAAAAAGAAACCAAGTAATATTAAGCTTGTGTACAAAAAATGGCAAGGTCTCCATTAAATATAAGACATTGGGATGGTATTCAACAGCTTGCAACTGTGAATAATGAAACGGTTTATTCATCCGGAGTGTTAAAGCTAACAGTAGGCTAGAAAAAATCTCGATTCCTCCCTTCAGCCCCACCCTCCTTTCCTGGACCTTCCTCATCTCATGGTCGCAATGTAAAACCTTCTAATTTGTTTGATTTTTCTTTCACTCTGCAACCAATCCCACTGAATTTGTTCATGACCTAGAATGATCGCCCTCATCACGTGATCCATTATGCCAATTTCAAACAGAACAATGGAATATTGACATTGTTTTTGATGTAGATCTCGCTGTTGGAAATCAACAGTACATAGTTACTGTACATGTGCGAACCGGCAGATCATGTAGTTGTTTGACGTCAAGATATTCAGTCGTGGTTGCCACAAGCTTAACAAGCTGGACTACATTACTTTGCTCTGTCTCTTTGCGTATGACATACTCTAGTGAAGCAACATGCATGGTACTAGACATAAATTATCGGAAAACGAAGCAGTAGGATGACATCAATGGCCTATTTGCAAACGTCTTGCACAAGGTCTTTACGCTTTGAGGTCAATCAACACATTTCTCGACAAAAACAAATGATTCAATACACTTGTCATTAAAAAAATATTACGTTAATAAATAACCAAATTTAATGAATAACCTTAAAGCTCCTTGTACCAAATCTTTAGACGAAGTGGTGGTGGTGGTGGTGGTGGTGGTGGTGCTGCTACTACTACTACTACTACTACTACTACTACTACTACTACTACTACTACTACTACTACTACTACTACTACTACTACTACTACTACTACTTCTTCTTCTACTACTACTACTACTACTACTACTACTACTACTACTACTACTACTACTACTACTACTACTACTACTACTGCTGCTGCTGCTGCTGCTACTACTACTACTACCACTACTACTACTCCTACTACTTTTACTACTACTAATACTACCACTACTACTACTACTACGACTACTACTACTACTACTACTACTACTACTACTACTACTACTACTACTACTACTACTACTACTACTACTACTACTACTACTACTACTACTACTACTACTACTACTACTACTGCTTTACTGCTTTTAATACTGCTATCACTATTACTATAACATCTACCCTTAACTGAATAACTTTTGCTATAGGGGTTGCAAAAATAATGATGTCTTTGCCTCAAAACATTCATTAATACTACACATTGCGGAGAAAGCGAGAATGAAAACAATATGTCTTGCCTCAGTAGGTTTTACCATAATTTATTTCCAAATTTAGGTTGTGATAAGAAATTGTACAAATGCAATATAGGTAACGTCCGAATTTTCTTCAGAATATTTGGGTTATTTAAGTTTGTTCAACTGGAACAAAAAATATCTTCATCCTTGCAAATTAATGTTAACCTCGTGATATGGGAACAGATGGATCCTATTTCGGAAATTGGGTACGACTTCAAAATATGATTCAAAGGAAAAGAAACCTATCTATCCTATTTTTCTCACAATGGTATGCCAATAATGTCAATGTGGTAAAAATAGTGTTGCGACTAGGCCTCGCTGTGCCCACACAGCCGTATATAAATCATTGTCACATGGCTGAGACCTGTCAAGAAAGACGTACGGCAGATCTCGTATGCGTTCTGGGAAATCCAGATTCGCAGATACGTAATCTTCTGTGGAGCGACGCGACGTTACGGCTGGGATCCCAAATTATAGTGCAGCCAGCTTCAGCTGAACTGTTTAGGAATGCTTCAACAGGTCGAGTTTCCAGAAATTCATATACACTAGGAGAAATTAAAGCAAAAAAAAAAAAAAAATATTGAGTGTCTGTAAAATAGGTTTGAGTTGATTATAAGTTGGACTTCATGAGGTGCCTTTGAAGCACTATAGCAACTATTCATCACATTTAGCGTCGATGCAAATCATAGAACGGTTCTAGATCCACTCATTATGAAACTTTCTAAAAACATATAAAGATTTGTAAAATCATGAAGATATACTCTCCATCACACATATTTATTATTTCTGGGACAAAAATTAATAACGGCTTAATGATAACTGGGTAGATCCACACTAGAATATCTTACTGTTCTGCATTAATTATGAATAGTATGAAAGACCTCGTTTGTCTCAAAATACTACTACAGCCTTCTACCTACAAATTTCCGTCCCTGAGATCAGTGCAGCGTTCAAGCATCCTATGACCTAAAAAGCAACTTAAACTGTAAAAAATTTTCTCCTCGTTTTGTCGATTCAGGATACCCATTCCCGACTATACTCGTATTTTTGCCGTTGTTTTATATAATTTTTTCCTAGACGAACGTTTGTCAAGTCCTGATAGATAATTAATCGGTTGATATGTTCAAACTATTTTCGTTTGTTTCGCAGCGGACTAATTCCTTTTAGGGTCCGATGGCATGCCGATTTTCTTTTCAATATAGCGTCATTGAGGATGTGGTATATCTATGAGGGGCCGAAGACTCCTGGAACTTTTTATCTACTTGGATCTTTTTCTTTTTACCTACTTCCTATAGCAATTTTGATGACTCGCAATTAGAATAAAACAAATTGAGACAAGAATGAGTCGAAAGAATGCTCTTGTCCCTCCAGAAATACTGATGGTCGGAAGAGCTTGTGAGCGTACTTAGGTTCGAATCCCTTAAGTTGGCTCACATTTGCTTAAAAGTTATGACCGTTTCAAGATTCTAGAATAAGAATATAAATGCAAAATCTTGCCATGAACACGAAAAAAGGCACAGATTAGAGTCTGAATTGACGTCTTCCTGAATGCTGGCAAAGTTAAATATATACTATATTTACTTATACAAATTATAGCGAAACTATATTTTTTATGCATGTTTAAGCAGGATGATGCAAACAGATAAAAATGGTAGCTTCATTAATCAAAATCGCTTTTCGATCTGGATATGACAACGATGAACGAGAAATACCTTTCGTTTACAAACTTGCGACGATGGAAGCCGAATCCTTAAATTTGCAGCAGTAAAACCGTAAAACCTTGTGGCATTTCCTCCAAATAACTTCCTAAATGCGTCCTTGATGTCCAGGACCGTTTTTCTTTCTCGCTAAACATAGAAATTGACAGTCTGACATAACAAGGTATGCGGATAATGGGTATTTGATCCCTATCAAACTGCTTTGCCTCAAATAGGAAAGGCACGTGACGGGAAAACTAGGGAAAATGAGGAACAGTTTTTTGGGTTTTTTTTTCATCTCTTTTGTTGTTCTTGTAATATTACTTCAGATAGATCTTGCTGACAGTAAAGATCATCGTGCCCTTTCATCTCCGTCCGTATTGCAGAAAAGGATGAGGCAACAGAATAATAATAAAAAAAATCGCCCACTAATGTTGTCAAACTTTGTCTCTCAGGACTGATATGAGTCTACCGTGATTTTTTTCTTTCTTTTCTTTCAGCCCAGATTTTCATGTTCTAGACGGCCTTCTTTTATGCGAATCCAAAAGACATCGGAAAGCTTGTATCTAAAACCTTTTTTTCTCCACACCTGTACCGGCCAAAACTGGCCAAGCACGCCCAGTAAAAAGAAAATGCCAGCGCATCTTCTTATGTGACAATGTCTGTATCTCAGTGAAGCTTTTGAATTTGCAACTCTACTGCTACAACCTCTGGTGCTCTAACAACCACCACCACCACCCCTACTACTACTACTACTACTACTACTACTACTACTACTACTACTACTACTACTACTACTACTACTACTACTACTACTACTACTACAACTACAACAACTACTGCAACAGTAACAACAACAACAACAACAACAACAACAACAACAACAACAACAACTACTACTACTACTACTACTACTACTACTACTACTACTACTACTACTACTACTACTACTACTATTGCTACTAATTTTACTACTGCTTCTACTACTGCAACTTATTCTACCACTGCTTATTTTGCTATTACTGCGTCTAACGCAAGATGTTCTTGCATCCATAGTTTCACACATGGTGGTTTCTATCTCTACCTTGTAAGAGAAAAGATTGAGCAAAACCAAATGAAGGAAAAAAATGAAAAAAATTGAAAAGCAATAATTATTGGAGGAAAGTCGGTAAAAGTAATACAAAAATTTCCTCTATTATCCGCCCATTTGGGTGACGTTTTTCTGAGACAACATATTTTTGAGCTGTAATCTTTCCGCGTTTTTTACATACCTTTGTGTGCAATATTGAACAACATGTCGATCCTTAACGAATTAACTACCTGTCCAGCCAGCTGACCCTTGACTACATGCTTCTTATGTTCCATAATAAGAAAATAGAAGAAATGGTACGGAGCGACCGGTAAAGACACTATTCTTGTCCACTTAAAAGTACATTCTTTGGTGGTCGTCTTTGATGTCTCCCGTCATATGTACAGCCATGGGAACGATCGTGTGTCTAAATCAGGCGTAGATAGAGCTGTGCTAAAGTGTGATTGATCGATAGACGAGGAGGAGTAAGACAAACAAACAGAGACAAACATGATACATAGCTAGGTTACTAAAAAGATTATAAGACGAGATGGACAAAGATGGATGATATAGAAGGTACAACAAAGTATTATTATTATTATTATTATTATCATTATTATTATTATTATTATTATTATTATTATTATTATTATTATTATTATTATTATTATTATTATTATTATTATTATTATTATTATTATTATTATTATTATTATTATTATTATTATCATCATCATTATTATTATTATTATTATTATTTGCCTTTTTCCTTATTATTGTTCTTGCTGCTGCTATTACTTCTGGGTTTGTTTGTTGTTGTGATTGTTGTCACCTACAGTTTTTGATCATTTCACAAGAACCCGTAACCAAAAGTGTTTATTCCTCCTTATTTTTAGGATGATGTAATCTGGAATGGCTCCATTCAAAACATAAATCTCTTGCGTTAGCATTAATCACACTTGTTAACGCAAGATAATGCCAAACGACAGTTGTTTTTTTTTTAATTATATTCTCTCCGAATTTCAAATGCGCGCCTTACTATCCCCAAATCTGACTACAGAGCTTATTGGCCGTATTAAAGATTAAGTTCATAGTAAGAGAAATACTTTATTCATCATATTTACCATATGAAGGTATCTTTCTAATGGTTGCAGTTATAACTCGCCAAAGCTTATGAATAACATTAACGGCATGAGAATTACTGCGAATTCTCATCTGTATCAATAATATTATCACAGCATCAGTATACTCTCGAATTAAATTAGTTTTGGCAGCTGCTGATCCAGCTTTTAATTCTTTTATTTTTTTAAATCAATTTCCGTCTTAGATGTTTAAATTATTTTGTAAGTGTCACAATTAAATCTCGTTTGTGATAAATCATGTTTGTGTTACAAAGCTGCCTATCATTTTATTTTGATTACATTTACAAACCGCATTGTCGAATACTATTTACATGATTCATGAGAAAATCTAGGAGCTTGATACTACTCAAAGCTATTAGAACCAAAGGAAGATGTTTAAACATACCATGACAGTCATATATTAGAATTATCCTGTAATACTAAAAAAAATCTGATCCCCGTAAAATTAGGTCTTTCAGGAACTAAGTTGGTCGAAAGGAACGTGAAAGTTTCAGTATGATTTAATTTCAAACCCTTCTCTCTCTCTCTCTCTCTCTCTCTCTCTCTCTCTCTCTCTCTCTCTCTCTCTCTCTCTCTTTCTCTCTTTCTCCCTCTCTCTCTCTCTCTTCCCCCCCTCTCTCCTCTCTCTCTCTCTTCCCCCCCTTTCTCCTCTCTCTCTCTCTCTCTTCCCCCCCTCTCTCCTCTCTCTCTCTCTCTCCTCTCTCTCTCTCTCTCTTTCCCCCTCTCTCTCTCTCTCTCTCTCTCTCTCTCTCTCTCTCTCTCTCTCTCTCTTTCTGTTTAACTCCCTCTCTCACACACCACCTACAGTTTCGCTTGAACATTTGCTTCTTGTATAACTTTTCTCTCTTGCCCGTCTAACTCTTAAACGTCCTGTCTCTTTATGGGCCTTTTTTTTTTCCATATTCATTGACATAGATAATCACGCGTACGGACTTGATAGATGTAAAAGGAAACCACTATTCCTGAGCATATTTACACGATTGGAAAGATTCATGTCGTCCAGAAAACGCTAAATTTAATTATAGAATTGTATTATTGGTCCCTATGTTATTGTTTCTCATTGCCGGTAGATGATGTTGGGGCCTCATCTTTTCTGTTCAGCGCTGCCCAATCGAGGTTTAAGTTTAAAAGGCAAAAATGCTTAAACTCACTGTGTTGTGTGCTGGATTATAACAAACTTTATATTTATCAGTAACATAAAGCATGCTAATGTGGCCAGCCTTTCATCATTTTAATAAATAAATGACGACACAGAACGAAATTTAAAGTCATTTGACAGTTGTAAAATTATTTATGATCCTCTCGTTATTGTCCCCATCCCCCATTCCTTCATGGCAGTTGACCTGAATGTTTATGGGACCCACCTGCCTCTGACAACATAGGGCCAATATGGGTCTGGTTTGGACTTGACCTGCTTACCTTAAAAATATACACAACGACCACGAATTTGCCGGCTGTTTAAAATAAAAAGGTCGGTCAAAACTGGTAGTACCTTACTGCTAATGTTAAAGATAACAATCGTGTTGAAATGCTAAGGCATTCTAATATTCCTCTCATTTATTCTTTTAAAGTTTTATTTTTCATGATTATAGTAAAGATATTTTCCAGAAGGCTTGCTCTATTTGATCAATAACGGGTATACTTGCAAAGATCACGAGCAGACAGAGACCTATGCTTGTGACAAGAGCTCGGTCTATCGCTTATCTAACGGAGCCCAGCAGCAGTAGCATTTATGCCGATTAACTGCATCATAATTGGGAATGTCGAATGGATATTAATTTCTCTTTTAACGTATTTTTAATTTTTTTTTCTTTATAATTTTACTACCTCGATGACACAGAGGTTGCTGCAAGGTGCTCTACGCCTATGGTCATGTTTCCCTTTATGCCGGAAAGTCGGAAACTCGTGTTTCATCAGAGAACACTTTTGAATTCTCAGCTGTTACAAGTAGCCGGACCGTTGTCATCTACTGAATGTAATAAATCTTTAGGTCCGATTGGGCCCATAAAGGAACGAGCCGCAAAATTAAGTTTTACTTGAACGGATAAAAAGATATTCGGATTGTCTAAAGAATCTACTCTTACTTTAGACAATAAAAAAAGCTTAATTTTAATCGCGCTTGAAGCAAGCCTACCACAAATTTATTTACATTGATATGATATTTCTTACTAGAACAAAGCACGTAAAGAACAGCACAAGCTCTTTTTAGTCCGGGATCTTTTTAACGCGATATTAAAAAGTTACCTTAAAAATCGAACTTTGAGCAAAAATGAGTGCATCGATAGCGTCTTTTTTGGGATACTTTTTAAAAACAATCAAAGGAAACGTTTATTTCATTTGTTTTACTACTTCTCTACATGAAAATTATGTCTACACAAAAAGGAGTTTGCAAAACGACTCCACTTTGTGACGCAGCTTAACAGCTAGTTGTATGACTAATATAAGTCTCGAAAAGCAATAAAGTGTTAGTTACTGCTCTATCGGTGTCTTTCTTCAATCGACCTAGTTAATAGGAGGATGTCGCTTTCTTTATGCTTTCCATAGAAATTCCATATCAGAAAGGGGACACTCAAGAGCATGTCTCCTAAATTATGACACCAATACATGTTAAACAAATGATCTAGACATCATTTTATTAGCCTAGTCTTTACAAACAAAACTGTAAGAGGCTCAAAAGTAAATGTGCTGAAAGCATAGCTGTTCTTTGTCCTTACGTTTGATTGCAAGAGTTGGGCACTAAACTAAGACAGAGAAAGGTTGGGGGCTATAGATAAGTATTTCAAGAAAAGAAGTAAAAAGCAGAGTGGAGAAGAATCTGAAAAGAAAAGAAGGTGGCAAAAATTGATCTTAAACACTTAAACGTATAGAAAAGTGAGATTCCTTGAACTTATTTTCGACGAAAAACAGGATAGAGAAACAGAACGAGGAAATAATATAATGGGAGCAAAGAAGAGGAATGCAAATCATTGAATAAGCATCTATGAGACATGTTTGGAAGAGCGAGCAAAAAAGAGAAAAAATCAACAGAGTGGCCTGGACAGCTATGGTCTTTAATGTCTGTTATAGATAAAAGGAGAAGAAGAGAAAAGAACCACCTGTCAAATTTGATACATAAAATTATTTCTTTGGAAAACCTGTGAAGAGGTACAATATAAAGTTTTTATGGCTGTGTTCTTTTTACATTTTTTTTTTTTTTTGTTTCTTCTGGGTACCAAAGATAATTATTAATCTAGGACAGTTAAGGGTCCAGGCTTTTAACCTCTGAACCGCCGCCATACAGCAAGCAGTTATACTGACAAACTATGCTATCCAACTAGATTGTCCAAAGTCGTTATACCTTTCCAAAAACGCTTGCGACTACTTGTTTTTCAGGAACTATGAACTAGTGTTTTAAAAACCAGTAAATTTGCAATTTTTTCTTTAAAAGTGACGTCATAACTATTTATCCCCAATCACGCATGATCTCTACCTATTGTGTTGGTGACAAATCAGGGCAGTTTCTTTCAGTGATATAAATCCGAAAATTCAGTGGTGACAATTATTGGAAGAGGTCCTTGAATTTAATCCTCAGTTGTCATCGGTGGCCTATATTTGACAATTTAAAAAAAAATAAAAAATAAATAAAAAATAAAAAACAAGGAGCGAGAGGAAAAATGTAAACGAAGTCTTTGTCTACAAAGTTAATGAATTGAAATATTATTATTAAAACGTGTTAATTTCACATGAGAACCTGAGCTTTGAGCAACAATATTGGAAAGGGATTTATACTCAGGTGTGCCCCACTGTTCTAGATAAAATATTTCAAAATACCAAAGTTGACCTGTTGTTGTTGTTGTCGATCATTCAGATGGTAGCTTGGGTCTCTCTCGCAAAGGTGGCCGTTCTGCGCAGATCATCCAGGCATTCAAAGAGCTTATTCTGCAAGGATGTGGGCTGGCTCCAGAAGCGTTTTCTCAGGACTTTGTACAGTGGACATGTTTACAGAAGGTGTTCTGCTGTCATTGCTCCAGCTGCGCATGGGCACTGGTCTGTACTGCCAATTTTGAATTTTGTGTACATGTGGTGGTTCATTCTGTTGTGACCTGTTCTTAGGCGGAAGATAAGTACCTGTTCTGATCTGTCTAATTCATAGTAAGGGTCACATTTATTGTATTTAGGGTGTTGGTCTGCCCACTTTCTTTGTTGATATTGTTTGATGATGTGTTTGGCTTCTTTAATGTCGTTGAGCTGCTCTGTTGGTCTTTTTTGGAGCCTTCTTTAGCCAGCTTGTGTGCCGTTTCATTTCCCACTATGCCACAATGAGCCGGTATCCATGTGTTTCAGTGAGTGTGTAGAGTGTGCCAAAGAGGTAGTCCAGCTCCTTGCCTTCCAAAGTTGACCTAATTACTTTGGGTGTTCTCTCTGTTCAGCACGCAGACATATTTCCTTACCTAACAAAAATTTCAAAGATTTGAGTAATCGTTATTTTCCCTAGATCTAGATCTTAAACCTACCCTAAATTCTCTTGTCCTTTTGACAGAGTCACCCAGTGATGAAAGAAGAGACTCTAATAAAGTTAAAATGACCTAGATATGGTGCATTGTCATTATTAATCTAGAATCAAAAACATTCTCTACTTATCTGTAAAGTGATATATTACCGTTTTAAGCAGAACATCTCAAGGCTGACGTAAAAACATTCACTCATTAAAACGTTCATTTATCAATGTTTAGAATATTTACTAACACCACTTTGAGCAGCAATGTATACTGCCTTGCCTGACAGGTGGAGAAATGAAGGGCTTATTGTTAAAATTTAGCCACAAGTCTGATTTTAGTAGTAGTTCTCTTCTAACTCTTCATTTTCTTTCTCATGCCTCATATATATTGTGTTTGCACTTTTTTACGACTGCTTTCAAATCGTAATAGTGGCCAGTTTAACTTATTTTCAAGTCTGCGAATGTATTGTTAAATTATTTGCAACTTTTATATTCCAAAGTCTGTACATCAGGGATCGTAAAATTTACCGATCCAAAGAGTTTTCCACATTGACTCAAATTCATGTTAACGTTGATCAACATGCAAGATCTCTCCACCGCTAATCTTTAATAACGAAAGTTATAGCCCTCTCAAGGTTAACCAGAGGATTTCTTCGCTAGCATGAGTAACAGTGTTCTATGAGACCTGGAGACATGTAGTTGAAGGTCCTTCATCTTTCGATTGAGTATTTGACCTGTACTTTATGGGCATCGTTTGAACTATGTCGGTCAAAAGCTTTATTTTTAACTTTAAGCCGCAGTTTATGAACCTTTTAACCTTCCGCATCGCCCGTAGATCTCGATGTTTAAAGACAGTTATTGTCGACCTCAGACAACGGCGCAAGGTCAAAAGAATAAATCTTGTTCGTCTTGCCGACTGCTGTAAACTATGCTGTTACCACACCTCTCTTAAGATGAAATAAAAGTGCCCGACTTCAGCACAAGGGATTATGTAAAACAAAAATACAAAGGTGCAATGGTTATGGTCAATATTTGAAGCTACAGTAATTTAAAGCTTTTCATTACGCATTTATACAAATGGATAAAGAGAAGAAAAGGGGTAAAATTGTAATTATATTTTCTGTTCGATACGACTACGCATTTTTTTTTTATTAGTAGTAGCACTCTCATTCACTTTTTGACACACGATGGAAACATAAAGATAAAAGTCTGTAAAATACTAAACGTAAAAATGTTTCGCCATCCTGCTTGTTTTAGTTGCTCAGCATGAAATTTTTAGATCCAAACCACAGTTGAGCACAAATCGAGTTTGCCTGACGGTCCGCCTTTGAAGGCCAAAATCGACAATTAAATCGTTAAGGTATGTAGGCATACCATTTTACGATGATTCTTCGACTCAATTTAAGTAGGATTGCTGATAATGTCTTTACGAGAGATCGTTTATGAAAATATAATGATTGGCACCCTGTACCAAGCTGCTCGTACAGGTACTAGATATTTCAATCAAATCTATGTAATCCCATACTAAGTGTCTGGTGAATTGTTTTTCAATGATGCCATTGTACGTTGATATCGGAACAGCTAATTTAATCGATTGTTGATTTACTTAGAACCTTAAACAAGTCAACTCTATTGAATTAAAAAAAAAATATTTTGTCCCAATAAAATTAAGCAAGTCTCTTATTCGCTTTAGCAACTAAATTATATTGAATTGTTAGCATGCTGCTGCAACAGATCCGAGGGACTAAGTTTTCATGGATTTCAGTGTGATGTGCAATATATTTTCTGCCATCAGTTTCAAAGGTCGCATTAAATATTTCTGAGTAAATAGAGTAAAACTTTAAAACCTCTCGGATCACACTATCTGAAAAACTGCAATAAAAGTGTACATTGTGAAATTACCGTGATCACCGAAACTTACTGAAATTCGAATGATTTTCTTAATTTATACATAACTCTAAGTCCTTTTGCAGGTTATACAATTTACACTGAAATTGCTCAATTGGTACAAAAGTGTAAAAAACATATTCAAAATGTATTGGAAACGGTTAAGAGTAACGACAAGCGCGACATATATTTCAGACAAATTTATTTTAGTAGACTGAAAGTTTCAGAAACTGACGTGGAATACGCGGTGTTGTTTTAATATCCTTCTTTTTAGGTTGGGTGTAAAAAAGTTAAGTCTGAAAAAAAGATGATGTAGTTCTTTTCAAACCAATAAAAGTTAACATTTCGTTATTCAAGAATATTGCATTATTATGCTTCATTGAGTGTTTCTAAATCTCGGAAGGTGAAAGTCTTCAAATTAACTCTAAAACCTCTGCATGCAAAAATTTACTAATCAAATTTTTATTGTATTCTATTTGTTTCAAAGTGCAGATTCTTTCCCCGCTCATAGGTTGAATCTATTATCAAAGGAATTTTATATATATATATATTAGTAGCAAACAAATCTTAATTTTATGTGCGCACTAAATCGATCATCGGAGGCAAGAAAGAAAAGTTGCTATGCGCGGGTCTGGTAGCTTTCCGTTATTTACAAAAACATAGTTTCATACATTAGTGCTGATTGATAATATAATAATAGTGAGAAGCAAGACACAAACAAAAAACGGAATCGAGACATGCACTATCGCAGAATGCCAGTAAGTTCTTATTTCATAAAAAGCAGAGTTTAAAAAATAATAATGAAAAAAAAAAGTTTTGGGATCGTTTTGAGAAAAAAATGAACTAGCTTAATAGAAAACTACCATAATAATGTAGAAATTTCATATCAAAATTTCATACATTTATGCAGATAATTATTACAGAATGAAGAAATACACGAATCGCCTGTGGGCGTGAAACAAGCTTTAGCAACGCCAACCACGCCCTTACGTTTTGCGCGTAACAACTTTACAACCCCTAGGTTACCTTTACCCCTCCCTTACTACTACTGCTACTACTACTACTACTACTACTACTACTACTACTACTACTACTACTACTACTACTACTACTACTACTACTACTACTACTACTACTACTACTACTAGTACAAAAATTACAACAACAGCAACTACTACTACCACTACTACTACTACTACTACTACTACTACTACTACTACTACTACTACTACTACTACTACTACTACTACTACTACTACTACTACTACTACTACTATTAACACTGAATTCTGCCTTTGTTTCTGTCGTGCTAATTTTTATAAAACTACTTCTGCTTCTTCCACCATAACTGCTACTTCTAAAATGATACTAGTACTAGTATTACTACTCCTACCGCTACCGCTGCCGCTATTGCTACTAAAACTACTACTACTACTACTACTACTACTACTACTACTACTACTACTACTACTACTACTACTACTACTACTACTACTACTACTGCTGCTGCTGCTGCTGCTGCTGCTGCTACTACTACTACTACTACTACTACTACTATTAAGCTTACTACTACAGCAATAACATCAGCAACAACAACTACTACTACTACTATTACTGCTGCTGTTACTACTAATACTACTACAACTACTACTACTACTACTACTACTACTACTACTACTACTACTACTACTACTACTACTACTACTACTACTACTACTACTACTGCTATACTACTACTACTACTACTGCTGCTGCTGCTGCTGCTGCTGCTGCTGTTACTACTGCTGCTACTACTATTACTACCACCACCACCACCTCTGCTTCTGTCTCTACTCTGGTACTACTATACTACGTCTAATACTGGATTTTGCTAAACCTAAAATAGAAGACATCCATAAGACAATTACAAAAAACAAAGTAAAGAAAAAGAAATAAAAACAAACAAACAAAAGTCAAAACTTTTATAAAATATGTCTTAACCTCTTTTTTAAGCAATATCTGGGTTGAAGTTGTACACCATTTTAATAATTATACAAGGTGAAAAAGGGACAATAAATTAAAAATTCCTCTTCGTATGCCCCATTTTTTCAAGCTTGGAGAACGTGAATAAGTGGATATCTAGATCTACGAGGATCTTAAACCAGATGTCGAACTCCGCTGGTAGAAAATTCAGGACTAATCCACTTTCGACCCACAACACCTGAAACTGACGGACTGAGGGGACCAACCATTATTGTGACTAGACTAGATCTGAACTATTATCTAGCGAGAGAATTTCAGAGAAGCCTACGTGCCCCCTCCCACCTTATTCCAGGGCTGTCGTTACGCCGACGCGAAGTGACAATTCCCGTGGTGCTATAAATTGATGCGCGCAGTGGCAATAGCGTTACTCAGTCATGACACAAAATCCGTGAGAGGAGACTTCCAATACTCTGTATAACTACTTGGATTCATGATCTTGCTTGAAGCAACAGTGTACCTTGCGAAATTATTGTCGTGAAAACTCAGAGGCATAATTATTGTTTGATCATTAGTAAAGACTCAGAGGCTATTAAGTGCCTATCAATTGTTAGTATTAGAATAATGAGGTAAGTGTCGACGTTTGTTTTGTTTTTTTCCTATCAATAATTATTTTGCAATATATAAAACGTTTTTTTGTTTTTTTTTTAATCTTTTTTTAAAATCATGTATCCAGTCAAAGGCGTTTACAAATTCCATAATTGGTAATTTTTTTTTTTTTTTATGATTGTCTTTGATGAAGAATTTCGATATCTCTTCAATAACTATAATGATATTCATATCCACTTCATCTGGCACTATGACTGCAATTTGTGAATATGTATCGCAATGGATTTAAGTCAACCTTCTGTTAACTAAATTTTTTTTAATTTCTTTGATTCCGCATTTAATGCCGCTTTTTTGTGAATGATAGAGATTATTTCGAAAATATAATGATGACATTTGTTTTACATTGCTTTTGTATGGTACAGAATTTAGGGCACAGAACACTCGAGTCGCAGGCAAATGCATTCAAAGTTACTTTCTGTTTTGTCTTGCTGTCTATCAACTAATGCCTCACTGGAGAGAAAAGAAAATGATTCAAAACGTCTTTATAAATACTTTGTCGTAAGTTATCTTTATTTAAAAACAAGCTAATGGAGACAGTGTTTTGTTTAAGATTAATTACAGTTGTAAAACAAAAACATGCATTGATGAGCTATGCTATCCTAAATGCGAAAAGATAACAAGCCATTTTCTCCAGCATCGTCGGTGGTCTAATTTAACAAGTAGAGAATCAGTAATATGCGGTTTAGAAGAGGATTGAAATATTTAGCATAATTCACACCCAGTCACTTCACAAAATTCTAATTCTTGCTCGTATTTTCTTTTCTCTGTCCAGGACACCCAGCAGATGTATTAAACGGTTCAGAAGCTACAACATTGGCTGAAGATTTGTCAACAGTTCTATCTGTGTCTTTACAAGGGGGCCCTTAGCGGTTTATCTCCAGAGCTAGACAGTAATTAATGAAACTTATGGAAGGCAACGACATCGAAATAACTTTTGATGTAGATATTTCTCGTTTGGTTTTGGGATCGATTTTGGAAATGCACAATGCTCCTAAAGTTAAACCAATCTCCAGACTTCAAAAATCTCACGGCAAGTTTGACAATGCTGGTGCAAGTGTTGATTCGAGTAGCGACTTCATGAGAAATAAACAGCTATCGGCTGGAAGTAATATGATGGCTCATGAAAAAGAAAAGGATCTTAGCCCCACGGGTCATTTGTTGAAGAGGAATAAACATCTCAACCCACGTCTCCTATCACAAGAAATTAAACAGATAAAAAGTTTAAACAACCAAGAGAGCCACCCTCACAACAGAGCATCGTTACCATCTTCACCGCAAACACAGTCCTTAAGCCAGTCCGATTTTCTCATAAATCCATCAGTCCCAGTGAAAGGGTTGTCCGAATCTTTCCATGAGAAACTGGGCCAGACATTTGGTACAAACACAGAAAACCGCATCACAGATACATTCGACGCGTTGCACTCTGGGAATGTTTTCTCAAATATATCTACAGTCGCCTCCTCTGGAGCAAATGGAGCTGCTGGTGAGAAAGATGACTGGAACTTGTCCATGGTGTCCATCCTTAGCACCAGTGACAAAGAACCTCAACAGCAAGCTGTACCCAGTCCTGGATGGTCAGGCGAAGAGATTGGTGCTGTTTTTATCATTGCTCTCATGGTACCGTTCATTCTTTGCAGCAATCTTCTGGTGATTCTTAGCATCGCTCGCTTCAGGCGACTTCAAATTCCAACGAACTACTTCATTACCTCGCTGGCGTTTGTGGACGTACTGGTGGCATTGGCGACTCCATTCATGATCATGGTAGAAGTTTTCCAGTTAGGAGCCCCAGGGACTAATGGGGGCGGTAGCGGAGCCTTGCTGTGTCTATTACCAAATCGGATCCTGATGATGACATGTGGCGTCTCGCTCCTAACCTTAGCAACCATTGCCTATGACCGTCACACAGCCCTGGTCTCACCTCTCGACTACGTAGTCATCATGACCTCACGCCGAGTTGGAGTGCTCGTCCTATCAACCTGGATCTATTCAGCTGTCGTCGTTTGGTTTCCTCTACTAGCAGGCTGGCATGACAGCCCCACACAAGTGACTCAGTGCTCAGCAGATCTGCTTCACGGTAGAGCTCATGCGCTTTTCCTTAGTGCCATTTTTCTCCCTTCATGTGTAGTTATACTTGTCTGCTATGCTCGAATATTCTCCTTGGCGCACCATCATGCCCAAGCTATAGCTGCTGTAGAGTCTGCGGTCCATAGGCGTTTGCAAGTCAAGTTTATGATCAAAGACGCCAAGTATGCAAAGACATTAGCCCTTGTCATCGGTGTTTTCTTGACTCTATGGCTCCCGTATCTTGTGTCTATGTTTGCCAAGCTGATGGCCAGTGTAACTCTAAGTATCTGGGTCCAGACTTATCTAGTGCTTGTTGCAGTATTAAACAGCGGAATCAATCCCTGGATATACGCCTTCAAGAACAAGGAATTCCGCCATGCTTTCAATCGCCTCTACCATGAGGTGTTCTTGGAGCATTTGTGTCTGCGCAGGTTTGGACGGAAGATGAGTTTAGCGCACGCGTCCGGCTGTAGCAGCACCCCACGCCTCAGCATAACAGACAGTCGCATGGGCATTGCCGCGGTCGAATCAGGAACGTTGGAAAATATGTGCGAGAAACTTCAGAGAAGCCTGGACTCTCTTGATCGTTTTGAAAAGTATTATGATGGGCGGCTGAATGAGCCGCTTCCAAGGTCTTACAGATCTTTACCAAAAGTGACAACAAAAATAAGAAACTATAGGCAGACGCTCAGTTGTTCAGACCTTCATGACACAGAAGAAATGACATCCATCCTGCCACGCAGCTTATCTGTTGAGATTCTCCCAAATGTCGGAGATGAGCTTTTAGGAGATTCAACTGGGACCAAACAGAGAGACATTCAGCAAGAGCAAAGTGTGGACCAGTTAAATCTAAAGCTTCTTCCAATGAAGCAAAGTGATGTCTTATCTTCTCTTGCCAATGACCAATCTTATTCATCAACGTCAATCCTACCATTCCAACATGTAACAAGCCCCACATGTCTCTCTACACATTCAACTAGCGATCTGCTTTTAATATCTAAACCCGTGATCTCACAATCGTCTATGTCTAAAAGTGATCAAATGAGAGTAAATGTGCACAGATGTAAGGATTCCGAAACTTTATCTTTGTCTTTACCTCATACACAAACAAGAATCGCTTGTAATAGACAGAGCACTTCAATACCAGACATTATAAGAACTAAAAAGTTGATCACCGCACCGATAATTACAGATATAGACTCGGGCAGATGCAAGGAGACGGTATGCTTTGTTAACGAAATCACTTTCGGTTCTTCGCACACGGAATCAGACGTTCCACAAAACCTGAACTTTTCCACAGACTCATCGAACTCACAGGCGCCAACTTCTAGCACGGAAGAGGTCTCTCTAAGTCGCTTCACTAGAGCGGATTTATGTAGAGGTTTTTACCCCGAGCCCAGCTCTCTTTCATGTACTTTGGAACTGAGGGTCCCATAGCATCATTTCAAGCCATTAAAACTATGGATAAAACAATATGACTGCCGTATTATTTGTTATTGCATACGAAAACTTTTTTGTCGATCTTTCTTCATTAATGGATCAATTTATATTGTACACCACTTAACAACTCTTTATATATATAATATATTTCATAGATTAATTATCTTTAAAAAGTCGGAGCATCTATCCTTAATAATCAGATGAGCTTGTGAGACAAACGAGAATTGTGTTAATCGTTTTGTAATTTTTTGTACACTGGGGGAGGTAAGATAATTTCAAAATTTCTCTAAATTCTCTAAATACACATTAAATAACTTTTTAAAAATGAAATAAACCTTGACATTAATTTACATATATGATATTTTTAAGTTTGTGCTGCATGTTCATGACATGTTATGTATAATCACAAGAAAAGACAAACAGTGCAATAAATATCGCTGATTTTAATATATTATTAAAGAACTTTTTGTGTCTACTCATTTATGAATATTACCTGAGTACCATTTTTTTTTAATCACGATTAAGGGCTTTAGCGTTCTTCTGATCCACCGTTTTTTTTTTTTTAAATAGATTTTTCGTTTAATAAACCACACTCAGCTAAAATAAATGTGAATGTTAGGTCAGTCCGTATTTAATTTTCCCATGGCTTTTCATAATAAAGAGTGGACAGACCATACTTCAATCTGTAAATGCTGAAAGGTTTATTAAATATAAAGCGACAGGTCTAAAAAAAAACGATGGCATTAAATGCAGTCATACTTTTATTTATCTTATTTATTACACGTATGTTGTCTGATCATAACTTTGGTAATTAGTAAGTTGTGCCATTATCTATCATGTCCGTGTTGTCTCTCTCTCTCTCTCTCTCTCTCTCTCTCTCTCTCTCTCTCTCTCTCTCTCTCTCTCTCTCTCTCTCTCTCTCTCTCTCTCTCTCTCTCTCTCTCTCTTCCCCTCTGCCTTTCTGTGTTGTTATCTCTCTCTTCGATCTCTCATATCTCACCCGCTCTCAGAAAACGTTAAGGTAGAGCATGTCATCAAAAAGACCCCAAATTAAATGCAACTCTCTGTGTTGCTGTTATTTGTTTGCTTTAGAATTACTGTATAGATTCTATCTGCCGAGATCTTTTCTTGCTACTCTTTGATAATTATTTACACTGCACGTACCTAAGAAGTAAATTAAAACTCCCTCTTTACTAGAGGTGAGTTATTGTACTCATTTTTTTTCCAATAAACACTGCACCTATTCCAAGTCCTAAAAAAATTGTTAAAATTATAAATTTCACTCAAGAGATAAATGCAAAATCTTGCTTCAAGAAATAATCAAACCAGATAGGGATTGCGTGTGTGGGTGTCCTACAAAATCATCGATTTGTCACATATCACGGATTTATGTTTGTGGGTTTTTTGTTTTATTTTTTTTTAGAGATCCGAAAAAGTATACATATTCCCCAGGTCTGAAGGACGCTTTACGCACTTCAGAATTAGATCAGTATGCATGATTAATTGACCAATCAAAACTGTGTACTTATCACCTTATAGATTTGAGCAAGAAACCCACAGAATTGAAAACAAAAAAGACCGTCGATTATTTCAGTAAGTGAATCTCGGGATAAGCGACTTTCCAACCTTGAAAAAAATTTCTTGCATCGCTTCTCACGGATGATAGCCATGTATAAAATCAAAGTTTTGAGAAACTATTCAAAGGATGGTGGGACTGGAAATTGAAGTCAGTTTTTGTTGTTGTTGTTGTTTTTTTTTTTTTGATGGGCTCATTCACATCCTATAATTATTTACTTCCATCTGACACATGCACAAAAAAATTAAGCCTACATTGGAAGTGCTCTTTAATTATCTTAAGTTTTTGTTTTGTTACTTTAAAGCCAATTTGCCTCACACAAGCCAAAAACTTCTCTCCTAAAAGATGATCATAAAAAAAAAAAACTTTTCTTCCAAATCTAACAAAATAAAGATATCCCCAATCTAAACTATAGTTTGAAAAAAAATGAAGAAAAATACTCTTCACTCCCATAGAGTCCACTGGTAAACCTTTCCGTTCAATTTGCATTTAAGAATAATCAGGCTGTATAACTATAAGACATCAGGGTAGTTGATTTCATTCACATAACCTAAGAGTTGATAACATACGAAGCGTCCATAGACTTTTATCACAAGATAATTAACTTAGTTTGGCTCAACAGGAGTCTTTGCATGTTTAGTATTCTACTAAAATTTTGCCCTTAAAACAGTAAACTTAATTATAACGGTAGTCTGTTAAATTAATACTTTGCTCTGCGAAATTGTCAGCTCAAGGAAATAACACATACACTATAATTTTTGGAGTCCTTTTAAAGTTATGAGCAAGGTATGAACTACATGCAGAAATGATCCATAAATAGAGGTATCTCAATATCATTATCACGAGGAATTGACATTCTTTCTGAAGATGCTCAGAACATCACATCTACTCTACATGAATAAAAAGGAAAATAAAAGGTCAACAGCACTTGTGAACAGAAAGGTTAAAAACATAGAAGAATAGAATTAATATTATATCTTAATATGAATGAATTTTTATAATGCCTCATGACAGATTGATGTATGGAAGCTTAGTAGATATTAATTGCCCCCCCCCCCCCTTTTTTTTTTCTGAATACATTATAAAACGAAGCAAAGTGTTCGGTGGTAAGTAATAGGCCCTATTCGCTTTTAACATGTTGAAAAAATACTTATCACGCATAATTGGTTTTCATTCTTCGTAAATATACTCAATTTGATTCAATAAACATAAATTTACTCTGACATAATAGGCTGAACGCATTTCATTCTTAAGTTGCGGCAACACATGAGAAGTTACACATCTTACCAAACTTACCACCAATAGTTTATTAAACAGCAGTTTTAGCCCATCGCATTCCATTGTTAATATCATAGAAAAGACAGCTATTTGAATAATAGATGTAAATTGAGTGCCAACCCGCTAGGAGAGCGATCAGCTCGGACAGCATCACTGTTTTATTGCGAGGAGCTCCGGACAATCATCACACAACAATAACCAATCCCTCACCTTGTTGACATTTTAATCTGCGCGTGGCGGTTGAGGGACCGTGCCAGTTGACAGGAGACAGTGGGAGCTCTAAAACACAACCAGATCTCCTTTGTTGTGAACTTGCTAAAGCATTTTTTTTTTTAATTTCGAGTTACATATTTTTTGCGTTTTAAGCATAAAATATTTTGTCCTTCAAACAAAGAAATTCAAGAAAAGCATCTGGAGTTACATAATTTGCGAGAATGTAAAAATAGTTACAGGGGGGGTCATTCAATTTTTTCCATCTAAATTATGCTACACTGCTTGTCACGTACATAGCTGTAAAAAATGCATTTGAGAGGAACCCTGCTTTTAGTTTTAGCCCCCCCCCCCCCCCCCCCCATTACTTTGTCAGGTTTGCCAACAGACTCTGACAAAAAAAAAAGCCTGAAAATTTTTCGGGATAAAATTCTTTGCGCGGTGTTTTATATTCGTAAGGAAAAGATAAGATATTAACATCAAAATATTTAATACATATTAAAAGCCGGATTTCCGGCTTTAGCCGGAAAACTGGCAACCCTGCTTTGTCTGGATCTTGTCTTCTAACCACGCCGCTTCTGTATTTAAATTATGTACCAGAAATGTGCTCAAGTTTGTGGTCGGTTTGCGAGACTAATCTGCTCGATGATAAGCATTAGACGATTTGAGAAAACGCCAAGGAGGGAGAAATCTTTTGATAGGAATCGGCCTGAACACGTCAAAACAATTCCGACTCTGGTCCAGCATCAGAAAAAACTAATACACGTAGTGTACAATTATTGCAATATTACACTTTATTTGGCACAAGTAGAAGCTGGTTTTGTTTATCCGTTGATGGAAATTTTTTAACCATGCCTCTCACTTTATTCATTTTATTGATGTTGTTTTTTTTTATTACTAATAATCTTCAGGTACAAATACATCTTACAAATTGATAGAATGTTCACCAATACTGAGCCCAAAGTTTTTTGAGCCAAAGTAAATTAGGCCCTTCATGTCCTTTCGTAGCACGTCCTTGGGTTTGAATTCAACTAGGATCATCGGGTGAAAGTTCCCATAGTATTTAAAGTTAGACAAAACCAACTGCTAAATAAAAACCTTGCACAAGGCAAACTGTACAGACACTGGAATGAGTCAATAGAACTTGTGAATGCTGTTTCATGTTTGTATTCAAATTGATGTGTAAACTGTAATTTCTCTCTCTCCTGGATGATATCTTTTAAAAATCCTTGAAAACTTAGAAGCTTAACACAGTTATACTTTCTGTACAATCTAACAAATGCACTACTGGTCAAACGTTGCAGTAAGGGTGAAGTTTAAGATAAAGTAGAGGATAAACTAGTTATTGGACAGAAGAGTACAAGAAGTTCATTGGAACATTATCTTAGCTTGGAAAACGTTTGGCAAGTCAAGGGGTCAGCCTCAGCAGTAAGCTGTTAGTGTTAATCTTCCAAACAGTATAGCCTGATCGATTTTATAACATGACTCTACAGAGCTAACTTCCAAGGTATTAAATATGTGGCAATGTCAGCGAACTTGATTACTTGCTTGCTAGATTTTTTTTTTTTCAAACCATTCAGTTCGTTTTTTATTTTTATTTGTTGAAAAAAAGTCATTGGATTTTTTTTTTTGTACGAACATGTACGTTTTTCTTTCTGTAATTTGTTAAGAGGATTCATAAAATTTACAAAACTGCGAAGAATTTCATCAATTATGTATCATTTGAATAGAACAGCTTATTTTATGAATAACGTAAACAAGGACGAAATTAGGGCAGCCGTCTACACTAAATTTAAAAATTGATTATAAGAGAGATTCTACAAATGGAAAAAAGAGTAATGAACATGATTTTCAAGGTAGTCAACAAATTTAGTCTATGCCTAACATTTTAAAACCTTTCTTGTCAAGTAAAATGGCCTTATATCACCCAAACTTCATTGAATGCTAAACAAACAGATCTGTCAATCATTTTTCCTAAATAAGGTTTATACCCTAGAGAGTAGTCTGTAATGTATGATAAACATGGAGAAAACCTGAAATAATCTACCCAGCTTACAGCTGAATTATGAAAAGGGATAATTGCTTGCCCATATTTTAACACATTTGACTTTTTACTTTAGAATGGATGGGTATGCGTCTAAATACCAACATCATTACTTAGCCTAGATAGCAAAGAATTATTATTACTAACTCCTGAAGTAGATTGCAATACATGTAATCTACTTGTTGAACCCACTCTATGAATATTTGTTAATCATTATGTACTGTATTGTACACCCTCACTGAGTTTGTGAATATCTGCTTATCATTACTGATACTCTCACTAGGCTAAGACTGTGAACATTTACCAGATTGACACAAACAGAGCAATAACTTCTGCCTATCTTGAAACTGAATCATGCCGGTGCCAAAACTTACTTTTCTTCTCTCTAAAAATTCTGTGGAGTAAGGTTTAATTTATATTCTGGGTCTTGAAAATTATTCCACATTTTGGGGGTTCAAATTAGGAGATTCTACAGAGGTGATAAAATTAAATCATTTAATTTTTAAATATAACTTTAAAATAACTCAGTCTAAAGGTAGTGGAACTATAGTAGATGCCAAAAATGATTCTCTCTTACTTAAAGGACTATAGAAACATTTTACATATTTTCTAAAAAGGAATAAAAAAATTTCATGAATTAGATGGGACAAACTTTATTTCTGGTAAACAATAGATCCTAGCATATGCATAAATTTTTCCTCTCATAAACACAAAAACTTACATAATCCAACTTAAATGGCATTACAGAGCTCATGATTGACATTCTGGAGTCCTGGTTTGATCCCTGCAATGGGATCAGATCACATCCATGCCTTCACAGACAACTGCTGTCTCTGAATAACATTTAGTGGACATAAAACTAACACAAGGTTTTAAATGTATAATATTAAATCTAGTTAAACGAAAAGCATTTACATAATGAAACTTACTATCTACATTATTTTAGTAAATAATAATCCTATAAACTAAGTAGCATTATCAACCACTTAACATGTTTAAAAGCCACATTCAATATACAGTGAAAACCTCATAATTCGAATTGTATGGGAATGGATTAAATCTTCGAATTAAGAGTATTCGATTTACAAAAATGTGTATAACAGAGTCTAAGACTCATTGAGTGAGTGTGTACTGAGCCTGCAACGAACAACCCTCCCCTTCCCCCGTTGCTATCAGTATCAGTACAGACTTGCTTTTGGCACTTAATTGTTAATGCATCTGCTCCCTTCTTGATTTGTTAGCGCACTGACCAGCCTTTCTTGGGCAGTGATTGGCATTGCTTGCTGCTTGAGAGGTGCATGTAGCACTTTTGTGATGACTTATGAGGTGGTATTGACTTCGAATTAAGAGAAGCAAATCAGAAATACTTCGAAATACGAGTCCGATTCTAACAAAGCCAAAGAAAAAAAAAACCTATTATCTTGCAAAATTCGGTTTTTAAGAAATTTGAATAATGAGACTTCAGCTTTTGAGGTTTCCACTGTATTCTGTACATTTTTAGGAAGACAATAAACCTTAAACTAATTACTACATTATATGTAGACCCTCTAATGAAAATGACAAAGTGTTGAATTGGAAAAAGCAAAAATAGACATGATAGGGTTAATCCAGAATATTTACATTCAACAAACTGCCTCGCATCAAAGTGATCTTTTTCACACATTCAGTTTTAACATTTCAAAAATTATCAAAATTTTCATGAAGGTTTTAGCTGAAAATGTTTAATGGATAAATAAAAAAATAAAGGCAGATCTCCTAATAATGAATGCCCCAGGAGTTTTAAGTTTTTTCAGCAACATGATTTTTTCAACTGTACCCAACAAAGCTGACATAACTTGCAAATCTGTAAACAGTAAAATCTTGCTAATATCATCAACCCTTCTTTATTATTTGCCTGTATCATAAAAATAATGGTGACATCTATATTGTTACACATCAAATGTATTATATTAATGAAAACTATTTCTTTCAAGATATCTGTGAGCGAGTGAGAAAAAAAAAGTAAAGCTAATAGTATGCAGAAGGATAATTATACTTTGAACTAGTATTCCACAAAATGGTAAACGGCAATTTGTTAAAATCTGTACTGTTGTTTTTTGTATTCAGAATGTTTATCATTTTCTTACCTCATAGTTTTGTGCAAAAGAATTATTGCAGCTTATCAAAAGTTGTAAGGGAAACAATCCATGCTCTTTCTACATGTTTGGGTAAATGTTAATATCAGGTTATGTCCCCAGTTTAAATCAATGAGTATCTGGAAGGCAAGATTGGTGAAGGTATGGAAAGCTATGATCAAAGTTAATCATTTTCCTTGTTGCATTCACCCATTGCCAACTTGAGCGCATTCAATTGAACTAGAAGCAGATCATGGTTTATCTGAAATGGGCCAATACTTATTTTATTCGAATAACTGTTACTGCCACTATTATTTTAACTGCTAGGTGAAAGCAGTTAAGATGAAAAAATGTCAGTTCCAGTCTGAAAAAGTATGAATATACAGCTTATCTGAACCTGATAGAATCACTTAAATTAAAATTACAGAAAATATTGTATCCAAAATTAATTTAACAGATACAGACACTATGATGTAGGTTATTAAATTTCTTTCAGTGATGAAAAAATTGCCAACCTTAAAAACCACTATTATTTATGTAATGCAGTAAATTTACATTTTCAATTTAAGAGTGCCTGTGCTTGATCATTTCAATGGATTTTATTGAATGCATGAAACAATTTGTTAAATAGGAAGGGAGAGAAATTTTTATATTAGCCACAAATGATTAAAAAGTTTATGGCAATAGAGATCCTGAAGTAAACAAGCAAGAATAAAATTTTTCAATTTTGAGCCAACAAGAAAGGCTTTTCGATACTCTGTGATTGCATTTTAATTTTCACAAAAAGGATGGGTGACTAAAACAAAAGACATAGCAAAGCAAATAAATTGGAACCCATCTATTCACAAAAATTTTCGGTCCAAGTCAAGACCATCATTATAAATTAAAAATATAGGTGTTGCTTTCTCCCACATTTACTTGAGAGTATGGTTTATGATTGTATATTTTGCCCACATCTTTTCAGACTTAAAAGATTGTGAATAATTCATGCGATGAAGAGGAGTGATATTAAAAGTAAAACAAAACAAAAATTGTCAGGTCACATTCCCTTTTCTAACAAGAAGTTTGCAATCAGATCTCTGTGCTGGCCGCGAACTCGAATAAACCGACCAACTTCATGAACTTGAGTGTTGACAAACTTCTGACCTGTGATCTTTAATACATGCTCTCTCAAATCAGCTTCTAATGCCTGGAAAAGACAGCAAAGAAAAATAAAATCAATTTAATAAAGAATGTAGTCACTGATATTCTTCTTACTGAAATATGTCCTCCGAGCATGGGGAGTATTCATATTCTAAGTTAATGTAGACAATATTAGAAGTAGAGAATACTTTAACAAGTAACACATTGATGAAGCTCTGACAAATTTCATAAGCAAACTTGTTATGGTTTAAATTTAATGTTGTGCAAAAACAATGTTAAAAAAAAGACATTTCAGAGATGCAGAGAGAATAAATGAAGTAATTTAGCTGTTAAAGATCATAAAGATCAAACTGCCTCTCATCCTATTGTTGAGATTCTAAAGCTATTTTTCAAATCAATTTATTGGTTATCCAGATATAAGTGGTGATTAGATAAAACCCATGGGACAAGCATACATTGTAAATACAGGTAATGTACATCTCTCTATAGATGACAGATATATTGGTAGGGACATTTTAGGAAAGGAAATACAATGTGGAAATACAATTTTTACTTAGTTGAATATGTTCATAAAACAAGGCGTTTGAAAAATAATGCCTGACATGGATAATTTAAAATTTTATTTTAAGGAAAAACATTTTATTTTTCACAGTAGAAAAAAAATGAAAAAAAAAATGTATGAAGATTCATCATTTTTCCTAATTCTCCAACCTAAACAGATGAAACAGAAACATTGAAACATGGTTACAAAAATGAATAACATACCTCTAATAAAGAGCTTAGTTTCTAACCAAAAACAAGTTAACTTGATTTTATCTTATAAAAAAGGAGAGACAATTTGATGAAATACTATGTTATAAAGCAGTGACATTATGCAAAGAAAAAAAATGAGTTTTTGTACCAGTCCAAGTGATTTACATACCCGTATAAGACTTTCAGATAGACTCGGAGGGGTTATTTTTTTTTTTTTTTTTTAATTTAAAACTTCTCAGTTAATGATTTTTCAAGTTCTTGTTTTTCACAAAGGTATCCTTCCCTGACTTTTAATTTAAGTTTGATTTCATGCCAAATAAAAAAATTAAAATTAATAAAGCTTACCCAAATATCTCCTTCTATCTTCTTGATAGAGACATAGTGCGTTGTTCCGTACCATGTAGTATGTGTTTGGGAATAAACTGGCAGCATGTGATTTTTTGTCCTTCGAATCAAATACTTTTGTTGAGCCTGCAATGATTCTATAGAAAGAACAAAGGTGTTTGGGGGATTATCCTGAAGCACAAATTAGCATCTTGGAACACCTTCAAACATTTGACCTTTGCACAAGATTTTCTATTCTATCAATCCTCTTTTATCCTCGAATATTCAATCGTAACAGAAAATCAAAAATGCCAAAATCAACTAGCTGCATCCTAATCATAGATTAAATTATGACAAATTCTAAACTACAAAAATAAACACTTTAAGCAATAAAAGTTTTCATGTGAGTATGAAACATTCTGTTCTTATTTCTAATCAAAGTCAGTCAGTGAAGCACAAATATTGATATAATAGTAATAATAATAATAATAATAATAATAATAATAATAATAATCTTGGACATTAAATATTTTCGCTTTCATTAAATAAGCTGCCTGATTAGTTAACTACATCCATCTAAGGACATCTAAATTCAAAGATAAAGCTTTGGAAACTTAAAAAAAAATAATAAAAAAAAAATTTGATGAATTTTCATGCATGCCTGAATGAAAAGTCGAGAGTTAATTTCTTCAAAAGCACATGAGTCAAGAAATAGTCTATATTTAATCACCTATTGTAATCAGTTTCTGCAATTCAAACTCTTTTTTAATGTAATTGTAGCTGGAACTTGAATGAACAAGAGAGATTTTGATAATTTTCATTAAAGTTTCTCTTGTAATACAATACAAAACATGTTAGTTTTTTATAATAAGGCTAGAAAGTAAAGGTAATGCCTAGCAGAGGAGCACTGTTTTTACATTAGTTTCTACAAGTCTTACTTATTTTGCAGTGAACTGCCTCTTCTTCTTTGTTCTGTGCAAAACTGAATAAACATTGATTCATAACATTTTGATATGAGAAGGTAGCGCATCTTATGGCTAAACCTGCTGAATCCGTAAAAACTTTAAACTGAAAAAAAACCCATCCCATTACCGTTAGGAGGGAACCATCCAGAGGGAGTTGGGTACTGAGTGTGCTCCTTTAGCTCTGGAACAGTTGGTGAAGCAAGAACTTGCTCAACATATTTGAATTCTTCATGAGAAATTTCATAATCCTTGATCAAATCATTGTGATTCAATTCATCTTGGCTGGTAGAGGGTGATGTTGAATGTTGCCTGATGGATAACAACCTACACAGGGAAATCTAAAAGTTAAGAAGCAAAAAGAAAGAAAAAAAAATCAAATCATGAATGAAATTATTGAGACACTATCACAATTTTGAAATTGGCATTTACATAAACAAAATTTGTGATCATTTACATACCAATCTTACTTTGACAAAGAATGATTCTTCTCATTCTGACATCAATTAGCAAGTATTCAATTTTTTTTTTATTTGTTTTGTTTTGTTTTTTGTAAAGAAAATAAAAGGTGTAAATACAATATATGGAGGTACCTCATTATCATTATGCAGTCACTGCAAAAAGGCATCCATTTAACATTGAAACAACAATGTAATAATTGTTGAGACAGATTTAGCATAGGCTTTATTTTGCTCTAGATATTAAAAAATAATTTGGAATACAACAGCACTTGCTGTTGTAAACGGGTAAGCATTATCAACATGTTACAAGTGATCCTAATGTTTCTCTAGTATAGAAGTTTAGGTGTTGAGGGACACTTTAAAGAAACTTTTATTCACAAGCTCTATGAATTTTTTTTATTGCAAAATGGGTTGATATCTAGATCTATTTTATATTTATGTTCAATTCAATTGTTTCCACAGAAAAAACATTTTGTGTCTTTTAAGATAATGGGACTATGAATTTGAGATATAATTTCATAACTTATCTTTCCATTTAAATAAAAATTTTCTGTTTCTACTTCACTAATTATATTAAGATATACAGAGATTCTTAGGTCTGATTATAATTTTGTCAGATATAGCATTGAATATCTAATGAAATTACTCTGAAGGGAAGCAAATCTTTGAGAAAGTTTTTGGGCCAGCCAGCAAGCAAATAGTAACTGGCTAGACTTGCTGGTATGTCAGGCATTAACACAGGGAGTGAAGTAGAAATCAGTGTTCCGTGGCTGACCCTGTGTGATTTTAGTGTTAAAGTAAGACCAGGGCTTGATTTAATTTCACACAAATTGCAGTGTTTTGTGAACAGCATCCAGTCTAGACCTATTGCTTGTTCATAGGCAAGTGAGGGTAAAGTTTTAGTTTGATTTTAGAGTTTGAGTTGGTTGATTTCTTTACAAAGCCAGAGTTCAGTTTAAGTTTAGAGAGCTTGGTAGGTGATATTTCGTTTGTCATCTCAGGCTTGTTCACCTTAATCTGCTATCTTGGAGTCGACTGCATAACTTAAATCACATATATCTCAATAAAACAACATTTTATTACGTATAATATTAAATAGACCTATTTAACTATTAATTAGCCTCTACTATAGAGACTTTATTAGACCCGGCAAATTCGAAATTCATAAAAAAAAAATAGTTTTATTCAATTCAAAGATATATATATAGTCTAGATTATCTTGATCTTAATCCATCCACAACAAGCCGGCTACAGGCTTCTAGCCTTACCTAGATCTAGATCTTGATCAGGACTGATTATAAGAGTTCAAATTTACTTTAGATACTGATATTTACATAGGGCTAGATCTAAAACTTGCCTTGTTGTTCGCAGCTTTATGGTGATTTCGGATGAGAAGGCTTCTTTCATATTTAGCTGCTGAAATAACGGGTTTTGTTGCACTGTAAAACAATGGAAGAAGTTTACACTGATAGCAAATTTTCAACAAGGTTGTTCGACTGACGGCTGCCATATTGGTTTTTTAATATGTCAGAGGTCACTCATTACAGTCTGTGCCTCTGTGGTGGGAGTAGACTGAAGATCGTAGGCCAAAGCTGTTTTATTTGCCGTCTTTGGCCTAATCAGAAGACCGTACATTCTATATGAGGGCTATGCCTCTGTCATGTATGAAAGGCTACGTAACGCCCCAATCTCTTGATAAGCATACAAGTTTGTTTTTTTTCAGAATTTTTTTAAAAACGAGTTTAACCACAAACTTTGGTTTCATCTGCAACGTGAGCATCCTGCATCCTGAAGAAAGAACGTCCGAAGAGTTTTAGTTTCAATTATCATTTGGTAAATTTCTTTTTTAAGATGTTGCAATATTTTACTCGCGGATCATGCAATATAATAATCAATCGAAAATGGAGGGGAGGATTAAAAAATCCGGCATCGCCGTACCAAACAGCAGGTCACACAGTAGCAGCAGTAGTAGTAATGGTAGTAGTAGTAGTAGTAGTAGTAGTAGTAGTAGTAGTAGTAGTAGTAGTAGTAGTAGTAGTAGTAGTAGTAGTAGTAGTAGTAGTAGTAGTTGTAGTAGAAGGCTTAAAGTGAAAATGACCAAAAAATACTTGCCATAGCGGGATAAGAACCATCGATTTTTAAATGCTTCAGCACCCATCGCTTTGCAGCTTAAAGAGAATATAGCTTACACCAATGCGCCACTGCGCTCCCCAAAAAGAGAGGTTCATGGCAAAGGTGTTTACCAAGCCTCCCTGAGTGACTTGCAGCAGTGGTAGTAGTAGTATTAGTAGTAGTAGTAGTAGTAGTAGTAGTAGTAGTAGTAGTAGTAGTAGTAGTAGTAGTAGTAGTAGTAGTAGTAGTAGTAGTAGTAGTAGTAGTAGTAGTAGTAGTAGTAGTAGTAGTAGTAGTAGTGGTATTAGTAGTAGTAGTAGTAGTAGTAGTAGTAGTAGTAGTAGTAGTAGTAGTAGTAGTAGTAGTAGTAGTAGTAGTAGTTGTTGTTGTAGTGGTAGTAATAGTAGTGGTAGTAGTAGTAGTGGTAGTAGTAGTAGTAGTAGTAGTAGTAGTAGTAGTAGTAGTAGTAGTAGTAGTAGTAGTAGTAGTAGTAGTAGTAGTAGTAGTAGTTAATACTATCTCTATATAATTATGTCTGTCTCTCTTTGTCTCTCTTCCTCCCTCACGAGGTTTCAGAGGTATGTACATCCATAAGAGCGTTTTTCTTTTCTTTTTTTTTTCCTCTTTTTTTTTTTTTTTCTTAATGAAGTGTTAGGCGAGTGTCTATACTGGCTTTTCCAGTGAGTAGGATGAACATTGTCTCTTCCCTAGAAACTCGAAGTTAAGTGGACCCTTCAGATGAATGAGTCAAGGCGGATCTCTTTCGTGGTTTTACATGAGCCAACGCACGTAGATTTTCTAGCGTAAGGATGTTCTTGCATATCCTGTTTTATTGATGTAATTTAGTGAACACAGATTATTATTATTTTATTCTCAGGAATAGATAATTTTTATCTCGATGGAAGCAATTCAGTAGTTGGCAAATTTTCTTATGAAAGAAAACCTCTCCTCCTGTCATATTTCCTCTTGGATTGACTCTCTCTCTCTCTCTCTCTCTCTCTCTCTCTCTCTCTCTCTCTCTCTCTCTCTCTCTCTCTCTCTCTCTCTCTCTCTCTCTCTCTCTGTCCGTCTGTATGTATTTATGCCTGTCTCTCTTTCTCTTTCTCTCTCTCACATCATTATCATCATTATTTTTTTTTCTTTTGAATATTTCATTTTAGCAATTTACTTATATGTGATGAAATCATGTTTCAAATTCACTTATCTTTCTGCAAATTAACTACTTATCTAGATATCCATTTATATATATATATATATATATATATATATATATATATATATATATAGGTATTTATTTCTCTATCTATCTCTATTTAATTTTTTCAAACAGATGCTTTTTTTTTAATCAGTAAACGGTATGTAACAACATCAACGAAGTACTATATCAGCATCACGTTTTTATATTGCTCTTATAAGGATTGAGTTAGTACAAAATATTTGAAGCGAGAGCGCTCTTATTGAAGACTTGGAAATCGAAAATCATAAACATGGTTTTCAAACATGCAATGAAAAAGCTTGGAGCAAAAATACACGAATCAATCAATAAATAATAAATTAAAACGAAATTTTAAAAAAGGGAAAAAAATGAAAGTGCATAGGCGTTCAAGAGGTTGAACTTACTTGTCTTGATGATAAGTCACGTGATTTTTTTTACATTTAAAATATCACACTTGGTTTCCGGCTGGTTTTTCAGAAGTTCGTCAGACGAGAAGTTTGTTATGACGTGCACGATAGTGGTGACACTCAAACTTTTCCCCAATATGTTATACTTATGACACATGCTTGCAGAAAGGCAAAATAAAATCTTAGATAAGATCAAAATAGAACATTGACAAAGTGTACAAAAACCTGTGATGAAAACATCATTGAGGTCAAATAAAAACTGCCAATTTTTTAATCACTTCCCAATAGTTTTTGCACGCACCACGCATATTCCCATTTTTCTCTCTAGCTGTAACCTTTATAACATCTGCCTCCTTGGTGAATCATCCATCATATCCGCAATACTCTACATGTTTATCTAATTTATTCATTTTTACCTTTTTATATCTTCAATTTTTTTTAGTCTAATTTTCATTAAAAATGAAACTTAAATGGTTGCACAAGACCTAGCCTTAGATGTTGTTTTTTTTTTTACGACAGTAATCTATCATGGGGTAGATTATAGTATCGCTATAATATCAGCCCCGTTGAAAAAGACTGACCGCTCCTTCTCTTTCACCGCATACCCCTCAAACTTCTTCCTTTTCCTTATCCCTTTTTTACCTCTTCTTCATGTTCTACTCCTCACCCTCCTCTCCTAATCCACCTTCTCTTTCTTCTTCTTCTTCTTCTTCTTCTTCTTCTTCTTCTTCTTCTTCTTCTTCTTCTTCTTCTTCTTCTTCTTCTTCTTCTCCTGCATCCAATGAATATTTTACTACTCCACTTTATAAGTGCCTAACGGAATAAGTCATAAGTAAAGCGATAAACATTATATTTAATATCATCTTAACATACCTTTGATGTTATGCTTCTTGACAGAAATTTGGGTTCTGATGAAAAAAAAACCGCTCCGCCTGTCATATTTCCTCTTGGATTGACTCTCTCTCTCTCTCTCTCTCTCTCTCTCTCTCTCTCTCTCTCTCTCTCTCTCTCTCTCTCTCTCTCTCTCTCTCTCTCTCTCTCTCATTCAATCTTTCTGTGCCTTTCTGATTGTCTCTTTTTTTTATTTTGTCTTACTGTCTCTGTCAGTGTCACGCTCTCCCTCTCCCACTTTTTCCTGTTGCTAGAAAGAGAAAGAAGAGGAAACAATTAGTGCCTCTTGAGGCCAACTTCTTGTTCCTTCAATTCAGATCTATGTCCGCTTTTTATGTGCACCCTTACAAAACACTTGATGTCGTAACGGAAGCAGGCTTTTGTCTGACCTTAAACTTGCAAGCCGGATCTTGCTACAAACTTTGTATGTTCGAGTTCTAGGGACAAGCGATGACCTGAAACTAACCATTGTGGCGCCTCTCGTCTCTTGAGCTTGTCGCAGTAGCCGGTGTTCAAGATGTCTTTTTAATAAATGGAGCTGTATATGCTTTATATACACAATTAATTGTTCGCTCCATGTCATTGAGTCTGTTCGCATAAATAGCATGTTATGCGGAAAATTTAGTTTGAAACCGACTTTTGTTGTGAAAGTATATGATTTTCAAGCCGTCGCTGTATATTATATTATGATAACGAAGGATATCTATAACGATAGCTGTCAGTATCATTAAGTTAGCTAATACCGAAAGTTATGAAAGTATCGACTCCTGAAATTTGAAATACGTTAAATTTGAGTTAGAAAAATGACGTCACCGGCTGAATATGTATATATGCTTAATAAGGTCGATTTAAACAATGGTGGACAACAGAAGTTTGTCACCATGGCGATGTCTTTCCTGGAGCAGCACCCTACGGCTTACATAAAGAAACTTCGAACTTATGTTCGTGCAGGTGAAAAGAAATGTTTTCATTCGTTCTGCATGATTCGCATTCTGCAGTTCTGCAACAAAGGCCACTTGCTGCTGGATAAATCAGAGCAGTCTATCCTTCATTTAACGGCTACCTTCCACACTTGTCACAAACTCGCCGAAGAAATTCTCACAGTGTGTCCAGATCTAGCTATTAAAAAAAGGTCCGGTGAGCATTCGGGTTTGACTGCTTTGCATATTCTTGTCAGCAAAGACGCTGTTGAAGCAACACAACACTTCCTGGGCCACCCTTCTGTAAATCAGCAACGGCATCAGTTGATGAGCATACTGGCTGATGGCAACAGATTTAAGAAAACTAATCTCATGGGACAAACGGCTCTTTCAGCTGCAGTGTTAAACTTCTGCAATCCTCTGGTAGTATCGCTATTAGAGTCGGGAGCAGATCTCATAGAGCAGAACAGCCTCGGAGACACTGTACTGCACTCACTTGTGCGTTATGCTAATATTTTCCCCTCAAATAGAGAGGAAGTAATTGAAATGATGGCTTCTTTACAAGAGCACGTCTTGATGCCAAAAGAAGACGACCAAAGGCTGTGGGGTAAACGGTATGCTCGCAAGCTCTGGTTCTGCCGCAATTATGAAAACATGACGGCCCTTCAGTTGGCAGCCACCCTGGGCGAACACCAGATCGTTTGTTTCATTATGGACTTGCAGTGGGTCTACCGCACACTGTACGATTATAACGGTATCTTTGAGACAAACCTTTACGACATCACAGAGATCGACACCTTGGCAGGCGAAGCATGGAACCAGGACAGATCTGCGCAACTGGGCAAGCATTGGGCAAAAAATCTGTTAAATTATTTGAGAATAGGCTTCTGTTGTTCTCGAACCGCGTCTGACAACAAATTGTGTGGGCCGCCAGTGATGGAGAAAATATGTGAGGTAGACATCGCATCAGCCTGCAATATAATATCTACACCTGTTGTCACAAAACTAATCAACGACAAATGGAGAACGTGCAAAGTATTGTTTTATCTTTGGGCCATTTTTCACTTAGCCGAAATGTTTTTCATGACATATTATGCAGCTCATAAGTTTAAGTACCTTGATGATCTAAGAAACAATTCTATTTTGGAAAATAGCAACAAAAACAGCTCATGTAACTGCCCAGTACAAATGATCGAAACAGGAGAAAAACTTTTCATAGACATATCTTGCGCATTCCTCTTGTCGCAGTCTCTTTTCACCATTTACCTCGAATTTATAAGAAGTTTCATTCAGCGTAATCCGTGGAAGTTGAAACTCATACACCACAATGGTTCATTTCGACTAGTTCTTCTCCTGAAAGCTTTGGCAATTTTTATGGACTGCATTTGGTACTTCATGTCTCCAAAAACTAACGATCGGACACCCATAGTTCTGGCGCTTCTTCTGGGCTGGTCGTTCACCTCATTTTTTCTGAGGCCTTTCAGAATATTCTCTTTTTTTACCGTGATGCTGATGAGGGTCCTATTAGGTGACATGCTGCGGTTCTTCTCCATCATCCTGATTGAGCTTGTGTCTTTCACCTTGGTCATGTACTTGCTGTTCCAAAACATCTGCGATCCTCCTAAAGAGTTTGAAAACTTACATAATAGCTTCATGACGATGTTCAGACTGATGCTGGGAATATCAGAGCTGAACGTGCTCAACAAGGCCAACCCGGTTTGGCTGGCTACTACACTTTTCGTCGTTTACACCTTGCTTACATTCGTCCTGTTGATTAACTCACTCATCGCCATGATGTCTATCACGTGCGCTGAGATTGCTGGAGAAAAGGCCAATCAATGGAAGGTTAGAACGGGCTTTTGTGTGTGTGTGTGTGTGTTTATTAGTTTTTTTTCATAGTAATTTTGGGGTAGGCTTGGAGTTCAATTGGCATTTTTGAAAATTATTTTATTGCATCCAGTTAACTAAAACATCACTACTGAGAATAGAAGAGTAGGAGCAAAAAACAAGAAACTTGAAAAAAAAAATTATGTCACAATCAATATTGTCACGATGTCGACAAAGTAGCTGCTTTTTTTACTACTAATAAAGATAGTTAAGACTATTTCTTTTGATTGATAGACAATATTTTGATTATTTTTTACTTTTAAATCTTTATAAATATGAAAATGTTTTCTAATAATCTCCTTAGTTTGAAAAAAAAAATTGTAAATGCTACTTTCTCATAACTTAAGAGAGTTCATGCTTGGACTGTGCGGGCTACAGCTGCAAAATACCGTCTAATTATGATCATCACAAACACATCGAATTTTTTTTTTCTATTTTAGCCCTCTTAATTTTTTTCCTCGAATCAAACCTTGATTTGAAATTGGTCTAAGATATGATTTAATTCTTGCTTCATGTAAAAATTAGCTTTGTGGAGAGAAAATCTCTGAATATTAGTTGTAAACGGACTGTCCTATCGTAGATATACGGTCATGTAAAATATTTTAAACAAGTTATATTTTTATTACATTTAAATGGCGAAAATTTCAGCCACCTAATTTTCAACATTATATTGCTTCTTTAGTGGTTTTCCCGCCTCTAATCACCATCTTGTATTTATCCATTTTTTATTTATTTACTTATTCCTATGTTTATTTCTTTATTTTAGCAATAATGGTAAAAATCAACCTTGATAATCCCCAGCCTAGCATTCTTAAGGTCTGAAAAGTAGTTCATTAATTTTTATTACATCTCCTTTCCACTTTGTTTTCATTTTTGGAACGAGCAGATTCAGAGGCTGTCAGTGATCTTGTTTCTGGAGAAACTGCTACCATGCGGCATCGCTCGGTTAACAGGGAGGCGTCTCTACTACCATAAACGTCAGGATAGGAGCTGCAGCCTTACCAACCAACAGGAGATGCGCTACGTAATCACAGACACCACGAACATAAGTAAACAGCCCTTAGCAATCGCCGTCGACAGGAGTATTAGCCAAGACCGGGATGAGGTTGATGCTGACCATGAGGATGACTTTTGTACCCGTACAGTTATTGTATCTTGTCCCGATGATGACACCCCATCGCAACCCCCCACGCCAACCGCGTCATTGGGAGATGCCGATTTTTCTCCAACGGTGTGGCTTCCTCACAAAGCGGAATTAAACTCTTCTATGGACAGTGACCCTTACGTGGAGTTAGATGTAATTAGTAAATATCCACAACAAGATGCTACCTTGGATGGACAACACGGCCGTTATAAGTCCAAAGCTTTCGATCAAGATATGCATTACCATACTATCGGACCTGCGGACCGCCTTGAACATAGGAAAACAGCAGAAAGGCCACCCTCAATGAAAACTCGGTCTGTCAGTGCGAAAGAAGAAATAGAATATGGGGACTTTGGCACTTTTCAAGAAGAAGACACGAGAAGGCCGGCGATATACTCTGATGCGCATTGGGTTGATCTGCTTCGATCAATTCGCTCTTTCAACTCGAGACCAAACACCTTACGTCGTCAAAGCTCCTTCATGCAGAGAAGGCCAACCATAGGCAGCAGTAACAGGATCATGAGTAAAAAAATACGTAACGAGTTTATTTTTGAGGGTAGAGAAAAATCTGTAGACGACATTTATTCAACACTTGAAGACATTGAGGAGCAGCTGTAAAAAAAAAAAAGCAGGCCTACAGTAGAAGCAATTTCCATAGCGTCTCGTGGTTTCTTCGCTTTTGCAAGCCCCATGCTGGCGTACTTGCTACTCTTATTGTTTAATAACATAACACGTTGAAGCTGCAAGGACATGCCCTTGTCCTGCTTCTTAGTTCAGTTTTTGAAGGTAAAAATCTCTATGCGGTAAATACATAATAGAGAGCATTAGCATGGGGTTGTTTGTCGAATGTCTCTTGGCCATCAGCTGTGCAGATTCATAAACGCCCATGGAATTACTTGTAAAAATCGTAATGAGAATATGCTGTGGGAAATCTATTTTCAAGATGAGATTTCACATATCCCTTTCATGTGCTATGATTATTAATGGTCAACAACCTTTGTAACCATAATTTGTGTGTGAGATGCAATCTTCTTATAGCAAAAAAATCTTTTCAGCACGACATTAATCGGGAAAAAAAATTTATTCATATGTTAACTGAACATTTTTATGTTGTTTTTTCCCCCGGGAGAAAAATATCCTTGGAATTTGCCGTCGCTGCAAATCAATGAATGTTTAATCATTATTCTTTTATTGTCAATTTTCCAAAGTGATGAGTTTGCTTAAACTTTTAATGAAGGTAATATAATGAGTCCTACATGAAACATCCCGAAAGCTTTTGTCAGCTTTACTTTCCTGAAGACTGAACTACTGTTATTTACTGTTTTATATTATAAAGAGAACCTAAACAAGTTACGCTAAAAATGTAAAATATTTCTTTAACTTGCAGGAGCGTTTGTAAGTCTCTACACTATCAAGATGATTAAAATCCCTCGAAAAGATTCCTCCAGACTCCAGAGATTATTTTTTTTAAACTCACGCAAATCATTAAGTTTCTTCACTATTAGGTTTCGTTTAATAACTTCGCAATCAGATATAAAATTCGTGCGAAAGCAAAAAAAAATATTTTATAGCTTACGGCACTGAATCACTATCTCAAAGATATCATTATGTAAACTGTAACAGTAATGTTTGGTTGGACTTTTTGTCGTTCTCGTGATCAGAGAGATTGTGTTTCTGTAAGAGCTGTGCTGCAAATTAAATGATTTCCCTTCAGTAAAATTCGGTGAGAGTTACCTCAGCGACTTACTGGCAACCGACAGCATAAATTATATGCCTATGTTGGTAGTTTGACCACTCTTCTGAGAGATAAAATAATAGATTTTATTACACATTAAAAGGACTAGATTAAATCCAGATATCTAGCAGGTGCGATATATTTCAGTTGACATGTAATGTTCGTGGGTAACTTAGAATTTTGTCTATCATTTAGAGGATTGGTGTGTATAAGTCAAATTCCTTTGTTAAGCTCTCAAAGAGTAAGAATGCGTACAGTGAAAAGCGCTTGTTGAATTTCTAATGAGCATCAAATATAAAACAAGAAAACCATTGAATAAGATCTAGACTTAGACCTAGTTGATGTGATCGGACTAAATCTAGATCTAGATCTATATTTAGACTTTATAAATTGATATTTCTAGATGTAGTCTGTATTTCTATAACTCTGAGTATAATTATTTTCCAAATAATCATCTTTTTTGCCAGTTTAATTATTTCTCTTGCTGTTCAAATATATAGATTATTATGTCTCCATGATAATTACCCCTAATATGTTATGTTTTATACTAACATTTAACATTGCAACTATTGTATTGATGGTCTTTATCCTGTGTCAAAAGTGAATAAACTGACATGCCAGTTATTTTGGGGATTCTTTTTTAATCTCATGATACTACTACTACTGCTACTACTACTACTACTACTACTACTACTACTACTACTACTACTACTACTACTACTACTACTACTACTACTACTACTACTACTACTACTACTACTACTACTTCTATTAGGGCCTACAACTACTACTACTATTACTACTACTACTACTACTACTACTACTAGTAGTAGTAGTAGTAGAACTTTCACTAAATGGTAGGCCAGACACATTAATTAAGCCTATCCGATTTGGAATTTCCTGGTCTAATATAAGGAAAGCTCTTTTAAACGTAAAGCTAAGAATCCAAACGCAAAATTGCAATTTCAGTAATGATAATAACTTCAAATGTGACAAATGACGGCTCAAATATAAATAAATTGTGTCAAAATGTAAAACAACGCCAGCGCAAAAGCTGCAATGCCGAATCAAATGACGCATCACAAGAATTGAAATTTAAGTCAATGAGACGAGAACGAACAATGGAAAAAAAAGAAATGCTAAATATGAATTTTATCTTAGCAACTTTTAAATCAATAATGAAAAACATCATGCAATGTAAAAATTCAATGACATCATTGATTATTTATCTAATTTTTTTTGTAGGAATTATTGCAAATAAGGGCTAGTATGGTATAAAGCAAAATAGAAAGGGGGCATGATGATTCTGAGGTGCATTGTAAATGACCAGAGAACAAAATTCTTCACCACAGATCTTCTGGTACACTGTTGAGCACAGGCATTGAATCATGTTGCAGTCATTCTTTCTTCAAACAGTTAAATCGCTGTTTTGACTGCGAATGTCACGGTCAGATTCTGTCCATGACCCAGAAAAAAAATAAATTATATTTTTTGTTGCACTCGACATTCTACTACCCTGGTCACCATGTCTCCACGAGATCAACGTCCCCATGTACGCAATCCTCAAGTTGATACTTGCTTCACAGATGTAGACACAATATTGCAATTTGAATAATCTATACTTACTTTGTTGTATGGGCTAATTTTAGTTTCTTGTATTATCAGAGTCTGCCAGCAGGCACGTTTTTCAATGTTACTCTTGAGGTCCTCTAGAACTGAACTAAAGGCTGAGCGGCCTACTTGAGCAGCTTCTGGTAACCATTCGGATTGAGAAAGCTGGTGACTTACAACAAAGGCTTTATAAAGTACTTCATCTCCTGTGACATCTTCGTACATCTCTTACCACCTCGGAATTTAACGAAGCTTTTTTTTCAAACTCCTTTTGACAATGAGCAAGGCCGCTGTGCGCTTGATACTTAAATGTTGAACTGCAAAAAGCTGTTGTTTATCATGTTGGCTAATTTCTGATCGACAAGCAGCATTGTTCAATTCAGAGGTGTTTGATACACTTTTCTGAAGCAAATTAGTTTAAATTTACAACATTGTACTTAAATTGGACTTGCTCGTTAAATTTGGCGTAGCATTGTATTATTTGATTTCGCAACATCGACCACTTATAAATTTGAAGAAAAGTGCATAAATGAATAAAAGATCTTGAAATTATAGTTACCTGTATTCCTTGCTATTATCAATTATCTTCAGAAAAAAATAAAACGTTGAATCATCTAGCTAATACTGCCTTTGAGGCTAGCACTTTCTAGAGATCAAAACATTTTGCTTAAAACGTTTGAAGACAGAATGAAATATTGTTTTTCAATGGTTCAAAATGGGAAAGTAGTTAAACGAAATACTAGTCTTTCATGCGCTGCCTTCTCTCTCTGTCTCTGTCTCTCTCTTTCTCTCTCACTCTCTCTCTCTCTCTCTCTCTCTCTCTCTCTCTCTCTCTCTCTCTCTCTCTCTCCTTTTCAGCCCTTCCCCTCTCCCCTCTCTCTCTTTCTTTGTTTCTTTCTCTCTATCCCTCACTTCTTACGTGTCTATCCTCGCCTCTCTCTTTCTTTCTCCCTTTCTTCTTTCACGTTCTTTCTCTTTCTCTCCCTCCTTTCCCGTCCCTCTTTATCACCCTCTCATTTTTTTCTTTCTTTCTCTCCTTCCCTCCCACCCCTCTCTTTCTATTTTTTCCTTCTCTCACCCTTTTCTACCTCTCTCCTTCTCTGTTTCTTTTCTCTCGCTCTCTCTCTCTCTCTCTCTCTCTCTCTCTCTCTCTCTCTATATATATATATATATATATATATATATATATATATATATATATATATATATATATATACACATATCTTTATCTCTATCTCTCTCACCCTAAACACTAGATTAAGCTATCTCTAAATCTTCTATGCGTTCTCTTACTTCTCTGTCCGCATCTTCATTCATGTGAGAAAGTACCCAGGCATTACTGAAAGACCATTTTAGTTTCTAAAATCGACAACGCAGATGCTAGTTACAAAACTGAGTTTCTTCAATTCATTCTGTTCTTAATTTGCAGCATAGACCTATTTGTTTAAATCATCGATAATTATGTTTGTCTTGAACTTAATTGAACCAAGTAAGGTTATATTCGAATTTAGGTAGCAAAATTTGCAAAATGGAATGATGTATTTATTTACTATGCCTGCCACATGGACTGGTAAGGGTCGGGGAATTCAATATTTTTCAAAGAGTACTAAATTTTGATAGTGAGTTATTGACTCTTATAGTAATTTCAGAATCGATACGAGGAGGCTCCGAAACTGACAATTCTATAAGCGTTCACAAAGTTGTAGACCATTCACTTTTTCCTGTTAGGAACAGTAGAAGGCATTATGTATTTCATATACCTCACTAACTGCCGACATTGAATATATCCGGGCTCACTCATCCCTGAAGATATTAAGACACTGACTCGTTGGTTACAAGACGTAGTCGTGAACAGTGTGCCATACCTGTAGCTAAATATAGAATATCATCTGCGGTCCGTGAGGCAAGCCCGTATTAACCTAAGAGCCATCGCTGATCGTAATATAACTTAATTATTTCCTCACCTCTCTTTGTGCGACCAAAGGTAATACTTATATCGTGATGCGATAATAATGAGCTGCTGAGGTTGCCTAGCTCTTAATGTTGTAGAAACTGGGTGTGGGTTGAGACTGAAGCTTACTAGAACCACACGTAAAAGGTTCTTGAGCCTGTTTAGAATTCCAGTAATGAGATTATTTTCATGACTGAACTGTGTAATCATATTTTACAAGCTTTGAAAATTGTTTGCACTGTACGCCCAAGATCAGGATATTGTGAATGCACGAATAGTTTACCTTCAAAAACACATACACACGTAGTTATAATAATTTATTGTCATATTCTTTTTACATTAAATTCATAATTATCTGGTCATGTAAACGAGAAGAATGACAACTCTATGAAAGTCAGTCAGAAAAAGTAAAAGACTTAAGTTCCTTTATCCTATCAACCTGATGTGGAAGTACCGTTTAGATTATTATTATATCAATTAAAGGCTCCTTAATCTTCAGCAGGTTCTCATAACTAAGTCTGGGGTCAAATTCAGGTTAGCATCAACACACGGTCTTTAAACTTAGGGAGCTGGAAATAAATCTGGGTACAGCTTTGGTTGTTCTGTTTGTCCAGAATGTTACCGTGGAAACAAAATATGCTATTATTATGTTATTTCGAGCTCTTCCCTCTCATTATGGTTGATAAAAATATGAATGTACCCATTGTGGTAAACAAATCTGCATATTTCATGAGAAAAAATGAAGGTGAGCATGCGTAAATCTTGACAGAAAGCGTTGTGTTTTGTCTGACGTTGAGACGTGGAGAGGCGACCAAATACCAGACTAATTCTACTTATTACCACCTCAGTAGGCATGAAAGCTTAGCCTGACCGCTCTCAATGGAGGGGATTAACTGAAAGGTGGCGCACCCGTTGAACTCATCGGTCAAAGACACTCAATGGGGAGATGGAAACGACTGTACAGGTTGAGGGAGGCAGGTCTACTCAGTAGTCTGGTACTGGGAGTGGAATCGAAGGTTTGGTCATCTAATTATAGCAGTTCAGTCATCCAATGCGTCGTAGTTGCCTACACGCTGGTCGTTGCAAATCATAGCTGACCAATGGTTGAGGATTCATTTGGAATTTGGTGACGTTGACTCCACCCCCATTGCCTTATTTGGAAAACCAAGACCTTAGAAACCCCAGTCAGGTATGCGTTGTCGTCAACAGGAGTTAAAAATAGCTAGAAACTGTCTCAGGTTAGGCCAAACCAGAGGTACATATAAGCAGGCACAGGCATGGGTATGGTACATTCGGCGTTTGACAAAAGCAGAGTCACGGTCTAAAAATAGTCAACCTGTTAGCCAAGTTCGGACTACTCAACCGAAAAAGTGTGTGCCATTAGAAGAAATCACATTTCTATCTACTTAAAAAATTTCTGCTATTTTTGACAAGTTTCCAGTACCTGAGACTGTAAAAGCAATCATGTCTATCACCTTGATTATTCCTGGAAAACTGTCTCTCCAAACTTTGGTGGAGGAGGACAGAGCTGCCGTATCATCTCCTGCGACAATCTCCATCCCTGGACTCAGTTACAGCAGAGGGCGCCAGAGCCAGCTCTCAATAGCCACCTTGAGCGTGGTAAAAGCTACCTCTTCAGGTTCATTTTTTAACGACAATGAACTTTGTTTACAAAGGACACATCACTAAACTTTAATAAATGTTCATCTCGGCTCCGGTAAACGGACATTCTGATGATAGTTTAAATAAAATAAAACTAAATCTATATAATTTATGAAATACACCAGTGTAACAGAAAAGCTGCCATAACAACTTTCGTCAAGTATATATCCAATGCAACAATCAGTAATTCGTCTTCTGGTGCGACATCTTTGAACCAAAGCCAACATCTTGCGGACCCTTTGATCCTGTAAAACCTCCTCGGCTCATGATGCACAGTCAACTTCGGATGTTCTTAAAGACCAGTGGGTTAAACTACAAAGACGTTTACGTAGGACCTCTTGAGTAGAGACAAAATATTGTTATCACAATTTGCCAACTAATTTAAATAAAAGTTTTATTTATATAGTTTCAAAGTTAAAACAGTGTTCATTAATTTTAGTGCCAAAAATTACGCGTTGACGTTTGGACCATCACATTGTGCATCTCTTTGTTCTTCTTTTATTATACAGTAATAGTGAGATTGTGCATTTTAAAGACAGAGTTAATGTTAGTCTTCTTTTAAGCTAAGGTTATGAAATCTGCTTAGTTAAGACAAAGAAAGAGAAATATTATGAATGCCAACTTTTTAAACTTAAAACTTTAATTCTTAACACTTTGAATTTATCAGGTCATTAAAGGTGAACAGAAAGTATTATGAAGATCATGATCGCCACTTCATGCAGCTAACATTTGAGAATGTTCATAATTAGCTGGTAGTTTTTTTTTTATTTTTATTTATTTATTTATTTATTTAATGCCAGGGCAGGGAATGTATGAGTATAAAATTTGAGGTGAATGTTGCAAAATGTTTATTAACTCTGAATAACGCATAGGTTTTTAATTCTAAGAGAATGATTTGCTTTTTAATGCAATATTTGTGCAATTAAAAATTCAATTAATTCAAATTAAATAACAATTCTTATATCTATTTAATAATAATAATCAGGTAAAAACGTGATTCTGGTATCATGCTGAGTAAATTAAAAAAAAATGTATTTATTGAATGCTGGTTTCTTTTTCTTATTTGCCTTATCATTGGATAAAGTATACATATATTTTACTTTTAATGGACGTGTTCTAGTCAATGATGCCAGTTTTCCTTTGCTTAACAAATCTAATGTTTTTGAACTGTTGCTTTGCAAATGTGCTGGTGCTATGTGCTGCAAAAATACTATAAGCTTTAATGCATTTGATATGGTACTTCGAAACAAATGCTTCATTTTTCAATGAGTAATATTATTGTCTCAGCTTTTTCTCCCTTTTATTTAATATATCAGTATGTCACAGATATGTTTGTATGGTACACAATAGTGTACAAAATGTTTGATTGAATATTATGATACCTCAAACAGTGTTCAAATTTTTGCTGCGAACTTTATGACTTGCATAATACTTTTTGTTTCAAAATTGTTTTATGATAATCATGATTTTTTTCTAATTTTTAAGGAATCATCATGAATAGGATTTTATAGAATAATAAAAGTGACAAAGTCAGAAATTTAAATCACAGTCTCTTTTCGCTCTCGTAAATGCTCTTACTTTACATGTTATACTCTCAGTTGCAATCGTGTCTCTTAGTCACCTGTCTGTTTTTGTACTACTTTCAAATTGTGTAGCTGAAAATCTTAGAACACAGGAACGTATTTAAATACTCTAGACCTCCTGTAATATTCAACATAATGTTCTAATTTGAACGATTGTGCAGACAATTATGTGGAAATTTTAGACGAGATAATCTTGTACTTTGTGGAGTAAAAAAAACCTTCGGTCTGCTGATTTTTCATTAGAAGAATAGAAACAGATTATTTAAAAAGAAAACAAATATGAATTATATTTAAAAAAATTTTTCAATAAACACTTTAAAATATAGGGAATGATTTCACAAAGAAGATAAAATACAAAAATTGACTTATAGAGCAATCTTTTTCCTGATCTGTTTGTTGACTCGATACTTGTTCAAGTATTGCGATACTGTATAGTTAGAGTTACATTATATACATGTGCTTAAAAAAATATCAAATATTGATATATCAAATCTAAGATCATAATTTAATACTCAAGTTGAATGAAAAAACAATTTTAGCTTCACGAGTCGGACTGATCATCAGCAGACTAAAGTGCTGAAAAAAATTGAAATTTTAAACTTTATGCCTGTTCATTTTACTGTATTTATAACTAAATAATTTATAACTTACATCTAATAACAAATGAATTTAAGGCTAAACCAATTTGGACTGCAATCATGCAAAATATCATCCGAGGTGGGGGGTTTCATCTTTTTCATGAAAAGATCCATTGATTTTGATACATCTTGCTTTTCTTTGTAAGCAAAATTTATTATAAATCCATCCAATACACCATCTTATCACTAATACCAGTACCTTTGAAATAAACACTTTGCCTTAAGTTTGCATGATTGACCTCGAGACTTCATCAAAATCCATAAATTTTTAGTGATTTTAAGTATAAGATTTTAAGATAAAAGGCAATCAGAAATCAATTGTGACGTGACACATTGTGGGAAAGTTAAATTCTATATTAAAAAAATAAAACTATAACACATAGACTCTATTTTTTTGCGACGTTGGGGATACATGCATACCGCCGGAATAAAATGTTTAAAAATTTATAAAAAAAAAAAATAAAATTCAATCTGATATTTCGTCTTGATTTTGAGCAAGAGGACTCATTTTTAAATCTCAAAAAAAGAAAAAAGAAAAAAGCTGTTTCGATCAGAGTGTGAGAATTATATTCTAAAAATTACATCGGTAAGTTCGTTCTTAAAAAAAAAATGATTTTCAGTTTAAAAAAGAATGCATTAAATTTTCTTTTCTTTGAACAATATGATCAATTAAGACAACTTGTCCTTCCATGGTAAATTTTAAAAAAAGTTGGTTTGGTTTCACTTTTCTGCTTTTTGTAATGGTCTTAAATGAATCTCAATAAAATAACGACGTGGTGTCATTTTTTCTTTGTTTTGTTTCCCATTGACACAGATAAATATTTTTTTAAAAGTTATCTAGACCTATATTAGTTTGCGCCATCTTGAATCTAACTTGATGCATGTTTTGGACAAAAAATAATTAGATCCTTCCTTACACTTAACGAGTAAGTAAGCATTAGAAGCCTTCAGGGTCTCTGGGTTGTCATTAATGGGTATAAATTTCCCCTTCATTTATCTTGAGCTTTTAGGTCAGCCAATGTATCGTTGCGTCTGGTTTCCAAAGGTGAAATAGGTGGGTTTTTTTTTTTTTTTTTAAGTCCGAAGAGGCGGTAAACACAGCAGATTTTCGGTCAACGATGACGAGAAAGGTCACAAAAATCAATATAAGTTTAGAGGCTGAACGGTTTTGGTTATGTGGCTTATGAAATTAAAATTTATGTTTAAAGAGATTGTTATCACTCTATCACTAAAATGCAAAATAAAAAATGTATGTTATCATAGAACACTTGACAAAATTTGGCAGCTTTAACCAAATAGGTGTGGACCCTATTCTATGGGTTATATGATAATATGTAATCACAAGTGGAGTTACGTTTAGAATATGATTCACCTGCTGGACAGGAAGACTTTTGGTATCTGACAAATATCGAGAAAAAATGGATGGGTAAATAATATCTTCATATATAAAAAAAAATCAGATGCAGATCTATAAGTCTTGGATTTTAAAATTAATTGGGCGAGTAAGAAGATGAGCTTCGTACTCATATAAGGGCCTTTGTGCCATGTAGCTCGAAATTACAGATTGAAAATATTCGGCACTCCTCTCTGTTTAATATTAACCATGGTTGACCGAAATTTGCTTACTTTTTTTGGCGGGGAGGATTCTGCAAGGATAGATGACGTGGCATAGTTGGGGGCGGTGGAGAGGCAATCAATGTAGTTAAACATTGATCTTGGTAATTAAATTCATTTCTTAAACAATGTTGTATGAACTTTTAGATCCAATAAGCAATATTAATAAAGCTTTTTATAATGGCTCTGCAATACGCAGCTTATTTTTTTATTTAGAGAAAGAAAGAAAAACAATGTCATAATTTGTAATAAAGAGAAATTTTGATGCGATATTTTATTATCCAGGCTGATATGTCATGGTATACTCTGCGGTGATGTTATCTAATGTAAAAGGTGTGCGCATAACCTCTGATCTAGCTATAGACCTTCAGGATCTAGGGTCGGCATATTTTTTAAAATGAGTTTGGTGAATACGTAATTTACCAAGCCACACAGCGGCATTGATTGCTCAGGGGCAGCGGGAAGTTTTCATGTGGAAAGAAAATTCAGGTAGAGGAATCTGATGGCGCTCAAGGGCCCAAGGTGTTCCGACCGAGATTTTCACATCATAAATTTTTCCTTCGATTTTTATAAGCAGAGTAGCAAATACAAATTTCCTTACACGTGATCGTATTTTTCGGAAATTTATCATGAGCTTTTTTAGGTAAAAGGTATAAAAGTAGTACCACAAAAATAAAAACAATGGAGAGATGAAGAAGTTATTTATAGCTACATGCAAATAATAGAACACCACGATAATTATTGTATGGAAAAACGCTAATTATTTCTAGAATTGATATCTGTTTCTAGGTTGAAATGTCAGTACTTGTGGAGTATATTGACAGAGATTAGGGCAATTGTGAACTAGCTTTTAATAATAAAATAAATTAGAAACCAAAAGAATTTTTTTTTCTATTTTTGCTTTAAAAGAGTTATGCAGTCTACTAGAATCTAGTGTTCGCTAAGCTTACCTTTAGGCTTTAGTTTTCACTTCATAGATTTTCATTGATGTCAGCACAGTGCTCACCGAACAACTTGATCGACGTTTGTATTCATATTTAGATTAAATGGTTTTTCTTAAAGTAGATCAACTTTATTGCTGTCAGTTATCAGCCTTTTAAATCTACACCATGAAATAGAAAAAAATCTGAAATCTGGATTCTAAGATCTAGAATCTAGCTATGGTCGAGACAAGAGATTAATCTGAGTAATAATAAATCGCACAAACTTCAACTTCAAAAGCTAGATCTAGATCTAGCCTTTTTAGAAGAGGTTTACAAAATTTATCATGACTTCAAGATTTATATCTAAATCTAGACGGATCTGTATGTTCAGTGCCCATATATCCCGTAATGGCTGTATAGGCCTATATAATGCTGATTTGCAGTTTTGATCAACCTTGGAATTATGAAAATAATTTAACGTTAGATCTAGATCTAGATCTAAAAAGGTAGAAGTGGTATGTAACTAAAACATTTTTATATAAACGGTTTGGCAATTATGAACATCGGTTCAGGTGGATGGGGCAGCCCATTGAAACAGGCCAAGCCTTCACATAAAAAGCTGTCTTTCTACAAAATGCAAGACATGTAAAATTGCATTCTCAAATGCATCATTGCGAAATGAACTATAGGTCCTGAAGAACATGATCTATAGACAGAGTTTCAGAGCTTTAATACATGATCCTATGGGAATGGGTAAAACAACTCAACTTTGGAAGTTTTTCTCTCAAAGTACTCCCAAATCTGCACCTGAAAAGAACTTCCAGATTCATTCTTAGGAAAGCTAACCCATCAGTGCAAAATTGCTGCACAGAAAGTGATACAAGGGCAACTGAGAGTGCGAAAAGAGACCAGTGTTAACCTTGCTACTGCTCAGTGCTGACATGTAGACATGGTCATGAGGAAACTCTGCCTTCTGCAATGCTTCAGTATATGAAGCTCCAAGACCCGTGGTGTAGTACTCAATATTAGGTTATTACTGGCAAGCCTATCTGAATCTTCATTTTCTTATAAAGGCCTTAAATTTCAAATATTCTGGAGAATATTAACCAATAAAAAGGGATCACTTTATCACTTTTACTGCTAAGAGACCCAGGGCATATATGAGATGTGAAGACCACATTATAATTAAGGCGAATTTGTTGGTACCATGTTATAAGATAGAGTGCAATTAGTTAATGATCAGTGGAGAACCTTTTTTATGATTGTTGCTTTTGCAAAGAACAAACAAAAGAACTAGAAACAGCTTATTCTATCACACGCCCTTCCCTTCCTCCTTACCTGCCCCCACTCTTCACCTTTAAAGCAGAGTCCTGACTAGGAGTTGGATGGAGAACTCAACTGTCCCAGAGTCTGCCTCATTGTAGTTGCTGGTGGTGGTGGATGTAAAACAACAGGATGGGCCAGTCTTTGTAAAATCATAAGACCACCAAACAAATCTAGTCCACACAGTTTAATTACAGCCTGTTGTCACTGTGAAACCAAGTTTGAAAGGGAGAGGTGTACTACAATTTAAACAAAGGCATGAATTAGGAGCGTTTTGTATTTGTGCGTGTATGATACCTGACTTTAATTTTTTGTCAATTCTGGTGATTTTTTATGTGCTGCATGGTCTGGCAAAAGTAGGAAAGCATGGTCTTTTTTTCTATTTTGGATGAGAGGAATAGCTGATAGTGTAAACTGAAAATATATATATTCCATCAAACTGTCTTTGAAAACTTATTTTTCTTGAAGCTTTTGCCTTTATGCTTATCTCTTTGTCTTTTCAAAACTATTTTGAAAACAGTAAAAATAAAAAATACATATATATATATATATTTTAAATCAGGTGTCATTATTGTAAATAAATATTTGTTGCTTTTGGTTTGTTTCGGAAATAATAGCCTGTCTAGATGTTTTCTTGTAAGCTATAGGCACAGTACCAACACAAGTACTCTGCTCTGCCACATTCTTTGATCATTCAGAAGTTATCTGACTGTAGCAGCAGCAGAGTTCCTTGCTACCTGCAGGTTTAATGTTAGCACACACTCTCTCATGCTCTATCTGTCTGTCTTATCTCTGCCTTTATTAAGGAATTTCTTTAGTGAGCGAAAGATTTTAAAAAAAAATTCTCAAGAAATACATGTGGTATGCAATAGAAAATTGGTATTTTAAAGGGGATTCACTTCCTGTCTGTCTCTTCTTTTCCATTTCTATCTCTCTCTCCATTTCTTTGTAAATCCATTCTTCTCTACCTCTCTTAAAATTGCTCTTTCCTCAGATGATATTAACAGTACATAATCTCAATTTGAATGTTTATAACTCTTGTCCTTAAAGTTTGACATGGAAGGAACATGAACTGAAATCAATATTTTTCACAGGTTGATGCATTGATCTGAGATTTTTTTTTGCTGTTTTAAGGACAAAATTTGTTACATTTTGATTCAGTTGCAGCTATGATGGTACTGTTCCAACAAGATGTGGATATCCCTACAGCATTGGACTAAAACACTAATAAAGATCTGTGGAACTGTAGCATCATTTTGAGTTTGGTGGCACAGAGAAGAAGAAAAGTGATGCCAGCCTTCCTTCAATTTATAAATTGAAAAAAAGATTAGGATGGACTTCCACTCAATAGCTGATGGTGTTGCAATGAATTCTTCCCAAAGCTCTTACTCAGCTTCTAGCACTTCATCTGATAGTGATAAACTTTATCCACCCCTGGACAGCTTTTATAAAGGGTCGGATGAGGAAGAAGACTTTGATTCCATTGCTCTTGACGAGAGCCCCTCTCATTCACCCAGGCTAAAACGCTATTTATTTCCTCAAAAAGAGTTTGTAGAAGACCTGAGACCCGAAGAGGTGAGGTGGTTTTACAAAAATGAAAAAAACAAAAAGTGGAGTCCTTTCATTGGTTATGATTCTTTAAGAATAGAATGCAGGTACAGAGCTTTAGGCTTAAATGATGAGAGTGGAGACATTGATCTGAACGACAAAATTCTTGTTCGTGGTGGACTCTATGAAGTGGATGTTCTCAAAAATCTGTGCACCCCTGTTTACTGGACAGGTATGCATCTTTTACATTTCTTACGAAATTTGTATAGAGTTCATCCCTTGCTGCTATCAGTTTATAGATGCTTTCTTCTGTTGATTCATATTCTCGTGTTACAATTATAACATTTAGGTACAAAAAAAGAAATTCACAATGAAATCCTTTGAGTTTTTTTTTTTGCCTTCACAACATGATGATATAAGAGGGAAAATAATGTCACTTTTTCTTGAGTGTCTAGAAAGTTTTCACTGTTGTGGACAAACTCTTTGTAAACCACAATAAAACAGCTGTAAGTGCTATTATTTCAGAGGATGAGCTGTCAATATGCCGTGGTACATGGTTTGAAGAGGGAAACTGGCAACCTCTTCCTCACAGCTACTCATCTCAAATAGAAGTGGAGCACATGGCAAAGTTTAAGGGAGAAAAATTAATAGATTCAGCGCCAGACCCTCCTAAAGGATCCAAACCAGGTATTTCCCAGTAATTTTGGTATTTAAACTAATTCAATTTAAATGTAGACATATGTATCATATTTGTTTTAGTTATTTGATAAGATTCATGCAGACATCTCTCAGATATATAATTATCATGTAACTTTCAGCATGCTGGTAGAGAATTCACTTCAGAGGTTGTTACTTTCCTTGCCATAATATCTTTGTTTTCACTTTCTTCTATTTACAATGCGATTTCTTACACTAAGACCAAGTAGTACTGAGAACACTGTTAAGTTTGTCCTGGTTTCAGAAGGGTCATGCAAAACCATTGATTTGCTGATCAAATTATGAGTAGGGACTGTCTTGCATAGATTTTTGTGCCCATCTTGGTATGATACCCATTTAGAACTGGATGGAGTGAGAGAAAATCATGTAAAATGCCTTTTCTAATGACTGAATCATGATGGAAGTAACTCAAGGATTTAAACCAAGGACCTTTCAATCCTAGATGCAAAGCCCCAACCACAAGGCTTCTCGGATAGTTTTGACATGTCTGAATTTTTTGTATTTTATTTCAAGTTTTGTATTTTAAAATGTAAAGACTGGGCTAGTCATATGATTAGTAATGGTATAATCTGTCAAAAGAAAATGAGTTTGCTTTTAAAGCTGTTACTATGAAAGTTATTCTTATGAAGACAAAATAAAAATGAAATGCTTTTGTGTTAGATTGTTAGTTTTAACTTGTTTACCTTCATTATCCAGTTTTGTGCCTGTTTTCATTGATCTTCTTTATATCTTTGAAATTTAAAGATACCTCTTAAATTACTTGGATCTCATTATCTTCTACCCTTAATTGTGCTTTTATAATGAGGACTAGATATTGTAAAAAAAAGCGTTTATTTTTTTTTTCATTGAATAGCAAATGCTTTCAAAGAATTAAAAAAAACATATTTTTTTGTAATCTATTTTTCTCGCATTTGTTATTTCATATTTTATTATTTTGTTTTCTTCTTCTTTTCCAAGTAATCCACAACATCAAATTTAAAGACTTTCATGTAGATTGGAATGCAACAGATGAGATCTACAAATATAATGAGTCTGTCTCTTCAAAACTGATGCGAAATGTGAGACAGTCCTTGGGGTGGCAAAAAAGTTAGTAAATTCGCCCATTATTTTCATTAAACATTAAAAACCAATCTTTGCATGAAAATTTAATGAAAGGTGTTTTTATCATAAATTTGAAACTGATAAACAATTTTTAGGTTTAATATTACAACTTTTAATGCTAATGTATATATTGTATATCAAAGTGCTTCTGCTTATTAATTCTGTGAATCATGTTAGTGCATGAAGGAAAGAAAGAGGTTAGCGGTCAATTTTGCAAATTAGTAAATATATTCTTATACGGCCTGAATTTCTGATCTAGTGTTAATTGTTTTTCAATATTTCTCTTTTGAACTACCAATGTTTAAAAAGGTCAAAGCAATAAATGATAAGGTTTTGGTCTTGTTGAAAGGAAAAAAATTAAAGAAAATGGTAGCAATGAAGATGTGAAAAATATGTATGACATTTTTTTTGTGTGTGCATGTTTGTTTTCGATAAATTTAATGTTTGTGCCCCAATAATCCAAGCTTTTTGCTTTTGACTTTCATCAGGAGACTATTGATTTATATTCTGCAAAAGTTGATTTCCATCTGAAATAGGATGTTGATGTTATCCTCTTACACTAATTTTAAAAAATTAAAATGTAGACCAACATCTGTACTACTTTTAAATTGGTAGATCTAGGTGTAACATTATATTGGGCTTCAGATATCACAAAATTTTATATTGATCAACTGCTTAATACTCAAAGACATTAAGGAAACATGCTAATACTTTTAATGCCATGGAAAAATCTTCTTTTTTCATTATTGTAATTTGTGAATTGTTGAACTTGAAATTAATGTTAGGGCTTTAAATTATTTAGGATTTGCAACCTATCATTGGTTGTGGTAAGGAAACCAAAAGGGGTTATTTGTGATTTTGCCTACATTTTGATAAGATTATGTAAAGATCTGAAGAAAGGCAATATTCTTTTTTTTTCTACTTAGTGCATTTCCCAAAATAGGGAACTTTCTGAAATTTCTGGAAAAAATTTGAGTTTGATTTGATTTTTCTGCCTTAAGATAATAATCCTAACTCTCCTGAAAAGGAAAAGAAATTATGCCCTTCAGTTTTAGAAGAATTCTTTGGAACCTACATTTTATTCTCAAAGAGTCATAAACAATGAAGAACAGATTTTTTTACCATTCTCTTTTAAATTATGCTTCTATTTATTTTCTAGGTGGCACACGACTGCGTCGTGGCTACTGTATGGAGGCAGTCATGGATGACAAGCCCCCTGATGTATGTCATCTTGTGTTTGTGATACATGGAATTGGCCAGAAGATGGACACTGGAAGCATTGTGCGCTGCACCAAAGAGTGTGTTTTCACTTTGTTTCAATTCATAGAATGTTCACATTTTAAAAGTTTTTTCTCAAAATTATCATTTTAAATTCTCATTTTTACACTTTGCTTTAATGCCTACACAGATTAAATATTGCTTCACTTTGCTTTAATCCCTACACAGATTAAACATTGCTTGATTTGAAAAGATTTTTATGCTTAAGGTCATTTTTCATAAGGAGCATATTTGTTCTGAAATCAAGTCTTTTGGATCAAGAGTCGGAAATTAAGATGCATCTCTTAGAATCAATATTAGATACCTAATATCAAAATACTCAGGTCTAAATAACTTACTATTTAAGATCACTTGCAAGTTGGCTTTGACACAGCCTAAGTTTTGGTTCAATAATAAACTAGATTGGTACAAACACGGTGATTAACAGTGGAGATGCAATTCTGACCTTCAGTTTTTAGAATGTTGACTTGGCAAAGCTATAATCTTTAGCAGCTTTTTAACAATTTATATGTTTTTCAAATGCTTGCTACTTTTTTGTTGTTGTTCTTTTAGCCCTGCTTGTCGTATTTCAGTTTGCGGCAATGTGTTAAATATATGAGCGCTAAAATGTTTCCTGAGTTTGATCAGACAAACAAGAGAGCTGAATTCTTGCCAGTTCAATGGAGATCTTCTTTAAAACTAGATGGAGGCAAGTCCTTTTTTCACAAATTAATAGGTTTAAGTCACAAGGCTAGGCAGTAGAATCTATTTTGAATATCGAATTTTGTTGCACAGTTGTGGGAACACCAATTATTTTGCTTTATCAGTTCAACTTTTTTTTTTGGCTTAGATGATGCTGAAATTTGAATTTTATTGTCAATAGATTTTGATCTGGTTTTATAGAAATATTTGGATTAGTAATATGAAAATTTTCTCAACTAGGATTCCCAGTCTGCTTTTTCTTAAAATGACTTGCCCATACGGGCTCAGGAATAGCTTTCAATAATTACATTGATTTAAATGCCATTAGTAGGACCTGCACTACATATTGTCAGTTATGGTTTTGATATAGTTTATCCACAAGATGACATGAGACCTTTTTTACATCTCAAACAAGTCCTTAGTGGACTGGGTAGACCTGAAGTGTCAAGATCTTGATTTGTAGAACTGATTGATTTTCTTTTAAAATGTGTTAAATATACCATATTCCTCATGTAACAAGGGATAGAGGGGAGGGGGAATAGCTGTTCAAGAAAAATATGACATAAGGACTGGTACATTCTGGTTATCAACCATGTCCACTCTTGGAATCTATTGTAACAGCTTTTCTTTTGATTGGAAAGCTTTCTATAATTTTTCGTTTAAATATTGTTTTGATTACGTGAACTGTAGATCTATTTGAGAGTTAAGAAGTTACAATCTTTTATGTCAAGTTTTCAAAGATTCGGTTTTGTTTAGCCTCAGAGATAAAACAAGAGGCATAGTGGTATAAGCTATGATCTCTTTGAGTGGCAGGGCGATAGGTGCCAAAGCATCTATAAATCGATGGTTTTAATCCCACCAATTCAAGCATTTTTGGTCATTTTCACTTAAAAACCTTACTCTAACCACTGCTGAGCACTACCTAAAATTCTAGCTCTTAAAATTCTTAGACATAAAACAAACAGTTACTTCTTTGAAATTTCTGCTCTTCATATATCAGATTGTTGGGGCCTTTTTTATTTTTTGGGAAGGAAAAATTATAGTGCTATTGATATATGGAGGAAAAGGTTCTTAGATTTTAAAGCTTTACAATTAAATTAGGCCTTTTTCAGTTTATTTTGTGAAGGCTTGTATAATTTGAAAAAAAAAATCCAAGGTGACATCCTAAAAATACAATCTCAAGTTATAAATCAAATTTCAGATATCTTGTTTTATAGCACTTTTGGACAGTTAACTTAATTAATTTTTTTAATTAGGAAGTTCTGGTCTTACTATGATTAATATTAGAAAATATTTACTTGACCCATGCATGTCAGAGATTTTCTCATGATCAGATGTGGTTTTTGTGTCATTTCATTCAATTAGTTTCTTTCATATTTGCAGATATCGTGGAATCAGTGACTCCACATAAGATGAAAGGAGTGAGAAACATTTTGAACAGCTCAGCTTTGGATATACTTTATTATACAAGTCCACTATATCGATCTGAGGTAAAGTGACAAGAAGCACCTTATTATTTTTTAAAACGGCGTGAACACACTGAAATAAATTTTAAAATGCTCTTTGATAACATTTGATAAATTCTTAAAACAGAGTCACAATATAAGATACTATGGACAAATGTACAAGTTCAATCATTACTCATCTTTTCATTTATATATGCTTTCAAGTTGTCTTGACTGTTCCCATAAGTTAAACCAACAGACATATGCATTGTTTATTTCTTCTTCAATAAATTCTTTATGATCTTTACATTTAGATAACTAACAGCTTGAAATCAGAAATTGTTCGCCTTTACAACACTTTCTGCACAAGACATCCATACTTTGAACCAAGCAATGGCAAAGTGTCAATTATAGCTCATTCTCTAGGTAAGTACACAGGGTCACTTTAGCGATACTTCAGTTGAGTGCATTGGCCCCAGTCAAGTGATATGTAGGTTACAGGGTCGAAGGCGCCCACACTGCTAGCATGCACCAGTCTTTAGTTATAGAAGTTCATTTTAATAAAATCTGCAAACTTCATTTAATTACCTTTTAACTTGATCATTCATTCATTGAAACAATAGTAAAAAAGCTTTCGTTTGTTTTTAAATTATAAAAATGTTTTTGATAGAGCCTTTGAGTCAGCCATTCAAAAAGTTTGAAAAATAATGTGATTACTTAGTTAATTAACATGTTTGAGTGACCACAAGTGGACAATCAGCCGCACAGAACTTTAAAAACATTTTACAGTCAATAAGGCAAAGCATTTTTTTAAACACTCATGCAAAATTTGAGTCTGTGAGCTTGGTCCAAACATAACTTCTTTTAATTATTGCTACAGCGTGTGTTATTCCATCAAGTAAGAATATCCATAAAAGGAACAATGGCGAATGATAAAACACTAGCACTATGCTGATTTCGTGATCTGTTTGGCTATCTGTCATCCTTTCAATTGTGTCTGCAACTGTAAGTTGTGAATCTAGTTTTGTGTTTTCAGTCTGTAAATAGTGGCTACTGAGTGGGCTTTGTTTTCAGTGAGTTCTTTCTCGGGAACTCGTGCCTGCTTTGCAAACACTGAGGCCTTTTGCTAGGCTAAAGAGATGATGATAGCACAGAGAGCAGTTTATTACAGATTTGTTTTTGTTTAAGTCACACCATATAGCTCTAGTTGTCTATGCCACAGTCCTAGCTGCTTTTATAATTGTCACATTTCCATGTTTTTTCCATGTTGATATGCTTGCCTTACATTTATGGCAAATATATTTTGAAAAACAGTCATTGTTTTTGGATAAATTGATCCTGAGCATCAGGAGAATGTCATCTCTCAGTTCAATGCTGGAGTGCTGCTTGTTATATTGTTTTTTGTCCTTCTTCGTTAAATTCAGTTGGTCACATGTTCTGCACATTTCATTCATAATGACAATCGTTCCATGATGGTGTTTAAAAAAATTAATTTAAAAATTGTTAATGATTGTTGAGGATATAAAACCTGTTAAATCAATAGGAAAGAGAAGTAATATTTGAAAACCGTTGGAAAAAACTGATTTGTATGCGGCCGTTTATCTGTGATTGTTTAATCTTGACATAATAGAGGTAAATTTTTAAAACTTAATTAACAAAGTGAGCAAAACGAACCTCTAAAACAAAACTCTTTAAAGATTAAAAACACAGGAATTTCACAAAGTAGCAAAAGTGGGTCGTTACAAATTTTGACTGCTGCTTGTTAAACAAAGGCAAACTTTAATATGCACCAAAATGTAGTGCGCAAAATATCGGGTGCATCGGTTTACCCTGCAGACCTGGTCTGACAGTGATTTATTAGAGATGCCCATCGGTATGGAGATATGCTGGCAACTAGGTGTTAACTTAAGTATCACTGAGAGATGATTTTGAGACACTGTGAGAAAAGTTTTGCAACTAGGAGTTGAGTCGACTGAATTTGAACTTTCAAAGATGATATTTTTATTGGGTTTTCCTACCTTTTCTTGCCAGCTCAAACAATAAAAAAAGTACCTATCAATAGAATTATTGTGATTTAGTGGTATATTGTCACAAATTAATGCCATGAGATTATAAATAACTTTAATTAATTCATCTTGACTCAATATTTAACATGGGTATCTGCATTTTCTTTTTTTTTTTTGCATTGTGAAAGGGTAGAATGACATTTCAGCACAATTAGAAGATTTATTTGTCTATCAGAGACATTTTTGGTTTCTAATAATTATATAGTTTTATCCTTTTGAAAATTTGTAATCTACATTGCCTTGATGCATTGATATGAAAATTTAAGTCAATATTTTTACTTTAAAAAGTTAGAAGTTTGTAAAAGACTCATGAAATAATTTTCATTCAATATCAGGAGGTGGGACACCAAACTCACCGCCAAATTATTTTTGCATATCATTCCACAACTTGGCATATACGGCAAAGAAATTTTATCCTTTGGTTTTGCAGATTATTACATTTTTTTTTTTGACACATAGATTTAAAAAATTGATTCATTTTTTTTAAATTATCTTAGAGAACTGAGAAATATGTTTGGCTCCTCTTTTTTAATATTGGTGTCAGGCTCACTAAGGGCACTTGCTTTATTTTTTCTTTCTTTTTCTTTGTTTAGGGTCTGTTTTGATTTACGACATCATGACTGGTTGGAACCCAGTCCACTCTTATGATGAGCTTATGACCTCTGTTCTTGTGAGTTAAATGGCAAATATTCACTTTATTTTCGGTTGGGTCTAAAATCATTTCCAGCAAATATATTTTGTGATGTCATTTTTTATTGCTGGCTTAGAATATGAGTTTTGATGTTGAATCTTGAATACTTTTAAAGAGCAACAAAAGGGAAATCAAGAAAAAAAATGGTTCCTCATAGCCTTCTTAAAATAGCTTGTCAATTTTTAATTCAAATTAACTTATTAAAGTGAGTGTTTATCTCAAAACATATCTGTGATGATTAGTGGGGTTTTTTTTTTTGTGTGGAAAATTGTGAAGAAAATATTAAAATATTGCTTAATTTAATTATAGAATATTTAATTACACTCTTTTTTTCTATGATTGTCTAGACGCATAGAAAATAAGAGACCCAAGTATTTGAGAGATAATAACGGAGTTTGAATGCGATTGTTATATTAAGCTTAGATTTTCGTTGTTTCTAGAAAAATGTGAAAATGAATTATAGATGGAAGAAAAGAATGGAACATTGTAAGTTACAAAATCATTTACAAAAGGATCTCAAAAGCTGCCATTTTTGTTGGTAGTTATGTTATAGTTACAATATATTAACTATTCTAACATATGAATATATTTTACTGTTATAGCGTCAAGATTTGGCTGTTTAGATTTTTTGTGGGGGGGGGGGGGGGGGTATTTTTATGATTTTTATATAATAATGGATTAAATTTATATCTGGCTAGGCAAAACTTAACATAATTTTTAAATGCTGACAAACCGACTTAGTAAGAAAGAGTCCTGACTCTTGTAATGATTGAACTCTACTTGCATGTTTCTCTACCATTATCTTGCAGAAACAAATTGTTGCATTTTACCAAACAACATAGGAGGAAAAATCGAATTTCAAATTCACAGAAAAAAAATGAGAGGAAAATGCATTCCAAAGTATAGGAGACTTGGACTGACATGGGAAAATGAGCTTTCAATAAGGCTGTTATAGTTTGATCTTTCAATTTTAGTTCTTTAGTTTTCTAATTCTGCATTTTATGTATAAATATGGTAGCAGTCCTTGGTGCAAAATTTTGTCACATTCTTCACAAGAGCAGGCTAGCCTTTCTCACCTGTAACGCAAGGGTGCAGAGAAGTTAGTTAGAGGCTAGAAATACATTTAAATGTTAGCTAAGTCAAAACTTGTAAGATACAAAGCAAAATGAGATTAGATATTTATCATAGGTATGTTTTGAAAATTTTATTTCATTTTCTTTTTGTAAAGATCCAGCTCCTCTCATTATCTAAAAGCTTTGAATGATAATGAGCCGTTGGCAAACAGAATATTTCTAGAGCATTAATATTTTGCTTATTTAGAACGTTTAACACTTGATTAATGTAAATATAAATACAAGTTCAAACAGTATGATAAATTGATCTGTTTTTTAATTGTAGTCATAGATACCATAGTGACTAGACTCTTAGAAATTACTTACAACATGCTTTATCAATTTTCAGACTGAAGAGGAAAAGTTTGCCTCTGGAAATGAAGAGCTTTTGTCTGATGTAACACAAGCACGTGAAAAGTAAGTATCTATCCTGCCTGCTTTTTATCTTGTTTTTATCTGATAAAATATATTTAACTGATGCGTTTTGTAAAGAACAATTCTGTTGCTCCCTCTCACAGTTTAATAAGAGATTCTCAGTTGAACTGGTTTTGTAAAAATGTTTATAAATAAGTCATCCTGAAACTAATTTTACCTCTGCTAAAACAATAGATGTACATATGAAAATTTAAGCTTTGTACTATCAATGATGTATGTTTGAAAGAATCGGTATAACAGATAAACACTCCTATGTTTGAAAGTTTCCTTCATTCAAATATATCTGTTGAAAACACTTTTATATCAATCTAGTGAAATCTCATTATCTATACCAGGGATGCCAGGTTTTTGGATTGGTTTATTATTCACCTCAACAGATTTTCTTTTACTTTTTCACTCTTCAATAAAAATACTTCTTGTTTCAAAGGTGCTTCTCTTTTCTCAGAAACTAAAATTTGTTAAGATGTTCTTCTTCTCTTTCTAAACCACAATTTATATAGAATCTCTTGGGAACTTGAAGGATATAAAGTGATCTAAAACTGTGACATACCATTCATAACTGATCCCTTATAATTTAAATTTAAGATTTGAATAAGACATAGAGGATGCACTGACTTTTATTTGAATATGGCAGTTTATAGATCTACACCCTTGAGAGTTTTAACTAAATTCTTAGATCCACAACATAGCTGATGTAAAGATAGTAAAGGAGACATTTCTTCTTAGCGTCATTTGGAATATTGTAGAAGAGGGTAAAATATATTGGTGTTATTGCGTAAGAAAAGAACTTAATAACTCTTTTTGCCCCCATAAAAGAAATGGTAGTTTTGCACCTAGGGTATGAATACGATTTTGTTTTCTTTTTAGTATTTATTGTGCCTCTGAAAGAATTTTATTTTAGAAATAAACATATAATACCAATGTGTTGAGGATAACTGAGGTGAAAATATTTTTCTGTTTTTGTCTTGTAAGCTGCTTGCATCCCTGCTAAAAAATAAGTACTTCACAAAACAAGTTAAATTGCATGCATCCTATGCCACTAACAATACAATTAAGTGAAATGGTTTTTAAGAGATGTGCCCTTATGTTATAAGCCAGACATCTAGGTAAAACAGGCTTAGATGGGGTCTGTTGTGTAAGATATGTTGAGTTCTATTGAAGGACAAGGTCAGTGAAGTAATAATTTCATTTCTATTCTCAACATTAAAGTTAAGTTTGATTAATTGCAATTAGACTCATTCTTGTGAGGCTTCTACTCATAAATTATAAGTAACTTCATATTACAATGTTTCATCAGAGTTCAAGAGCTTGATGTCTTGATGAAGTCTATCAGAGACAGGCAGAAGCAAACAGTAAAATCATTGCCATTCATGGTAAAGTAAAACTACTTCAAAATCTTCCCTTTTTTGCTTTTTTGCTATCTTTTAAATTAGTGGGCAATTTATAAAATTTGAATTTTTCGCTTTCGCTATTTGTAAAATTTATCAAGAATTCTGCTGTGAAAAGAAGCTTTTAGCATCTAGAGGGCAGATTAGAGTGTGTATTGGTTGGTGTAAACGGTTTCGTGATATAATCTTCCCCTCTCTGTCCATAGTATCGGTGATTATGGTAAGGAATATGATTAGATGCCTTTTTATTTGATTAGCCCACAAATTATTCACATTCTGAGCTATAAAGGCATAAAGAATTTTTTTACAAAAAAGTATTGTATTTTCTTCCCCAGGTTGAAAACCTTTTTGCTATTGGTTCTCCCCTGTCTGTGTTTTTGGCCCTGCGAGGAGTTCGGCCTCAAGGTTCAGGGACACAAGACATTATTGTGCCTTCAACTCTCTGCAAGCGCCTTTTTAACATTTTCCATCCATCGGACCCCGTTGTGAGTTGTCTTTTCTTCATGGATATTTTTATCTGTGCAATGAGACTGTGTATTGAAAGATTTCTTTGCTTTCAGAGTAGATGTCATTTTATTGCTTTTTTTTGGTTGTAAATAATTGTTTATATGATCTGTTACTGGACAAGATTTTTCATATTATTGTTAAGAGAAATCTTTGCTCAAGAAGTATTTCAAAATACACATAATGAGCTGCAGCCCACATATCTTAGTTTCTTTTATCTTGTGATGCCGTGGGTTTGTTTATGGATCAAATGAGGGATGAAGTAAGTTAAAAAAGGTTTTTCATATATTCCTATATATCAGTTGTAGCATGTGTACCCCCTAAATTTCTTTGATGTTGTTTTGTTTGATTTTCTAAGATGTTTGGCTATGACATTTGCTTGCAGGCCTATCGTCTGGAGCCTCTTATTCTAAAGCATTACTCCACCATCATGCCTCTGCACATTCATCACTTCTCAGCATCGAAGAAAGAGCCTTACTCAAAGATTCCACGTAAAGCATATGCTGCCTTTACAGGAGCCATTGATGAGTTGAGGAAAGAAAAGGATAAAAGCCCTGTCAAAGATGAAGATAGTGGGAGTGAAGGAGAAACAACAAATTCAGAACGAAGCAGTAAAGATGAGAATGGAGCAGATTCTTCAGGTGCAAGTGGCAAAAGCCAGACCAAATTCTCCCTTTGTAAGTCAGTTCAAATCAAAACAGAATGAAAGCTCCTCCTTGTATAATTAGCCCTTTTAATCTTCCAGTTGGTTCATCAGCAATTTTTTTACCATTTAAACCTATTCTATGATATTTATGGATGCCTCTGTGATCAAAATCATAAAATTGTATCTAAAATTGAGAGTAAAATAGATAAAAATCAGTATGGGAACTTATCTTTAGATAAAGCAGTGCCAATTCAATATTGTTCTGTGACCGCAAAACTTATCTCAAGTCTCATTTAGGTTTACAAAGTTATCAAGATATGTTTCATCTAAATCAAACTTTTTAAGGATTTGAAAGTAATACTGTGGATGGTTTTAGTGACAATCTTTATATTAGCCAAGACAGAAAATATAGCAACACTCATGAAGAGAGCTCTAACTGTAATATTGAATCTGTATCTGAACTTGATGTATGAGTGTGTTGATAGACTTATTAGACCACAAATAAGTCCCAATTTTAATGTAAGAATCCTTTCAATTCTCTTTCTTCATTTTGTCTCTTATAAGAAAGTTAAAAATATGGGCATTTCCAGATCCTGACAATTGAGGGTAAAAAGAAGGAATAAATAATTTTTTGGGTCATATAAGTAAAAACATTTATTTTTCAACAGAAATAAGTTTTCTTAAAATTTGCAAATCCTTGAAATCATCTGTGCTTTTAGATAGAGTAAGCATGAGTTAGTTTTTTGTTTGTTTGTTTGTTTGGGTTGTTTTTTATTTTCACTTTTTTCTGAGTCATTACATATTTGTAGTTTTAGCTCCTTAAAATTTTTTAAATATTATATTTAATGATTTCTAAAAATGTAAGCTTGAAACATAATCTGTGTTCAAGTTGGACACTTGTTTGTAATATACATTGTAACATACACTGCTCAGAGACATTGTCATGCAATAGGAGGATCCCATCACTGAGTTTTTCTCACCCTTTTTTCACCAATTTGGACAACAATTTTATCTGCACCCTAGTAGTCTCCTGTGATGGTTTGTCCATTTATCAGGTAGTCATTCATAATTATATCTTCACAATCCCAGAAATACAACATGACCTTTCCACTTAAGTTGCTATTTTTTATGGATGAGGATGAACAGTGGTGGTAATTGTGTGATTATTATATTATTTTTTTTGTGCTTTGTGCATTTGCTCAATTGTAGCTGGATGGTTAAACAACCGTAAGAAGAAAGAGGTTGCTGAAAAGCTGAGTGCTGAGCTACAGATGATGAATACCATGGGAAAATCTGCAGATCTCAAGCCAAATGGAGATGGAGCATACACCAATCTAGCAGAGCTAGACAAGACAGGTTGGTCAGATTAAAAAAAAAAAAAGTTGCATACAAGGTATATACAGGCACACAAATGTATAATAGTCCTGTGTTCCTAAAGCATATCAACACATATACACTTACATGGCAGCTCTCAGTCAAGTCAATACAGTTTATTTTTGTAGTGTATTCGTATTTTTTGAGAAATATATCCTTCACTGTAAACATGCCTCCTGTGAGCTATGATTTTAATTGCTAATCTTGGAATCTATAGGATCAGCTACAGATCATCATGGTTTTACTATTTGTTTGAATTCTGACAGTCCCCTCATTGTGTTTGTATTTTTGCATCAGTTGCCTCAAACTTGGTGTAAACAAGATGTTGTTGAAAGTCACTAACATTCATGTCCAGACATCATTTGAAATCGTTTTTGTGTTCATTTTTTTATAGAGACAGTTTCTGTGTTGTTAAGTGCTTGCCATGAGCTTAATTAAGTGTGTTTGTGAAGGTTAATGTGCTTTTTAATACTTGAGTTTAACATTTAATTTTCCTTTATCAAGCAATCAATAAAGTGTCAAAAAATAAATGAAAATAGTCCACCTATAAATATTAAAGAATTTAACATTAAAATTCTTTCAAAAATGTTTTTCAAGTATTCAACTCACTAGGATCTGTATCAAAATACATCGTAAATTTTTATAATAAGTATTTGCATTTCTTTTAGCTATGCTGCGACAGCTCTTCAGTAAGATATATATTAATTTACCTAACATTATATCATTGGTGCTGGTTTGGATTTCAGAACCTTTTCTGTTGAAGTCAAACTCTTAATGCATTTTGATGTTTTATTTCATCAAATGAAAGGAGGTTATATTGAACTGTCTGTGAGTCAGTATGATGCATCCCTTTGGAACAAGAAAAGACAAAATTCATCAAATTACATGTTTTAAACAAGTTTTACTTTTATTTAAGTTAGCATGATAAGCTATGAATGGAGTTTTTTTTTCACCTTATTTCACAGCTGACATGGGATAAATTGTTTGAATAAAACGTTTTCTTATTTTACATTCCAGTATTTGAGGATGCAATTGCAGTATATCATTTTTTTACTTTATTTTTGTCTTGCTGGGATTAAACAAAAGCTTTTAAATGTGCAAGTTTTTTAGTGGTTGAGATATTTGTGCAGTAAAATGATATCTTCATGTTTAATTTTCTCTTTCCTGGATTGAAAAGAAAATCGTAAATTTTTGATAATTTTAGATATTTTGGAATTTCATGTCGCTTGTTCCTCAGGTTGTATATCATTAAGTAGATCATAAGTTAAAAAATGCTACTTACGTAATGAATGGCTTCTGTTAAGTGCTTTGATCGATTGAGAATGACAGCAATGTCTATAAGTATTTTCTTTCATACCTAGGTTTGGCTGTGGCCCTTTCTTAAAATCTTTATATTGCCTTAAGTTGTATGCCTAGTTGAGGATTAAGTATAAGGTTTAATAGTGAGTAACAGGTAGATATTGAAACACCAACATAAAAAGGAATACTCATGTGCCTGCCTTCTTTTTTGTCACTAAATGAGTTTGATTTTCTTGCAAAACTTTTTTTTTCAATTGAGTTTTTAGTTTTAACAGATAGGAGTGAATATGAATCATTTCTTATTCTTGGTTCTACCAAATTTCCAGGCATTCCCATTATTATCAGTTCTGATTATCAGAGCATTTTTTATTGCATGTGTGTTCTCTTGAATTTATTAAATTTCACAGAAATTTGGCCATGGATTTGGCACATTACACGTGAAAACACTTCCAAATTTGCATATGGATTTTTTTTTTCTAAATTTTTAGTCCTTTAAAAAGAGTTGTATGACTTTTCATTTGTCTTTTCTCTTATATAGGAGACAATCAAGGTAAAGTAGCAAAAATAATTTTTTTTAACTTCGGTTCACTTTTCATTATGATGTAGCTATTTCTGCGTCGTGAAATATTTCATTTGAAAGGGAATGAACTAAGGCCATGATATAGATTTTTGCCTATCATGGGCTTTTGTTAAAAACTGAGAAAACTTGAGTCTGCAACACTCTGTTTGCATCACATACTTTTCTTAGGATTAACACTTTTGGTTTGTGTATTTTAATCTGTTTTGAAAAAGTAACCTTATTTATTTAAAAAAGACTGCCATGAATTTAATTCGCGAATGCAAATGTATACTTACCTTTTTGTTTAAAGGCATCATATTTTCATTATGTCTAATCAGGAAGATGTAAAGTTCCTAATTTCTTTTGTATGCCTTGATTTAAATTCAACGTTTAGGCATTGTGATACAGATGTTACATTATTTTGAGATATTTGAACCATTTGGAAGTTGGTATTTCAAATAGCTTTTAGCTTGGTGTCCAAGCAGAACACATTTTCTCAATTAACAGCTTCTTTTTTTCTTTTCTTTGGAATAATGGTGCAGATGGTTCCTGAAATTGGACTTAAATGGCTTTGAGTATAATATCCATCTGAATGTATTTTACGGGCGTGGGGGGCATATTATATCCTTTATTACGAATTCCAATTCATAAAATTAATAGTAAGTCCAATTCAGAACAACATATTGCTTCTTTTAAAGTATGGAGTTTTTAAGATTTTATCTTTTTTAAGCTCCCAAATCTTCCATCCATATTTATATTGTGAAAATGTTATATTTTAGTGAATTTCTTGGTGTGATTGAAAATCCTTAGCTGAAAATCTTTAGGAATAATGACATAAAGGATGTTCAAGGAATTAATGATCTTATGTTGTTAACATAGATAACAGGCTGTAATATCATCGTTTATATGCATAACATTATCTTTATACACCTCCTGCATATAGATTCCCATCAACATTATTGCTTTTACTCTTGCAAAACATGTATAAGTTTGCATTTTCATGTTATCTTTTGAACATTTTTTTTTTCATTCTTATCTCATTTCTTTGTCCCTCTCTCTTGCTCTCTCTGATCAGAATTAGAGTATCGCCTGGATTTCCAGCTGCGAGAGCAACGAATGGAAAACAGTTATCTTTCAGTTTTAACCTCGCACACGGGCTACTGGACGAACAAAGATGTTGCTTTTTTCCTGCTCACACATTTGCATCCGGAACTGCAAGACGAGGCTTGCCGCGAGCATATTGGAGCTGATCATTAAAAACCTATGAATGAGAAGTGTGGCTTTGGACTTCTGCATTGTCATTTTTTAGATGTTCTAGGAACTTGAAGTGTTTTTGGGTGGGGGAGTGATTATGATTTATTAATTATGTTCAAAGGGAGTTGTTGCTTCAATGTAAAAAGTGCAGAGAGGGATTTGTCCGTTAAAGTTTAGATTATGGGTAGAAGAGCAGAATTGTGGATGATGGCTTTTAGTTCTTTTATAAGTGTCTGTGAATTCATTGATGAAATCTATGAAACAATATTATTGGGCAGCTTTGAAACATATTAAAGGTTTTTTTGCCCTCAGGTAAAGAGACAAGAACATTCTTGTTGACTTAATATGCTATTTATCTTGTATCCTGTTTCTCTCATGAGCTTTAGTTCAATAGAGGGGAAAAAACATTGTCTTCAACTCTATGAAACTAAGTATTGTTAGTCCACATTGTCTATAAAAATAGATGAGTGGCCAGCATTCTTTTCATCGTTGATGCAATGGTAGGGTTGTAAAGAGAAGAATCCATTATTTAAATTCTTGCTATTCTCTTTTAATGAAATATATATATATATATATATGTTGAGGTTTTATTTTGAATATGAAATATTATGGAGGCTGTGATAAGGACAACAACAAAAGCAAAAAAAATGTTTGATTTTTATTTTTTTTTTTTTGTGCTACTGAACTGTCACTAGCTTTATAATCATAGTTTTTAGACACAAATACTGAAGTAGGAGGTTAAAAATTCAAATTTTAAGAAAAGTGGCATTTGAAGACTTCTATTTAGCCGTTTTTTTAGCTCACTGCTCATTCCAAATGCTAAAATATTTAACACTTTTAGTGAGAGAAAAGAGATAACTTATTAAAAAAAAAGGGGAAAATTTTATCTTTAGTCTTTCTCAACTTGAGTGGGCTTTTTGTTCATGCTACTGAGGTTCTTTGAGAGTGCATCTGTGAAATTTCTTTCCATATATTTTGCAACAAACTTTATGTCCTGATTCTATTTAAATAAAGTGTAATCAAAAAATGTCTTTCTTGAATAGGTTACACTCAGTTAATTCTTCAAAGATGAAAATATAATGATTTATTCAATTTTTTGCTTGGAATACCTTTTATATTTGTAAGTTGCTCAAATTGTGATGATCTGCTTTCAATCCTAATTATGCAATGCTTTATTTACTTTCATTCCAATTTTGATGTGTATATGCTGCTTTTATCTTTGCGTTGCTTAAATTTTGTGCTTGATAGTTTATTTTATAGACAAATTAAACTTCTCAGTTTATTGGCAATTTGATAAGCTAGCATGCTGTTGTCACTATGTATTTATTAAATTCTTATTTTGTTAATATATGCCACGAAAGTGACATATTTCATGACATTTCATGAACAGAAAATAAAATGTTTTGGAGATTTACAGCTGCATTTCATTTAGGGTCTTTTTGCATTTACTGTGTCCAAATTGAAAAAAAAAGTGCAATTGATTTTATCTCATTAAAAGGAGCATTCTATGAAATATAAGAAAGCTTCTTTATATTCTTTTATTATATGATTAAGTTTCCAAAACGAATGAAAGTCGAGATAGATATCTATTTAGTTTAAAAAAAAAAAAAGAATAAGATGCTGAAAGAAGTGGTGGAAAAGTGATGACTGTTTTTTAATGCAACCCAGTCATCTCTATTTCTATTCACTGTATAAAATTTTTGAAAATATTTCTGATGCTTACTCATGTCCTAACAATGGAGATATTAATTATGATTTAGTGAGCAGATTAATATACATTGTTATCATCTATTTTTGTGTTCACTTTTTCAGTATTTGATCTTATCGAGTGCCTTATAAAATCCCTGTCTCTTTTCTTTTCATTTCTGCAAAAGTGGATGATCTTGGACTTATTCATCACTGCTTTATAAATATGTGATTTTTTTTTTTCATTTTGCTTTGGATGAAAACTAGCTATCATGCCTAAGTTGCTATACTGAAAAGCTAGTTAATTTGGTTTTAACAATTAAATACTTTGCTAATTTAATATGATCAGCCTACTGCTATGGCTAATGTGCCATAAGAGCCCTCAATGTAATTTTATTTCATCTAAATTTTGTCAGTTTTGGCATATGCAATTCTTACCTTTATCCTTTCCGATTTTTATTAGCTGTTCTCTTCTTTTAAAGTGTTTTATGTTTAGCTTTATTTATTTTTGCGTTGCATGATAGTGTGCCATGTAATTTTTTTTTTCACCGTATTTGAATTTATGATGTCAAAATGTATACAAGTTTGATTTTAATTTAAGATAGTGGTCAAAATGATATTGCTTACTTTCTTTTTTTATTCAGTCACTGAATCTCCAGACTCGGTGAACAATGATTTTTTCTCAAAGAATTTTGAGGCTTTATACACTTTAATGGTTCATTCTTTTGCATCACTAATGTATTTGAAACGATTATTTCAGCAGTAACTCACACACCTTTAAATTTATAAAGCCAAAACCATTAACATTGTCTTTAAATTATCTTCTTTTTTTTTTTAATAGAAGTACCTTCCTAAAACCTAAGTGTCTGCGTGCAACTTGTAGTTTGGTCTCGTAGTGTTGGACTCTATAACTTGATACTTTTAGAAGTTTATAATTGATACATTTTCTCCATGAATTAAAAAGTTCATAAAATCAGTTTCTGATAGGAATTTTGATACAAATCTTGCTTAAAGTTTCAGCCTGTGACTAGGTTTGTCTTCATTTAAATGGTGAGTGTTCTCCCTCATAGAAAAAGCATTGCATTTGTTCTTAAGAATGACTTGAGATTTCCCCCTTCATCACAGCAATACATTATTTTTTTTCCTAAGTGTGTGTTTATAGGGGGTGCTTTTGCATGTTGAGTGCAATTTTTTTTTATTCTCTTTCCTGTAGATTGAAAATATGCAATAGAAAAACGCCTGTGACTTGTCATAACTGCTTAAATTAGTTTACATGTGGTTTTTATCTTTTTATTTTTGTGCAATATAAGTTTATCTTCTTTTTTTTTAAATTTAATTGCTTGCAAATTCTTCTCTGATAAGTTTTTGTTTGCAGTATTATTAATAATATTCAAAGAAAAAGAATATTGTTCAAATTTCCTTAAAAGGGTATCAATTGTTTTGGATAAAATTATTGTATTTGACTGCTCGTTTTTTGTTTTTTTTTCATTCATTTTAAAATAGGATGGAGACGAAACATGCTGTCGTCTACAAAATACTTTTGGATATAAAATGGCCAGCGAGCAACACTACAATAAATATTATACAAAATTTATACCCCACCTTCCTTTTTAATAAGGCTGGATCTTATACATAAACTTTTTTTGTGTCTCTTCTTCACATAGTTAATATTTCTTCATCACTATATCCATATTATTTTCAAGTGAAGGGAGAATTTTTTAAAATTTTTCCCCCTTTTTTTTAATTTGATTCAGACAGTACTTTTTGTTTCAACAATGCCAAACAATTCCAAATCCACTATCTTCATTGTCTTTCAGTGAAATCTTCACAGCACTTGTTACTCAATCAATTTTAAACCTTTATACACATGTAATTAGAAGGACTCAGACATATACTCTTTTTCTTTTCAGGAAGAAAGTGGGTTTTTGTTTGTTTTAGTTGGGTTTTTTTTTCATAATTTATTGTGGGAACTTGACTGAAAAGTCCTGAGCTCATACAGTATTTTTGCTTGTATATCTTCTGTTTAGTTAAAATTTTGTGGGTAAAGTATTTCTGGAAAAACAAAAAAAGAAATGGCAATGAGTCCTCATTTGTTTTCTTCATGTTTACTTTTTATTTTTGTTGTTGTTTTTTTTTTGTTAGTATATAAAATATAGACCAAGCTTTCCAAAAGCAATTTGTGTCTATGTGAAGCATAAACTCAGAGTATAAGGCATAATTCAGGTTTTCAGTTCTTTCCACCTGTGTATTTTCTTCTGGATTTAACTTATTTGGAAAAATATATCTATGGTCTGTGATTTTTTTTTCCTATTGCAGTATTAAATGTTTTTTTTTTTTTAACTAAATGGATTAAAAGGGACATTTACTTTGTCTCTCAAAGAGTTTAAATTGCCCAAATGTATAACTTGGTTTTGATTGTCCATAATTTGAGTAATCTTTCACTGCACATGTCTGGGGACAACACATATGTTTGAGGGCCTTATTTCTCAAATATCCTTCTTCCGTCATGAATATGCATGTTTTTGGCTTTCTCCTAGTCATAAATACTTCTTGTTTCGTAAGATATGCTGTGAAAAAGGCCACAAAAACTTAATAGCTTAACTTTTTTTCATTTAAACCAAGTATTGAAGTATGAAATCATTTTAGTGAATACAAAAGTATGTCACTTTTATTGTTTAAGATGGCTGTAGCAAAAGTTTTCTTCCTGGATTTTTAAGCAATTTGGAAATATTGCAAAAACATAACACAATTATGTGTAACAGTTTTTTAATGACTAAAACTTCTGTCTTTAAGTCTAGAAATTAAAATATGCATAAGAAACAAAGATTTATATATTAATAAAGTGCAAAAATTGAAAGATATTAAAATCATAGATTGTGCTAATCATTTATTGCATAGATGTGAACGCTCTTGATGTAAGGGACAATTAAAATTAAAAGATATTATCGTCAGGTGTCCAGGGAAGTATGAAAAGAAAGTATATTGTAATGTTGTTTTGCTCAAAACAGTTTCACCTGGATTTACAATGGCAAAAGGGTTATTTTCTTTTGTATGATTTAATTACTTTACTTAAGGGTGATTGCTCCTTGGCAATGCTTTATCCCTGTTCTCTGATAGGTGAAACACTGCCATAAAAATTTGTTTATAACTTTAAGGCTTTGAATGTTCTTTGCTGACAAGAAAAGGGATGATCATTGATTCTGCCTCAATTTTTTTGACTTTGTAAAAAAAAAAAGTGTTGAAAAATTTTTTTTGGAGAAATCTTGAAATGGTCATTTTTGGGGGTAAAATTTGCTATAATTTTGCTGTTTACCAAAGGATTGTCTTGATAAGTTGTACTTTAAGTTCACAAACAATCAGAATTTTTTTTTTTTGTTTGTTTGTTCAGAAAGAAATTTGTGTGATTAAAAACTGGAAAAATTTTTTTTTTATTTTTGGCCAATTTTCAAATTAATTTTTCCAAAAATTTTTTTTCTAGAAAAATATTAAAACTATCTACAAAAAAAATCGCACTCATCGTTTAAAGACAAGGGTCTCAAGAATTTGTATGATGATTTGGGACCCCCTATTTTTGGAACCGTCTGAGCCTTAGTGATTTGAAAAAATTAGCATAAAATCCAAGATGGCCTCTGTTTTCATAGCAACCAAATGGTAAATGTTGAAAAAGAAAGCTTTTCACTGAAGTCATGTAAGGGCATTTTCAACTTCCTAGTATCAATACTTTGTGATTTAGGTCTCAGTTGCCATCCCCCACCCATTCAAGGTCACATCAAATCAACATTTTTTTTTTGTAAACTTTTGTTGAAATTTACTGAATTTGTTTTATTTGCATTTATTAGAATTTTGGATGTCTCTTATCTCTGTGTAGAAGGCAAATAATACTATCACAACTTTCTGGAAGAATGCCTGCCAGTTTCACTGCAATGTTCATTTTTTTTGGTGGTAATTTAAAGAAATGCAATTAAACAGAAACTGTTAACACTAAATTTTAGAAATATTTCTAATACATCTATTTTTCTCATAGATAGCTGGGGTTTCAAGCTTCTTGTTATCAGATATTCTTAATTTTAAAGTATAAATGTTCATTTTAGCTTGGAAAGTTTTTGGGTTTTTTTTTTCAATGCATTCTGTAAATATTATGATGCGAAACAAAGATTTTTATTTAAATTACCTTTAACTTTATTTGACCAAATCACTTGAGCTAGCATTAGCAAGCACAGGTATTGGGGAATAAAATCAACAGATAAGACTTTGAGGTTGACTCAAGATAAGCAGAACATTTTTAAAAGAAACACTTTTCCAACCCTTGCTTGCATTTCATGTGCTCAAGGTAAAATTAATGTTGTACTTTTTCTTTTGTAAGTTAACTGTAACATTGATGGATCAAAACTTTTAATTCACTTGCTAAAAGGCAAAATTTGTAATTTATTTATATCTCAGCATTGACATATTCATCCAAGGGTATTGCAATGAACCAAACATTCCCTTTGATTTTTTTCATGCTTCAACCAGTGTCTCAAAACCTTTATTTTGTGATATATTTACATACGTTGTGAAAACGATTGTTTCTGTCTGAAAGTGATTGTAAAAAACAATGTCAATGCAATAAAAACTGAAAATATATACATGTAAATCGGAAGATGAACTAACCGTATATTTAAATTATCTGAGCTAAGATATCTTTCAAATTACTAGATGCGATTAAAGCGGGTTCATATATAATGCAGCTTTATTCTTTTTCCATTTAATTCATGTGTGCATTTGTTTCTGAATGTTGATTTGGAAAAATCAGTGTCTAGTGAGATATCAAATCTGACAAAAACACTCACTAATATGTTAGAATTTTTCATTGAAATTTTCTTTATTCACCATTGATAGGTAACTCGATATTTATATGGATTCTCTTCCCCCGACCACACTTACTATTCTTTATCCTAACTCCTCCTATACAATTATATAGGTCATATATTCAGGAAAGCTTGTTCCTTTCGAAAATTATTTGCCCTCACTTAATACATTGTATATCTATTTCTGTAACAAAAAGGCTAATCAACACAGGCTGAACAACTGCCCATGTGACTAAGATGTCATCAAGGTTTTCACATCTCTCAACGAGTGTTAAGGGAGATAGTCTCCTAATAGCCTTTCTAGTTATGTGTGCAAAAAAAGGAAAGAGAGAAAACTAAACAATATCCATGCTCTCTTCAAGTTGTGATGGCATGGCACAATTTCTGCAAGTAGATACAAGCTTTTTACTGCCTTTTCTGTAACTGTTTTTTTTTTTTTTTTTTTGTTCTCATTTGTTTTGTTTTTCTGAGTATGGTGTTTGTTCGGCATATTTGCACGGCAATTGACAAACAAAACTATTATTGGTGGGTGATTTTTTTTATTTTGTTTTAAACCATCTTCCAAGTTAATGAAAAATCAAAAACAGAACAATAATTGTGTCAAATCTGAGTAATCATTAACTTACAGCTGATCTGATTGATTAATAATGATTTTTTCTAAACAGTTTAAACTTTCAAACTGAAAAAAAAAGGAAACGAAATTTTTTTTGGCCGATCTGTACTTTGGTTGATGAAATTTTTGCAGTTGAATTTGCTTTTTTGTTTCAGTGACAATCTCAAATTTTGTGTACCTGCCTATAATTCTTTAGAGAATAGAGACCAAACAATAACAGCTGCCACGGAAGAAATACAAAAAGCCCATCTTACTCTTGAAGGACCACTTCTTTGATTAGGGTGTTTTATCTGTAGTATTCATCAGTCTCATTGAATATTTATTTTTTTTTCCAAACTTTGGTGTTTGAAACAATACAGACTATTCACTTAATCACTTGTTGACAAATGAATTGCAGGGTGGGCATTTAAGTGCAAATTCTTTTTTTTTTTCAAAGTAGACATTCAATGTAAAGATTAGACATGAAAAAAATGAAATCAGAAGGGGGAGGTTGGGGAGTCATGCAATGTGGTATTGTTGAGATGAATTGTCCTTTAAAATTCATCAGACAAGATGCATAGAACTATAGAGTCTATCCTAAAAAAAATACCCATTGCATGGACCAGCATAGCTATATATTTGCGAACTTCATACATTTTACAAACAAGATCAGTTCGATCTTACCTCATTTTAGTAGGTGGTTAACGAAGAAAATTTTCGGGATAAAAAAAAATCGGGCACATTTGTCCAGTGACACTATCATTGTAATTTTCATTTTCTTTAACCAATCTTTCACACTAGATTTATCTCAGTTTGGAATCAACTGGTTAGATGAATTAGCACCAGTAAGATTATAAAGCAGGGCCAAAAAGATAAGATTAAAGTTGTTCAAATCTTAAATATTGAGCTTTTTTTTTTTTTTTTTTTTTTGGGGGGGGGGGGGGGGGGGGGGGGGGGGGGGGGGGGGTTGGACGGCGCAAAGAACAAGTAAATTTTGCAAGTCAGCGAGTGTGGTGTTTGTGTGTGCCCAGTGCATCTATAACATTGACAGTGCTGTAGCTCTTCCCCTGCAGATGTGTTGAGCTCCTATCTATTCTGCTACTGCATGGCAATGGTTAGAGTTGCTTTTCTTCAGGATAGAATGACCAGGTTGCGCGGAAGTTTTGCTAGTGGTTAACTGTTGCCGAGTACTATTGCCATTACCACTATCTCCCCTGTTGCTGCCTCTACTCGTCCTGCTCAGACCAATCGTTTGAGAAGTGCTGCTGCCTGTATTTCCATTCTTATCTGCTTGACTCTTTCTAAGAGCACCCGGAGAGTGGTTGGGGCTCTTCCGCGGACTTCCGGGAGAAGTGCGTAAGGGGATGTTATTCAGTTTGGGCGACGCTGTCGGACTCTTGCGCGAGGGGGAAGATCCTTCTGCTAAACGTTTAGCACGCTGTGTGTTGGGACTGGATGTTGGCGATTTGTGTAATGCTTTCGGTGAAGACTGGGATGCAAAAAGATTGCGGGGGTTAGTATTGCTGCTTTCACTGGCAGTTTTGAGTTTATTCATATCCTTTGTCAAGGATGATGTATCGTCTGTCTTGGTTTTCTGACTAGAATGGAATTCTGGAGAGCTGCCGCTGCAAGAGATATTGCCTTTGTTTCCACGCGTTGTTGCGTTGCTGCTGCTGTTTTTCTCTTCCTGATCATCTTCGGGGTCTGTACTGCTGTGCTCATCTTCATCGTCTTCATCATCTTCATCGGGCGCACTAAGCATTCTGGCCCGCCTGGCTGTGTCGCTCTCCAACATGACGCTGATGACGCTAAAGTCTCTGGCATCACACAGATCTAGGGGCCGCTCGCCATCAGCCGTCTTGATATCCTTACTAGCTCCTCGGCTTAGCAGATATCTGGCCGTTCAACAGAGAGGAACACCAATGCTGTTAATTGTTCATACATGAAAAACCTCGTAGAGATTTAAAGAGAGAGAATATAAGGGTGAGGAGATGCATTGCAAATATTTTTCCACGGTAAATTATAAAGCTTTCATGCATACATTTCTCACTCGTACTTCGTTTTTTAGTTGCACTTGTTTAGAAGACATCAGAGTAATATCATTGTAATTGATCACTTAGTTAAAGAAGCTCATGATCTTACAATATCCTGTCTAATGCTGGCATTTGTGAATTCTCGTGAACTTCTCAGTTACGATAGGTGATGACCTAGATTTTTTCACCTTAAAACTTATGTGACTTAAGACATAGACTAGCATACCACAAAATGTACTTATGAAGAATAGGAAGTGAATTGAAATTGAATAGAATTTTTATTTCCCATCGATAATGCAGTGCATCTATGGGTGTGGGTGTTGTTTCTATTTATTTTTAATTACATTGAAATAAAGATGTGTTGTTATGGTTAATTCGCACAAAAATTCACAAAATATATCTACTAAAATCTAGCCCCAAAAAAACTACATGTATAACTATATTCTCAAAATGAAAGCGAAACAATTTTTGTTCAGTCATATTAACCATACATAAACTTTACAAACTCTCAGCTTTAAAAGACGTCTATCGGCCTCGCCCAGAGATAACGAAGTATTTGGAGATCTTTAAAACCGTCTGAAAATTTTAAAACATAGAAAATATTATCTGCGAAAAACTTGAATTCTGAAAAGTTTAAGATAGAGTTCCAGAAATCAATGCACCAAACGAGACATTTTTTTTAATCTTGTAATTGTTATCTCGGAAAATCGGGAAAAAAAAAAAAAAAAATGGAGAACCAGAATTTTTTCTCTATAATTATTTTATATCCCACATCGGTACAGGTGAAAACCAATATTCTAGAATCTCCACTTAAGAATCTTCTGGGAACTTAGGGGATGTTTAATTACTCAAACAACAAAAATCTCTCATTAGAAACTATTCTAACCTCTAAATTCTTCTCGATTGTCCGGTTCCACTGTATTTTGTGAACGAAAGATTTTGAAATGGAAACCGCAGCTGAAACCGCCTCCCTTACCTGGCAATATCTGCCTCGCCATTTGCACAGGCAGCGTGAAGAGGGGTCCAGGTGTCAGCGTCTTGTCTGTTGATGTCAGCTCCGTGCTGAACCAGCAGCTCCACGGCGCCCAGGTTCCCTTCCAGCACAGCATTGTGAAGCGGCGTCAGACCTGAGGACCAGGGATCAGATAGGGATCGGATTAGAAAAGACTACATGTACCACGTCCCGGTGTCAATTTTAGTAGTTGAGGTTATCATTCCGTGTTAGGTGGGCGGGGTTTGCACTGCTCAAAGTCACATTAAGCATTAAGCGATATCTTTCACAAAAAGTAATCGCATATTTCTTGAGAACAGTAACTGTAAGGTGATGTCGTTCATAAGTTCAAATGTGAGTCAAGAGCAGTGAGTAATGAGTGTTTCAACATCCCACCGCGTAAGTTATTCTAAGCACTTGCGTCTTAGACAAGAGGTCAAATCAAGTGACCGATCCGTGTTAGAATTTACACTTACCTCCTTATAATTTTATACCCTCTCCAAGAGGCAAGCTGTATTAAAATTTATTCATAAAGACATTTCTGCTCCTCATTTTTTTTTTTTTTTTTGGGGGGGGGGGTTAGCACATTTCCAACGGTTCGTTTGGGAAAAGGCTCAGTCCTGGAACTTAACAGGCCTCCGTTATGTTATTGGTGTACTTAAAAAAATGATTCCATGAGGTGCGTAATGCCACACAATTCAGCTCAAGGTTAGAACAGTTAATTCACTGTTGTATTCCTTACACCATAGGGTGAACTGTTGTCTGTAAGAGCGCGAATTGAGCCTCCCTCAAGCATATCGAGGGCTGAGTGGAAGAGGCTCGTGGCTCATTTAACAACGGCTTTACAAGATTCTACGATGGACATCTTGGAATGGCATTCTTCAACTTACGAGAAAACTGCTCTACTAATCTACCGCGCCGCCACCCTGCAAGGAACTTCAAATGCATTCGTTCGACAACGATAGCACGTTGGTGTGTACGTTTCTTCGGGATAAAGAGAAGTAAAACTTGTTTTAAAAAAAAAAAAAAAAACAACTTTATTGAAATCAATTGGTGGGACTATTCCATTTTGTGATTTTAAATTAGCATATCTCTAACGAAACGTGTCATAATCACGTGTTGTTTTCTTTGCGATAAAGGAAATGTTGGCTTAAAAATAATTGGCTTTTGTCACTGCAGTGGTGGGTGGGAGATTCAGAGTATTCTGACATGTATGGTACAAGCTTTCAAGTAGTAGAAATAAGCTCAACGCAAAAAAAACAACAAAAAAAAAAAAAAAAAACGAGAAACAGTTTGTATATTCTATACCGGTAATTAAACAGTTATATCTCGGTCCATCATATAAATGGACTTAAGAAAGGAGTACTCGTTTACTTAGAAAAAACATCGTAGTCCTGTAATTCTGTCATCAAGATAACATTTCACTTGTTTTAACACGAAAATAAATAAATAAATAAATAAATAAATGAATGAATAATAATAATAATAATAATAATAATAATAATAATAATAATAATAATAATAATAATATCGCATCACTCATAACACAAGTTGACAGGGAAAGAAACTAGATGAGATCGTACAATCTTGTCATCATTCACAGAATTTAAAGAACATTACGGGGGTACCATTAGGTTTGTTTAAAGTTAAGTCAAGATATTTGATCTCTTACTACCTAATCTAGATTATTGTGAGTGCCATCTATCTATAACTCAAAATGAAAGTTGCACAAGATCGTAATCTTCTTGATAGACCCAAGCGAGATCTAAGTTTTATGTTTTAAGGAATGTTTGAATTTTGTACGTATTTAGATTCAACATCTAGATTTAGATGGATAAAAATTATATGATATTTTTAAGGTAGGGTACTATATTTTTACCTGAATTTAGATTTAGGCCTACATCTTTTTTATTTGAAAAGTCCATGGAAATCACTGAAATTAACCTGCGTAATTTCCTCATTAGGATTAATGGTAATCAGGTTGTAATTTAACGCTTCTATGCTAAATTCCTAAATAATATTTTCAGAAAAAACAAAAATACATGTTCCTGACCGTTTTACGGGAACAAGAACAAATCATGCTCTGAATAAAATAATGAACTCATTTATTTTGCATAGCACTACGCTTTAGACATGTTAGTTAAGCCATTGAGTTAATTATGGAGAGTGCGTCGTCTTATTTACCCCAGAATCAGCATTCTAACCCACTGATGTTGCTAATCTTGATTGTAATCATGAAAATTTTTATTGAGATAAACGTCTGATTAGCTTTCATAGTGTTTCAAAGAAACGTAAGCAAAACTGGTACAGTAAACCGCCTGTAATTGAACTTTTTTTTTTCATACAAAAAGAAATTACATTGCAATACTGCTACACTCTCCCCTCCCCCCACACACACACACAAAAAAAAAGCATAGAAAATTTATTATATGTATATAATTATAACATATAATCGTGTTTGTGAGTGTGTATGTGTATATATATATATATATATATATATATATATATATATAAAGAGGGTCTCCACGCTTGCTCCTCTTTCTCTTTTATCCTGCCTTTTTTTTCCTTTTTTACCACCTAGCATCTCTAGTCCCTTTTTTTTCACCATATATCTAGCAGCTTTAGATGAAGTTTGTCGCAATAATTCATTAATGAGATAACAGTAAACACAAATAACGTGGCATTTATTTATATGTCTAATTAATTCCAAGTTGCTAAAAACAGGAATCTAAGAAAGGCTAGAAAGAGCTTGAATTTCTTTTTCTTCATTTTTTTTTTTTTGGCGTTCAAGTCAAGCTTGAAACAAGTTCAATAACATTATTATATTTTGCCTTAATGCGTTGCTCTCTCTCTCTCTCTCTCTCTCTCTCTCTCTCTCTCTCTCTCTCTCTCTCTCTCTCTCTCTCTCTCTCTCTCTCTCTCTCTCTCTCTATCTATCTATCTATCTATCTCGACATTCATTGAGAGCAACTAGCTCGGTTGAGAGACAGACTCCCCGTGGTAAAAGAAATATGAATGTATGACTTGTGTTTCTTATATCTTGCAGGGAAGAGAACGTTTCAACCTATAATACTTTTATCGGAGATATTGATTTACCAAGACAATTCAAGCTGTACACAATTTCATCAACGGGGAATTATATTTTGCAGACTCCTTTGAATTGAGCCGTCTGCTATGCCATTGGGTTCAAATACCAAATGCTTCATACTTTATGCAGACTGTGTGATAAGACACCGGCTGGACAAAGTCCATTTGTTTGGTCAAATGTTCAGTATAAGTTTAACGCTGCAGCGAGTTGCAGAGGTTAGAAAGATATTTATTGAGATAAACCTTTATGTTAACTTGTGGAGTATGTTGTGAAATTGGAAAAAGAAATAATAACAATAAACACCTCTGCATAGTACATGGGATCGAGGTTGTAACTGCACTTTGTACTTCTTCTGTGCTTAGAACAAATTAAGCATCAAACTTTCCTACGTTTCTGGTGCACATTAAATAAAGCTTGGTATTCACAACGATCGATAGCGTAGTTATAGTTGCAGCAACAGTAGAGGTAGTTGTAGTAGTCCCAGTGGCTGTAAAGAAGCAGAAGAAGAACAAGAACGAGAACAAGAAGTAGAAATAGTAGTAGTAGTAGTAGTAGTAGTAGTAGTAGTAGTAGTAGTAGTAGTAGTAGTAGTAGTAGTAGTAGTAGTAGTAGTAGTAGTAGTCCAGTAATTGAGAGGAAGCAAACTCTGTCTCTACTTGGTTAAACAAACTCGTTCGTCTGACCTTTTATTATTTAAGATTATCAATATTGATACGTTCAATAAAAATAATTTTAGTGCCGAGGCATAAGCCCTCAGTAAATAAAGAGCTGTAATCGCTTGGGCAACGCTAGCCAGGAGCTATGTTATGTGCCTGGTCAGGAAAAAAACCCCCAGAGTATCTGGTCCGATATTTGGTCGAACTGTAAACCACGAGCTACTTGACGTCTCCCAGTGGCGCCCAGTGGCAAGCTAATGTACACAATGTTAACTCCAAGCCATGAGAGCTTCCCTACACCTAATGAGCCTAACTAGGTGGAATGATTTTTATCTCCCCTCACTTTTTTTCCATAGATCAGGATAGGGTCAAGGGGAGCTTAGCAGGAAGCGTTTGAAGCGAAAGCCACGAGAGTTACGTGTGACCTGTTCACTCTGTAACTTGTACAAGGGTTTGAAAAAAAAATCCTGGGCGGTCCTCTCTTTACAAGTCTTTTATCTGAAGACATATCCCCCGAAACTGAAAGCCTCCCTCTAAACTGAGAGCCTATCTCAAGAATCTCAAGTTAAGATAAATCTGGCTGAAACATGAAAGTTGGATGCTGAGTCTTGCGAAAGGCCCGAGGTGGTTGCAACGCCCGTGTGTAGGCCTTACACTTATCACATATTTTACGACTTAGCCAAGCCTAAAATTTTTTTTTAAAAATTCCTTGAGGTTACATCAATAATAAATCCTCTGAAGATTCATATAAGTTTTTAAAATATATTCTTACAATCTTTGTTTGACATTCACCACGTACTAAAGGTTATCTTTTGACCTTTCCTTCAAGGACACCATCCCACCTCCCTCCTAACCCTTCATGAAGGCTGCAAGGAACATCGAGGGGGGAGGGGGAGATGATAGAAATGTCATGCAATGCTTAATCTGTAACTGTAATTAGTAACCCAATTAGCCACACATTGAAGGTCTAACTAAACTTAGGACGGCGTGTTTTGGGGGACGTTACCACTCTAAAGGGTTATTAGCGATCTCTTGTTTGGATAAATTTTGGTACATACAATAGTAAAATCATCTTTCCATGTCCAAAACGTGCTGTTAATTACTTGATCGTTTTTTCGCTACAGGTGCACAAAACCACTGATACCATTCGATATGTTATTCAAAAATAAATGACTCATTGTCAACATAATAATTTTGCTTCATGTCAAGATCAGAGAGTATGATATGTAATAGTACACTAAAACAAAATAATCTGCAAGTCAGATGGACCTAAAGATTGAAAGATATGAAGCGACGTAAACTTAAATTTCTGATATGCTCGGTTAGTGAATCCTTTTTATTTTATTTCAAACAATTTTGTTTATGTCTGAGCTGATCTATTGAAATAGTCTGGATTTAAAGTAGGATCTAGTCGGCTTAATCTTTATGCAACTTTCCCTGCTACTTTGCAATAAACGGTAGTTTTGTTTGATTTTGATTTTCTTTTGTATGTAGGCCCTACACGCAAACTCGGTGAGGATATTTATCATTGTCGCAACACTAGTAAGATTTAGATTCTCACTTGGTTAAAGTTTGCTAGAGACTATGACGAAGCTCGAGGCGTGGTGGTGAAAAGGGCAATGTAAAGCTTGTCAGGTGTCAGAGCCTGGGTTCAGATTGAGAAAAAATGTGTGAAAAGAAGGATAACCATACACGTAGGAAAGATAGATAGAGAAAAAGGAATTTAAATAAATGCATAGAAAGAGAAAATAAGTGAGAGCGAGAGATAGAAAGTGGGTAGGATCGTGCCGAGGAAAGGGGAAGTGCGAAAAAGCGAAAAAAAAAAAAAGGGGGGGGTTATTGGTGATAAAATTCTATTAAAAAAAAATTCAATCACAGAGCCGCTGAAATGTTTCAGATTTTCTCTCTAATCACTCGTTTCGAACAAGTAATGAACCCTTTTAGCGTCTCAAATGAATAAAAATCGGTGATATTTCTTTAACAGCAAGTTGTCCAAAATGTTTCGAGGACACAAAGTATGACTTAATCACTTCATTCGCTGCATTTTCTAGAAAACCGAGCCCACACGGAAGCCAAGAGTTGCAGAACAGCTGCACAAAAACCAGACCAATACATTATTAGGCTATGAAAATAAATGACGTTGACTTAACTTCAAAGGAAAGACACCCTATATGAATTATTGAATATTTTTTTTTTACAGGAGTAGAGCTGGACAAAACAAAAACCTGATTCGTGTATCAGTGAGGAGCTATAGATTAATCGTTTACTATCAAAGTTATCAGAGAATAATGATAAAAAGATTGAACTAATTCAACTTTGTTGTGATAGATAAACGAATGATCAAAATCAATCATTTAGCATTGGCCAAACAAAAGCAAACGCCATAGCATTGCGTAATTTCTCAAGTATGTTTCCAAATAATAAATGATGCACTGGTATCCAGGAATAGAATGAGGCTTTTTTCCTGCTACTATGCTTTTTAGTTTTTAAATTGATGCTGGAGAGTCAAAAGATAAGATTGCAAATTGATGTTGCGCAGGAAAATGTATTTCAATATTGAAAAGATTGTGTTTGAGGGTGTAGTTCGGAGACAAGGTAATTTTAGGTTGTCTAAATATTCTGAGAGGAAGATAGGTACATAAATAGCTTTAAGCTAAATTCACGCAAGAGGGATAAATAGATTGAAATAAAAAAAAATGTGGAAAAGATAGAGAGATTGGGTAGTAGATACATAGAAAGATAGGCAAACAGATATCAGTTATGAAGCGACATCAGTAAATAAATACTTATAAAATTCGTCACAGTCACAACTCTTAAGTTTGTTTATTCTTTTGCCTATTAGCGCCACATAAGATCGTTGCAGCCAGTGATTTTCCAAGATTTTTACTATTTTTATTTAAAGTTCAGCTGTCACTGGTGAGCAGTTCGCCAAACAAGAAAAGATGAAGGAAAGGCACCGCATAGCGATCGACGGAATGAGCGCAGTGACTCGTTGAAGCAGGAAAAGCTGCGAGAAAGTCGATGGGAAAGCTTTGTTGCGATATTAGATATTTTGATCACGTCGTTATTAAAGTTTTCTTTACCAGTAAAGAAAAAAAGGTTCAGATATTACATTTTCTTTGACATATTGTTATGCAGGAGATGAAGGAAAACAGGATGAATAACTCTATTTTATGTCCTGTGTGGGGAAACTGTGACGTGTGCACGAAGAGAAGGTGGAGGACTCAGAAGGAGATTTATTGCTCCTTCATTGATCATTATCGCCCATATTGTTGCTATAACTAGATGTGATGCGATATTCAATATATTCATCTGGATTACATGGCCGAAGTTCAAGACAAAGTTGAATCAAAGGGAAGATAATAAAGGAAAAAGCTGAGAAGGAAAATAGTAAGCAATCAAAACCCGTTCATTTTATGTATAGATTTTTTAGCGGCGAGAAAAATAATTATTTCTAGTAAGCGTTGACAACAGTCACTTTCCGAGATCTGACTTTGTTACTTCGAGGGGGAGTCAACACAACTAATTTACAATATTCAATCAGGTTAGCACGTGCATCTCAAATAATCCGTCCATGGGCTTCTGTTTTGCACGAGACCTGCATATTTCCCTCGTAAAGAAAATCGTTTGTGCTTTCACTATTTGACGAAGTAGATCGACTCCTATGTGTTTTTAGACAGTTTTACAAAAGGATGGAGAAAATTTAATAAAACATCCATAATAGAATGCAATTTTAAGGATGAATATGATCTGAATCTTTAAGAGAGGGCCCAGGATAGATCCAAAAACCATCACTACCACCACCACCACCACCACCATCAACAACAACTTTCCAAGGATTATTTCACACAATGTGAAATGATTTATCGACACAGATAATGCATAATGCAAGGCAGCAATGCAGTAAAGCTTGGTAGTATAATCGCAATTTTTTTCTAGATTAGCATAAAGCAAAGCCTTCTTTTATTAATAAAACGCGTGTGCCTAGCAGCCTCAGAGCGTAGCATATCTCCGCCCTGAGATCGAAGTTATCAGAAAGAAATTAGCTGAGGAAAATCAATAAAAACCAGAAATAACTAGCAGTGATATTTTAATATCACTTTACTCTCCTTTCGCCTATTTACTTTGTCGTAAGCTAAAATCTAGAAAGAGTAATGTATAGAGGATCCTTGCAGCGCCATCAGATTCCTCACTCTAAAAAGAAAACTATATTATCATTATTATTCAGCAGACCATTTATCAAGTCCATTGTGATAGTATTGGACAATAACTATGAAAACAGCATTTTGATTCGTTATCTGAAACGCCCTTACCGTTTGTGCTGAACCCTTGGAACTTACACTCACCCTGTGTTATCGAGCCCATTTCGCTTATACTCACCGCGCGTGCTGAACTTATCAAACTTTACTCACCACGTGTTATCGAGACAATTCAACTTGTACTCACCACGCGTCCTGTGTTTATCATACTTGTACTCACCGTGTGTCCCAAGCCCATCATACTTGTATTCACCGCGTGTGCCAAATTTAATATACTTGTACCCAGGGCGTACGCCGAGTCCATCACACTTGTACTTATCCCATATATTAATATTCACACGAGCTTTATGTTCCATAATAATTGTATTCTGAAATTGTGTCGAGCTCTTAATGTTTTTTTACACATAGAAGCTAGGCGCAACGTTATGATTCTCATCTTAGGAAAAAAAAAACTCTGGATGCTTGTACTCACCACTTGTGTCAAGCCCGTTGAGATCCAATTGGACGCTTGCACGTCGCAGCATTGAGTGACATGCTTGAATGTCATTGCCTTTTATGTTATCCAGGAACACAAGCTCGTCAGGGAATCGAACGCGTGGCTTTCGTTTCTCTTGCTTGGCTAATAAACTGGCCCGTCTACTCATCTTGTGGAGGCCTGTAAATCTAGTGCCAGGAGCAAACAGTCACACAGAGGTATGGATCTGGGCTGTTTCAGATTTTTGAAAAATAATCCGGTCTTAGTTTGTGCAGTGATCTGGAAGAAAAGAGGTGGACATTAAATAACATAACGTAATAACCTTTTGGTTCTTTCCCTTTCCCCTCCCTCTCTCTTTGTCTCTCTTCCTCCCCCCTTATGTATGTATACATGTTTGTATATATTCATCTCTCTATCTATCCACCTGTCTATAATTTTGTCTCTCTTTCACTTTCCTCTCCCTCTCTCGTTTTCGCTACTTAGACAGATTTGATAAAAGTGTGAGAAAAAAACAGAGAGCGAAGACCAGAGAGAGAGAGAGAGAGAGAGAGAGAGAGAGAGAGAGAGAGAGAGAGACAGACAGACAGACAGACAGACAGACAGACAGACAGACAGACAGAGAGGAAGAAAGCGAGAGACAGAGAGAGGCAGAGAGAGGGGGAAGAAGTAGATCAAAGTGTCGTTTCGAAATTATGTGGTTATTTTCTAAATAATATCCAGTCTATTAACCCCAGAAATTGTTCCACATGACTTCGCATGAAAACAGAACTGTGGAATTAAACAATTTCTAGCACAGTTCGGTGCTAATGCTGACTGCTGAGCGTTTAGCAAGCCAATTATCTGCCTGCAGAATACACTGCCATCTAAATAACGGCGATATACCATTTATATCGGAGAGAGAGAGAGAGAGAGAGAGAGAGAGAGAGAGAGAGAGAGAGAGAGAGAGAGAGAGAGAGAGAGAGAGGAATCTTTGTAACCTTAGAATGGCTGAGCTCTTCTGAAGCCATGCCTGATGCGGTGAGATATGCTGAGAAATGAGGACTTGTGATACGAGTAGCTTTGTTTACGACAACGAATCTCCTACATGAATTTTTTACTATTTGATCACATACAAAGTTAGGCAGATCAGACACGAGAAATGTATTTTAAGGACATCATTACACTAAAGTTGACCAACTTGGCCTAGTCATGAAAAATATTCATCAGAGTTGTATTATTACACTAACATGGGTATAGCAGCCATGAGAAGTACGTTTCAGGGACTTACGGAAATCTGAACAGTGGACAAATCTGTAATTGGAACTACATATAGCTTTTGCACACAATCACAACTGAATGTAACTAAATTGAGAAATTCTTCTCACCGAGCTCTTGAACAAAACTGGACATAATTGTCGTTTTAGGCCGAAAATTCAGAGAATTTTAACACACCACTGAATATACCTTAAGTCTCATAACTTTAAAACTGGAAAGACCACCATTACAAATATCCCTAAGAGAACAATTATAGAAAAAAAAAAGACATTTATTCATTAAAAATAATCCTCAGATTGAACTCATTCCCACAAAACTGGAAAATCAAATCACAAACAAAATCAGCACGCAGAGTTTATATATAACAGGACAGGCCTGTCATCAAATAAAAAAAAAATCATCAAAGAGTCATGCACAAAATTAGAAAGGCCAGTCATGAGAAACATTTTTCAGAAAAAACGTTCTGCATGCAAAACCGGATTGATTAGTGATGAGAAATACTGTTCAGATAAGGAACTTGTGCAAGCCAGGTTTTGAAGTGCACTGAATTGATTGTTGGACGACACGGAGAGGGTTGAGTTTGGACAAATAAAGAATTGATCCAGTAATGCTTATAGGCAATGTATATCTATGCAAATGCCATAAAATGTTAAAAAAATCAATTAGATAGTTATATCAATAACGAAAGTTTGAAGGGAAAGATACAGACTACAAATATTAAGTGTTTTCGTGAAACAATAATGTAGAACTATACCTAACATAATAAAAATAGAAGGAAAGAAAACCAGGAAGTGTTGACTCTAGTGGAAACGGAAAAGACGATGGTTAAAAAAAGGATAAGGAAATAACACAGTTTACAAAAACCTTGAGAAGGAAAGTCTACAACGACTAAAAATTGCCGAGAAAATTATTAGGATATATAACGAGGCCAAGATCTGTATGGTGGTCTAGATCTAGACCTCTTAATGCTCTAAAGGTAAACATTCGACGGAAGGATGGAAAGGTTCGGGGTTCGAATCCAGTCTTCGCCACTTTAATGGAGAGAACTTGATAAAGGTTCTCTTAACACATTTCCTCATCTCGGACAGATCTTAAACGAATAGTCGTCTAAAGGCATTGATACGTCTTGCAAGTATTCTGAAGTGATTTTATAAAAGCATCTCCTATGTGAATTCGGTAAGGCATCTTCGTTGACAAAGGCCTATGACTATGAGCTATTTAGTAGGGAAGCGCTTGATAAATTTTAACAAATTATTTTTTTTTTCATTTCAGGGTTTTAATTAGCGAAATAAAAAAAAAAAAGCGGTGAATCCTTATAGGTAAATTTTGCTAGCGTATGCTCGGTGATCTCGTATGTTTTCAAGAATTTAAGTGATTCTGGCGATGTTTGTAGTATAAAGGCTAAGGCTACTCATCGCTTAGCTCCGAACTAACTTGAACTCTCTTGCACTAACTTAAAAAATAATAATGTTGCTCAGCAATGACGTGTTCTTGTGAGTCGCATGTCGGAAATATCTTCAGCGGGATGATGGACTCTTATTGTTTATCAATTTAGATTTGTTTCTAATATATATATATATATATATATATATATATATATATATATATATATATATATATATATACACACATATGTATACCTTATCTCTTGATATAATTAAAATTACAGACCTTCCTTTGTTAATATCATCAAATACAGATATAAACATCAACACTCAAATGCATAATTTAAGCCTTCAGCATTATCATATTAGGATCAAATAAATAGATATTGATAGTAAATTTGTAAAGATCACCTAAAAAGTCCAGGAATGATAATTGACAACATGTTGAATAAAATCTTGGATTGTCACAATAGTTTTCTTTCATTATTCATTTGCTAGCATTCTGTTATTTTGTGCTGTATTCATTAACATTCCTTTCTTCAAGCTTTCAAAAAACTGTTAGCACTTTTAAGGTCTGTTTTCTTCAATTTTATTTTTCTTCTTCATCGCACAATTTTTATGTTTAAATTATTGACAATGACTTATAAGTATCTTGTTCTTGTATAAAATAATGCCCTTTTCCGGAAATTCTGCATACACTACCCCCTTCAGACTCCCCAATGATATGGAATCATTAATAACTGTTGAACAAGAGATATATCTGTGTAGGATATTCATAAATAACACATAAACTAGATCTTACTATAATTATACTACTTGCCTTTATGTTGTATTTTTGTGGCACATGTTATCTGCTAAATAAATTGATTTTAAAAAGAGACAAATAAAGTGTAAATCTGAAAAGAACTAGATCTAGATCAAATTGCTCAGAAATAATATGATTAATGCAGTCCCTTAAGTCTAGAACAAACCCAGGTCAGACTGTGTTCAGCGCCAGACTGAGTTAGTGAATGTGCCACAGAAGCAAAGAGAATCCCGGTATTTGTCTAATATTTTATAATTATTGCATCAATGTATTGCTTTTTCTTGTGCTTCCAACTCCTCCCTCCAAGGGAGTTAATCTATCTTATCGACGATCCATAACGAGCTTCGGTCGAACCTCCAAAGTCACAGTCCATGCAGGCCTAATTGATTTACTGGGGTTTCTTTATAAACATCATTTTGGTTTCTTTTCGTGCCAAAGTTCACGAAGTTATCCTGTGATGTATGGCTAGGATCAGGGGTTTACCAGGTAACTAACCATCTGCGCAGTTTTCACATCTCCATACAAACATTTGCTCTTACACACAGCTGTACACCAACATTGAACTGCTGTTTGCCTCGAGCCTGGTCTTGCAACTGGCTAGACGTCACCACAGACAGATAAACCGGAGAGAGAGAGAGAGAGAGAGAGAGAGAGAGAGAGAGAGAGAGAGAGAGAGAGAGAGAGAGAGAGAGGGGTGGGGAACAGAAGATGAAAAAGTCACATGAATCCAAGATAGGTGTCCGCAAAGAACTCGTTTCATAACTTTCAAATGTGATGGATCGACTTTTTGTGTGTGTCAGTTTTGTTCGGCTGTTTTTTTTAATGCTGTTTTGTTGTTGTCTTTGTTGTTTTTCGTTGTTTTGGGTTTTTTTTTTTTTTTTTTTTTCCTTCAGGGGGAATGTAAGAATTACCTGACACTATGCAATCGATTTCTGTTTTTGGCATGATTTTTATTTCACGCAAACCACGTTCTGTCGTAAAGTGCATTACAAATTTCCTCAGTATCACTATGATTGTGATTTGAGTTAGGATAACGGCAATGCGAGCGTGCAGCATGCTTCATTATAGAAAGATTCTCATTAATTTATTCCACGTCCAAAAAAAACTCTCTGTGCATCAGAATTAAAGTTAGTGTAAATATTCAGTTTTGAAGAATTATATATGCACTAATACGTGCCACATCTTTAGGTGTCACATTAGATATGCAAACTAAGAAAAAGTATGAGGGTTGATACAACACGCTTACACGCCAGAACTGCGTATAAAGCAGTCCTGCAGGATTATTGGTTTCTACCGTCACGCGTTTTTCAAATTCGAAACTAACCATCGAAGCTCACCCGAGTGTTTATTAACAGAGTGTGCCCATTCTATTCATTATATAGCATTTTAACTTAATCATAATTGTGCTAGTCTGTCTCTGCTACCCTATCACATCACATTGTATTCACCAATAAACCCACACAAAAAAAAAAGGCTTGGAGTTGTTTTGTTTTTTTAAATCAATATCTGTAATATCAAAGAAATGAGGGTAATTTCCGCACCATTATTTTCAGAATAACGTTGACCATGTCTTGTTTTAATAACTGTTAAATTGGCTGAATGCATACAAGAATTACAAGTATAATAAAAAGGCAATGCAATGATGTGAAAGAGATAGGGGGAAAAAAGAGTGGACGGGGAAGAAAGAAAGAGAGAGTATATATGTGTGATAGAGATAAGGAGAGAAATTGCTAAAATAGTGAGAAACGAACGAGAAAAAAATAAGGAAGAAAGAAAGAGGAAAGAGGAAGAGTGTGTGTGTGCGTGTGCATGTGAACGGTTTATGGAGAAAAATTACTGATTGTTAAGATGCGAATCTGAAAGAAAGAGAGAGAAAGAGAGAGAGAGAGTATGTGTATGAGAAAGATAGGGAAAGAAGTTGCTATAACAGTAAAAGAGTGAACGAGAAAAAGAGAAAGAGAGAGAGAATGTGTATAGGACTTTACATTAAAGAAACAGGGAGAGAAATTGCTGAAGTAGTGAAAGAGCAAACCAGAAAAGAGGGAGAGAGAGAGAGAGAGAAAGAGAGAGAGAAGGTTAGATAGAGTGTGTCTGAAAAGAAGGAGATAGGAAGAGAAACGGTCAAAACGGTAAAAGAGCGAACGAGAGAGAGAGAGGGAGACAGAGAGACAGAGACAGAGACAGACAGACAGACAGACAGAGAAACAGAGGCAGAGAGATGAGAAAATATGACATGCTGTTATTTGTCTCTGATCCTCTCTATGGAACAACATTGCCTGAGAAGAGCGGCGCCGTTTTCGTTTTGCCGCTGCTTGAAACATATGCATAGAGTTGTGTGAGTATTACAAAGAAAATAATAATAAAAATAATAAACCATATTCATGTATATGCATTTTTCTTTATTATGCAGGCAGCGTTGCCATCACGGTGCTTGTGTTGCATGGATTTCAAAGCTGGATAGATGTTTCGTTGCGACACCATTTTTATTGTCTAGCCATATCGTTAATATGAAAATTTAAAGTAGTAGTAACTTTTTTTTATCATTTTCTAAATCACGATGTATGTTTTCATAGTGAGAAACATTTGCGATTCAGATATGAACGAGCAAGATTGGTGTTTTACTTTTCTATTTTTTTTTTAAATTTTTTTTTCGTTCCTTTTCTTTACTTCCAACGTAACGCTTCAGTTACTTAATCTCCCTTCAGATCTCTATTGGCTTTGAAATTCTAATGAATGAAGAAATGCTCAGAGCCCCTGGTGTGAGTGCTTGTTTTGTAGCCTTCCAAGCATAAAGTTTAATGTCAGTAGAGTGACATATCTCAGACAATCATGCATGAGTCGTTTGAGAATTCGTTTTACAAAATCTCGTTGCAAGTGTTTTACTAGTTTTACTTATTACTTTTTTTTTAATCTCCTTTTTTTATTTCCAAACCTCGAGGTGACGGGGAAAGTTTTAAAATTTAATATAAGGATCTTTTGGCAAATCGGTTTGTTCATACGGCGTTAATTCAAGCCGTTTCGAGGAACAAACTGTTTTCAGTCAGTTTTGTATAAAAATGAGAGAGAGAGAGAGAGAGAGAGAGAGAGAGAGAGAGAGAGAGAGAGAGAGAGAGAGAGAGAGAGAGAGAGAGAGAGAGAGAGAGAGAGAGAGAGAGAGAGAGAGAGAGAGAGCTCATGGATCTAGCTAGAGTATGCAATTGCGCAATAGTAAGCAATTCTGAAATAAAGTAGACCCTATGGTTTTAGCTTATGTAACAAAGATAAAAAGATGTAGTGATAAATAGACAATTTTTTTTCCTTCAGATAATATTAAGCATTTCGACAGAAAATTCTTAAACACTTGGATTTTTTTTTAGAATGAAAGTTATTAAAATGATAATGAAATATATTTCAAGAGGCAACATCTCATGTTCCCTTTGGAAAAGTCCAAAGATGCATAGATTATTTTGTTTTTGTTTGTTTGTTTGCTTTTTTGTTGTTGTTGTTGTTGTTTGTGCGTTTTTTGTTTGTTTGTTTGTTTGTTTGTTTTTTGTTGTTGTTGTTTTTTTGTTTGTTTATTGTTTTTTTGTTGCTGTTGTTTTTTTTTTTGTGGTTTTTTTTTTTTTTTTGTTCGTTTTTTTTTTTTTTGTTTTTTTTTTGTTTTTTTTTTTGTATTTTTTGACTGATGGAAAGATACCAAGTAAGACCTAGACTACATCTTTACCATCTTTTAAAGTGTATGATTATTGTAGTATTAACATTTTAGACAAATAAATATTGGTGATTAGGCGAAATGAAAGACCGAGGACTTGGTGTATCAGACCTTCTTAAGCTTGCGACGGAATGCGACAGAATACTTCTTCTTTGCAATGATTCGCAACTATTTTATACAGAATGTGCCCTTCTTTTTTTTTTGTTAGGAAGAATTATATTTACTGAAAAATAAAAGCTTCGCCAGTTCTTTTAAAGTACATGTGATTAAAAGTTTAGCAAATCTAGACTAGAGCAAGAACATCAAGTAATAATTCGTGTACTTATGAACCTGTACTGTCTGAAAACTGCAATAAACGGAGAGTGCAAATTCAAGCTAGATATGCAGATTTCATGAATCGCCGCAAATGAGAAAAGAAAATATTGCATAGCAAAACAATAATTTTTACAGACGTCTTCCTCCTTCTCATTCCTGGAACAAGACAAGTCGGATCTAACTACTGTATAATTAGGGTAATTCTTTTGGGAAATCGCATTCCTAATGGGTCTATACGATCGATAAGTCCGTTTTGGGAATCATAGCCATTGCAAGGGTAAATTTTAAAATAAGTCGTGCATTTTGCAATATCTTTAAAGAAAGTCGTAAGTTAAGTTAGATGAGACAAAAGTGACTTCAGATTTAGTAGATATAATACTGCGCATCTCGTATTGATCATGCCATGCTACTGAACAAATCTTAATATTGTATAGCGTGTTTATTTCATATGATTTTAAGTCAGAGGAGCTCATTAATGTTTCCGTTAACTGGAAATTTGAATAGAATTAAGACACCTCATTAATTTACGTGTTGATGAAGGATACTGTTTTCTTTCTTGCTAATATTCAGGTCTGCATTTTGTTCCTATTAGAAACGAAGCTCACAAAGCATTTTCAGAAAATGAAGTCCTATGATTTGGAGCTGTAACAAAAATTCCGACAGAGCGTTTCACTCAAAAAGAACATCAGATGAGGTTATGTTTAGACATAAAGACAAGAAACAGGATCAGAGAATTAGGATAGAGGCAGAAGACTAAAACAGAAAAAGGTGAGGTGGAAGAAAAAAAAGGGGGAAAAATAGAGAGACAAACAAATAGACAGAAATAGAAACCAGCAGATGTGTCGACAGACTGCCAGAGCTAGATATTCAACGTAGTGACAGGGGGGGGGGGAGGTATAGAAAAAAAGGCGTCGAAAAGAAGAAAGATAAGGGTTGTGGGCATCAAAATAAGGCTAGGGAGGGAGGGGGTGGCTTGGGCAGAAGGGGATTGGGGGGAAAAGCCCATCGTATGAAAACTACCGTATGAGGAAAAATAACGAAAAGGGGATAAAAACGTAGACTGTAGGTGGTATTTATAGCTTGTTTTTATTCTTTAAGGTTCTCGATTAATACCAATCTGCACCCCTCCCCTCCCTCTTTTCGTCCCTTTTTCACAGCATGAAAAGGTTTGTTCAGTATCAGCACGGTGTATATTAACTCCGTAAAATCAGCCTATAAGCCGCGGCTTTAAATTGGATCGAAACAGTTTAACTTGCTGGAGATCGCGAAAACGAGAAAAACATTTTTATCAAAGTGCGTAAGCTATGGGTTGAGACAAGAGAAATAAGTATAATTATATCTAGATCTAAACTATTTAAAGAGAGAGAGAGAGAGAGAGAGAGAGAGAGAGAGAGAGAGAGAGAGAGAGAGAGAGAGAGAAAGAGAGAGAGAGAGAGAAGTTGAGTGGTGGATGATGATCAGAAATTGCAGATAGAAAAAACAAGGAAAAACTTGTTAAAGAACGTGAAGAAAACAAACTAAACAATTTTTGTTCTGCATTAAAACTTCTACAAAGACAAGCTTTTTCAATCTTTATCTTTTATTATCTCGTCAAAATAATGAGATATCGCTTTTACACAGCAAATTACATCATTATGGTGAAAGAACTTATCATTTGACATAAAATAGAGAAGAGAGAGAACGAAAACTGCTCTGTTAAGAGATCTTTCTTTTATTTTTCAGAAAGGCATCAATAAGATTTTTTTAAAAGTTCATAATGCGACGCGTTTCAAGAAAAATTAATGAACCAGGTTAGTTGGGTAATGATCACATTATATATATTATATTTACAAGTGAAAGAAGAGGTGAAAGTCTGAACATCAAAAGATGACGCAAATCTGGCCAGAATCTGTATTAGAAATCTAACAACTAAAAACGTGGAATACTTTGTAGCTGCAATAACTTATGTTTATCTGATTGCGCCGACTACTACATTTTATTTCTCTACTTTTTCATTTTATTTATATTTCGTAATTTTGCTTTCGTTTTCTTAGTTTTGTTTTCTTTCCGTTCCCATCATAAAAAGCTAATTATTTAGAGTGATTACAATTTTTCACAAAGAGATGAAAATTTCTAAAATGATAAGAAAACATTCAGCCACCTTTAAATTTTACATTTGCCGATTTGTTAAGTTAGAAAAAAAGCGTATCGTTACATCGACCCAATACTGTGTAGCGATTTGAGTCGGAAGTCAAATTTGATTTGTACTTTATAGATAAGTTTGGGTTTACATCAAGGAATCCAAGTACCATTCAGGACCGTTCGGGTTATGTTATTCATTAGATATAGTTCTTGAGACCCATGTCACTATCAAGAGACGTCTCTCTCCACCCTCTCTCTCAAAAAAAAAAAAAAAAAGGAAAAGTAAAAGAAGACAAAATATACCCTGTTTGCTTTAACTGAGATAGACCGCAAACAAACTCGCCCATCAAAATCAGCGCCAAATTTTTTTTTTTTTTTTTTTTTTTTTTTAATACATTCATTGCAATGTGAAGGTTGTCTTTTTAGTAGTAGTAGTAGTAGTAGTAGTAGTAGTAGTAGTAGTAGTAGTAGTAGTAGTAGTAGTAGTAGTAGTAGTAGTAGTAGTAGTAGTAGTAGTAGTAGTAGTAGTAGTAGTAGTGGTAGTAGTAGTAGTAGTAGTTGTAGTAGTAGTAGTAGTAGTTGTAGTAGTAGTAGTAGTAGTAGTAGTAGTAGTAGTAGTAGTAGTAGTGGTAGTAGTGGTAGTAGTGGTAGTAGTGGTAGTAGTGGTAGTAGTGGTAGTAGTAGTGGTAGTAGTGGTAGTAGTGGTAGTAGTGGTAGTAGTGGTAGTAGTGGTAGTATTAGTAGTAGAAGTATTAGTAGTAGAAGTAGTAGTAGTGTTAGTAGTAGTAGTAGTGGTAGTAGTAGTAGTAGTGGTAGTAGTAGTAGTAGTAGTAGTAGTAGTAGTAGTAGTAGTAGTAGTAGTAGTAGTAGTAGTAGTAGTAGTTGTAGTAGTGGTAGTAGTGGTAGTAGTGGTAGTAGTAGTAGTAGTAGTAGTAGTAGTAGTAGTAGTAGTAGTAGTAGTAGTAGTAGTAGTAGTAGTAGTAGCGGTCGTAAAAGTAGTACTTTTACTCTCAGAAATAAGATGTAATTATGTAATGGCATCGGTAGAACAAGTTGTGCCAGAGAGGAGAAGAATATGAGGAAGGAAAAGAAAAATAAGCAGAAGAATAAGAGAGGGAGAGAGAGAGAGAGAGAGAAGATGGGGAGGAGGATGATGATGTAAATGCAATAAAAAAAGAAGAAGAAAAAGAAGGAGGTGAAAGAGAACAAAAAGGAGATTTACTGTATTAAGTCTTTCTATGTGTATAGATACATGCGAATGCCTGCTATTCTCATGCTTTAAAAGTCGCTAACTTACCTTTGAAGAAATTTGATATTCCGTTTTTAATAATCTCTTAACTCCACCTATTGGCTTAACAAAGATTTTTCATGTTCAAAAACCTTCTCTACTGCAAACACAACATGAGGCTTACACGGACGGTTTGTTTAGGAGATCGTCTCGGGAAGTCGGTCGTGCGAGAGAAAACCCATTTGCTCTCTCTCTCTCTCTCTCTCTCTCTCTCTCTCTCTCTCTCTCTCTCTCTCTCTCTCTCTCTCTCTCTCTCTCTCTCTCTCTCTCTCTCTCTCTCTTACTCGGATTAACCAGACATGCAGAGCACGACCCCCTTAGCCGTCCCCCACCCGTCCCGCTCGCACGCGCACCGAGCTCAAACAGACCTGATGGTGAGCCCTAGTGCCAGTGTGTTAGGTTAGCATGCAGAGAAACCCCCCTCTAACCGCACTCTCGATCTCTACTGATTGTTCCTCGTGGCTTCTATATATGAGGTTGTGCCAGACACGTCTAATGACTTTGGTTTCTGTAACCTGACCCCGTCGTCTTCTTTGTAAGAACTTTGCTCACAGTTTTACTGATTTCAAAAAGTGCAGAATTGCATCCCTCCTGTTTCCCCATTTTCTACCTTCTGTCTCTCCAAAAGATTGATGACTCATTTAGTAACTTTTTTTTATTATTATTCTCAGGTTCAGTGAACGCATACGCAAATGGAATTTTGAGGTAAAATTTGTATGGGAGCTCGCGGTGAGCGAGGAAACGAGTAGGATAATTTATCATCGTGAAGTTGTCTTCCATTGGACTTTAATAATGCAAATGGATTTTCTTCGCCATTTTCATGTCACAGAAGAAAGCGAAATGATGCGTTCACATTTTTTCGCAGTTCAGAATATAAAAAAAAAAATAGCTGGATAGATGAGAGCTTGAAGAGAAAGAAGAAAGAGGGTGACGCTACAGCTCGAGACAGAATGAGGCAAACAAAGAAAGAGACGGACATAAAAAGTATCATCGATATCAAGGAGGGTATAAGCGTAAAGAAGAAAAACGGTTGATAGGTAGTCTAAAATAAAAGAATAAAATCGGTGGAAAACGAGTAAGCTTACCTGTTTTTCTCTAATTTTTTTTTGTTTTGTTTTAGTAAAGTGATTTTTGACAGCTGAATCCTCGTCAGGCAGAATATAGCTAAATTGACTTAACTTCAAACCCATCGCCTATTGTTGGCGTAGAGGCACTTCTCATAGGCTTAAATACAAGGGGAAAGGGGTGGTGGAGTTCTCTTGCTGCTTCCTTTCTTTTAAGGTAATCTTTCTCATTAGAGGATTCCCAACACTAAGTGACTTGCCAGGTTTGCTTGTAGTACATGATCTCAGCTTTCTTCCAGTAGCTCCATCAACAGTTTTCTTTCTCTTTGTTTACCTTGTGTCTAAGCGTGCTACGAGAAATCCCTGAGAGAAGAAGAATACGCTAAAGTATTCAAATGTTTTTTTAAACGTACTTTAAATTCCAGTAAACTAAACCCTAGTTTTGCAATCATGCTTAAGTTAGTTTAGCTTTTTAGAGATAGATCCCTAATTTGTCTTATAAAAGACCGTCCGTTCTTCTAAGGTAAATTGGAGTTTCTTGTATGCAGCAGAGCACACAAAGCATCCAACCTTGTCAAAGAAAGCATCGAAAAACCTTCACTACACAAAACTGATTGAGGGAGATAAACAAAATAGAAAAATGAGACGGGTAAGACATTGTGTAATCAAAACTCAAAGAGAATTTAGACATTACTTGTAAGCCCCTATCTTCAACTGACCTTAAATGTTTATCTAATAGAGACTTTTGTAAACAGTGACATGTTAGGGAAAATCCGACTCTTAGAACTTCATGTGAACCTGCATAATAGTATCGCAGTGGTACAGGTTGATTAGAATGTATGGCTCTATGTTGTTATTATTATCATTATTTTCTTTTCTTTCTAGTTTTGTTTTGTAGCTAAGAACGAAACGCAGTCAAGAGGAGTCAAAATGGCGGTATGGAGGCTTTTATCACAATAAATTCTGAAACTCGACCTGGGCGTGGTTTTCATGAAGTGGCATATCAGGAACCTCTTGAACCCTGGGCGACGACCCTGGACCATGGCGTGACACGACATTTTGCCACTAAATAAAGCGCAGCTTCTAGCTTGATATTGTGTGTTATGAAAGGGTTTAATTCACGACGTTTGTTTGCTTGCTATTGCACATCCACTACATATAGTGGCCTGAAACCTACTCAATAGTATCGAAAATTTGCCTCAGAGTAGGGCATTACGGAAAAGTGAAGCAAAGATCCTCTCCCCGCAAAAATTAAGACATATAATTGTGAAACTTTCTTCAATTTGGGGGACATTCAGCAGTAGTTAGTGAAAATTGACGATTTTTTCCCCGAAATATTTTAATCCTAAATCCAACATCTTGAATAATCAGACAGGCCAGCCCGAGGAAATGCCAGTGAATAACAGAGTGTGTGCGTACTGTACCTCACAGTCCCATGAGATTTCATAGCGAGTTGAAAGACAGTATTCATTAACGATGTATAGCCTTCCAAAGATCGCAATCTAATAGTTTTGACATTATGGTGGTTCTTAAAGTTAACACGCATCAACTATTACCAGCCTTGGTAACTGTAAACGCAAGCTAGACTGAAAGTTGTGGAACTTTAAAACGCATTTCTTTTTAATGTTTTCAAGGCCGGTTTTAACTAATAAGTAAGAAGTTTACGATGTATCGTGGTCCATACTAAAAGCAAATGCTTACTATTGTCAAAAATTTCTTCCACCATGCCATTTGCCGCATAGAAAGAAAAACATATATAATTATGTAGTTTAGATAACATAGATCTGCTTCATTTGGTTGCGACTTTTGGAGCTATAAGGTTTATCGCTCATGTAGGCCTCAGAACCTACGAAGTTCAGAGTCGAAACAATTTTGATGAGTCAATACTGTCGAACTGAGATTATTTTATCCTATGAAGATATTTTGTATTCAAATCATCATCACAATAATTGTTATCTTATTTTTGACATCAAGAGAGCATTTTGAATTCCTGTCTGAGTGTTATCTTGTTTGTAACAACCTTATAATGTTGCGTAGAGAGATTTATAGATGTTTAAGAGTGATAAAGCGTCAAGAGTGGTCTCATAATGATTCGCTATCGCCGTAACATGCCCTGCTGTTCGATAAATCTTCTGTCTTCGCGATAAAATCTAGAGCTTTTTCAGGCCAAGTCTTTTCTGGAACTGTCTAAAATGTCGGACAGCTGTTTTGACCGGTTTATACTGACATAAAATAACTTTTCGAAGATCATAACCTAATGCTTTTGGAAAGGGTTACGACACATCGTAAATGTAACGCATTGTGCTATAAGTTGATCTATTAATTTCCTCACCCTTTTTTTTTTGTGTGCGTAACTTTTGGGTAGCGGATCGACTCGATCTATGAACATTGTTTTATTTAGTTGCATAATGTTTGTATTTCAAGCCTAAGAACTTAGTCTTGTTTATTGAACACAGCCGGCACATGTATGGCCTAGATTCTTCTGGAATCTCCGACCTAGTTCTAGCATTGTAATGATCTCGTCACCCCTTGTTTACCTTTGTTTTGATTGGTTGCTAATTGCTAATGACGTGTACCAAGAATATCCTCTTACGATTTATGTAATTCCTTTTCTGGATGATTCGAAGAAATTTTGTATAAATAAGAGTCGAAATTATGTTTAGTCAGTTAACATCAACTCTAAAGTGAGTGATTATTAAGTCCACCTACAGTGAGAGTCAAGCTCTTGTGTTGGATTAAACGGTTTGCAATTTTTACTTGCGGAATTCAGACTTATTTTCTACGAACGAGTCGTGTGATTGGCTGTGAATATTTTCGTACCCCTAGACAAACAGAGCCTAACAGATCACCCCCATCAAAATCTGTTACAGTAAAATTCCTACCCACCTTAGCTAGTAATCCCGTCCTTTTAATAAGAAAGCGCGGATTTGAATTTTCTACAAAAACGCAAAGGCAAAGTGGCAATTCTCAGAGTGTCTAGACTATCTGAAATGCAAATTAGTATTAGGTGCGAAAACGATCTTTCCTATGTTTTTAATACAAAATCATTATAAAAATTTAATTTGAAAGTGGCAATTTTTTTGGTCTTCAGAAACAGTCAAAATAAATAGGGAGAAAAATAGTGATTTCGCCGGTGATTATAATCAATCTAGTAATAAAACTAGCCAGGCTTTCCGATTCATCGAGTTTTATTCACGGCAAAATTAAATGGTGATCAAGATTTTTTCCAAGACGTTATGATTGTCTTGCTTTTGAGACGATAAATTGTGGATTGTGAGAACACTCAAACGTGCCTTGTTATTGGGAAGTGGTATCCTGATTTTTTTTTTCCTCCATTAATATTCTAAACAGAATTGGGCTATATCATGTGCGCTGTAAGAAAAGAAAAGGGAATATGATTACGTGATAACGGAAACAGGCTATAATATACCGCTGCAAAGTGAAATGGCCCATACCATTGCGTTGTGGACATAAACAGATCATGAATTAATGTTTTAAACAGAAGCAGGCTATACCATTTGCCGTAACCAGAAACAGACTGTAACACGACACTGAAAGAAAAAATAAAGGGCTGTGGTCACATTTTGTTAACAGAAACAGGTCACAACATAAAGATGAATACAAAAAATAGGCTGTATATGTATTATCTAGAGATAGAGTCTTGGACTTTTTTTCTGTTTCATCCTCTGATAAGTCTCAGAGATCAACGGACTGGTTCTCAACCCTGTCAATAAAAGGCGTGGCTGTTTTACGTCTTCAAACATGAATACTATCCTTAACTACAGCCACAGTCACTGTGGCTATGTCAATAAGGTTATTTACTGTTATAAAAACTATTTACTGCTCTAAGTCTTGATAATCCTTTCGTGCGTCATTCTCCTCTGTTTTACATAGTTCGAGTGGAACATGAGAAAATGTTAACTTTTTAAGTGTACAATTCATTACATCGAGACCAAGGTAAAAAGACGGTGTGTATGTAATAAATGAAAATAATATCGACTCAATATCTTTGGCAGATCTTCTTATCACTTTTGATACGAACAGCCGGCTCTGTGTTGTTGAGAATAAATCGAACTTCTGATCCCCTAGGACGACGGGTATTTTCATAAGCAAAAAGCCGCTCGTCTGTCGACAAATAAAATTATCCCCCATAACACAATATCAATGTTTCAGTTCTCTGTTAATGTTATAATCTTGAGGTAGATAGAAGAGGCTAATCCGAGTGTCAATGAGAAAGGACAAAAATTAATAAGCTTTCAATAAGCTTCAGCAAAAGTTTTAGGGACTTTGTAAACACATTTGTGCCTTAAACCATAGATATCGAAGGTGACATGGTTATGAGACCTTGACGTCATCATGGCTGCTTTTGTATTTGCAATTCGTTTTGGTCTGGTACTATAAGGATGGTGTCACTTTATAAGGGCCGCAATCAGAGCTTGATTCAAAATAAAGCGTTACCGACTATACTGCTTTTGTTGTCACTGTAATGTTTAATTACTTTTATTTTTCGTGACCATACTGTTCAAGTTGAATTGTGTCTTTTCGGCATTTTTATATGTTTCTTTTGATGAATCAATTTCTTGAACATTGCTTGAATTTTTTTCCATTTGGATGAGTATTGAATTGAGAAAAGCCCAGCGGTAATGAAGTTGATTGCAGCTACGAAGAACTCTTTTTACATTAGAGTTTTGTTTTCTGTGCTTTTGTGCAACAAGCTATGCAAGGCTGCTGATGTTGAGTTACGCAACAAAAGAAATAGCTCCAAAAAGCTGCAATCCATGTTATTGTCAAAGATGTTTACACAAGTAATATCCATATGGTTAATGTGGTTTCTTTTCGTTAAAATGTAATGCTCATGTAAGCGGAAATTGATTAGGCAAGGGAGATAAATTTCTACAGAGTATTAGAGCAGTTTGGAAACGCAGATGTGCCAACTTCAAATGATATTTTGATTAGTTAAAATTATGAATAATCATTTGATATTACAATATAAATTACAGGTTCATTAAAATCCAATCATAACTTCATTTCGTATATATCTTACACATTCACTAGTGGAACCATTAGCCTATACTTATTTCGAGTCGTGGGATAACATGTATTTTAAATGTGTATTCTTTTTCGGTCATTGTACGAATTTTCCTGTTGTTTCCAGCCAGTCGTGAGCGCAAAAGTTGTTTGATTGAAGGGAATGTAAAAACTTGTAAAAGCTCCACAAGCAAAAATTGTGAGGCAACCACTTAAAATTTTTTCTATCAGAGATGTACTCTTTGGTAAAAAAAAAAAAAAAGAATATTTTAAATCATTGTCTTTACAATAGTAGTATATAAGAATCATGGCTGTATATTATTATTTGCCACTTATGGAAATGAAACTTTGGCTTTCGGTGATACGGCTGTTGAAGCAACAGGCAAGAAGAAATAAGCTTAAATACATGACTGTATTATCAGAGGACGAGAATCATTTCAGGTTATCTTTTACTTTATGCACAATCTTTCTTTGTTTTTATCAACTTTTCATTGGCATTATTACTGCGTAAAATCAATTGAGTACCTCTCAACGGCTCTTAATTGACAACGGAAATCAAGCACAAATTAAAGTGGATTCACATCTCGATTTCCTTCTAGAAAAAAAGATCTCTTTTAATCAATGAAAAGACAAAAGAAATACCTCCTATACAATGTATTAATTTTCTAATCTCATTGCCGATTGTGTGTCAAACATGAAAAATCACTTCCAATCTAAAAATAAATTTGTGATTTGCTTGATAAATGACGGCATTCTTTGCATGGTGCATATTCATAAAACGCTGAAACGAGTTTTCAAACAAAATGAGAACACAACAGCCCGTATAATTATATATCATAAAGATGAGAGCACTGATAGTAGAAGTTTCAGTCAAAAAGTTATGCGATGCTACTGGTCTGTTAATGTTTGTTCATAAGATTTTATTTGCAATTCTGTTTTTGTTATGTGATGAGAAACGTTTTTTTATTCAACGCAGCTTTATTTTTTAATTATTATTACAGAAACCTTTCTAAGGCTTTTGTTCCTTTGTCACAACTGAGTTTATTAAAATAAAGAGTTCCTGGTTTTTTTTTTCTATTTACTGTAGCCTCTCTTTAAGTTAAGAGCCAGACTGAGAATACTACTACCCTAAGAGGACAAGTTTTACAAGCTATACTTTTTTATTGTAAGGAAATAACAGATTCAGATGTGATATGGGTTTAAGTTTTTTTTTAGGAAAGAAATTGAAAGCACAAACCTTATCTAAGTTACTGTGTCCGTTTCGATCTTATACTGGGATTATTGAAGAATGTCTTTGAGTGTCTTGTGGGTGATTCTCAATTACACGATTATTCCTCAATCCCGAAGATCTAGCTGTATCCAGTCTAGCGATGAAACAAATGAAGCCCTTGCAGATCCTAAGCACCCAATGACTGTCTGCGAGCCAAGATCTTTGCTCAACTCAATCAGCCGGAGGTCCTGGCGCTCCCGGATCAATCCGTTATCACACTGGTATCCCCACAATGTAGATAAAAATCTTGGCACAGACCTTGATAATAGGAGACCAAAGCCGCAATAACACTTTACCTCGACCAGGTAACCAATAGCTGGCGCATTGGCACGACAGCAATCAGCCACGCTCAGCTTTTAGACGTTTGACGTGGTAAGAGTGACGATCAAAGTCCTTGGTGACTTATTCCGCTAAGTCCTCAGATACACCGTTCGGAAGACTTAGGAGACAGAAAACAATAAGATTCGTGACAAGGACAAGAGGTTAAACAATTCAGCGCTCAATGGAATGCAGAGAGTAGTCAAGTGACAATAAAATTGGGAAGTCGATCTCAAAGAAACAGCTGTCGCGTAAGGCTATGTCCACAAAGCGACATAAATAAGTGGGAGTGAACAAAAACAATATTGCACGGCCCAGGTTTCTTGACGCAGCACTCGGGTAGGAATTTACCTAAGCTAAGACTCGCTGGCTCCTCAATTCATGGATGTTCATCTAGTACTGACAAGGTGAGGTGAGAGAGGAAGGGGTCAGATTTCGTTGTTTTTACATGGGAAGAGGAGGGCGATAAAATCTCCAGTTTGGCTATGGTTGAGCTATTTCGTTTCACAGTGAGACAGGACCTGATATGAATCAAGGTCAGGCGAATCGTTTTCTGGTAATTGGTTGTCCTCTAGGCGGCGACAATACCGTGAATACAATGAGCTTAACCGCACACAGTGACACCTTTCTTGTTCAGAGAGCTGCACATCGTGCCTAAAATCCCGTCCAGCGCGAACTAAGTACATATATATGGAATCAAACCCTCTGTGGCTGACAGTCTAAAAATTCTGAGACTGCCATGATCGAAATCTGATAGAATCTTAGTTGCATTATGTATACCATGGAGAGAAAAAATGTTATGCTAATGGTGCTTATAAACAATTTAAGAACATTAAGAGGTTAGCGCAAATTTTTTCATCAACTTTGTGAGTCTTGCAAAATATGACCCGCTATTTCAGAATGTTCTTAAGTCATCATGAGGCATTTTTAAAATACTTAGGTCATTTTTATTGTTCAATAATAGCCTATAAGAAACTAGCAACCAAGAGCTGTTGAGGGAAAATACGTTATAACTTTTATTTCACACTTAGTTTGAGAAGCACTTTACCGGTATGCAAACCTGCACGTAAATCCATTCCAGGATTCGATCCACGTTTTCGCTAGCAAATGCGCCCAGGGCTTCAGCTGTTCACTTTTTATCAGGCTAACCCAGGGTAAACAAACATGGTACGAAAGGCTCTTATTGAATGGGCGGGTTCTCACCATAGAAATCGATCAATCAATTTATCAAATTAAATCAGTGTCTTTGCAGCACAGCTATATTTGCCAAAAAGAGACTCTCTCTCTCTCTCTCTCTCTCTCTCTCTCTCTCTCTCTCTCTCTCTCTCTCTCTCTCTCTCTCTCTCTCTCCCCCTCCCCCCTCCCTTCTTACTTGTGCAGGATGCACTTTAACATCTCTCCATACCTTTGTAGGTTTGTTTGGTTGAAAGCTATTTATGATAAAGAAAAAATACCACAACTTTTTGGGCATGTTGGTGGCAGAGAGAGCTTGAGGTGGGATGTGGGTATGTGTGTGTGTGTTTGAGAGGGAAAAAAAAAAAGGGGGGGGGGGGCCCAGATTTAAAGTTATTGTTTAAGGTGGATAAAATTTAGCATAGCGTTAACAAGTTGGAAATTTACATAAAAAAAAAATTCTCTCAAAAAAAAGGTTTCCCTTAAGGTTTCTTTATTAAAATTTCAGAGACAAAATTTCAGCAGATTTTCATTTTGGTGTGGGGGCAGAAAATTACTATTGATCAGATTAAAAAAGAATGGTTGCAGGATTAGAAAATATGAAAGAAATTTTCACTGTATGTCTAAATGAATATATACATAATCACATACCTAGTTCAAATAACAGAATGAAAAAAGCAGAATTGAGACAGTATGTCAGTGGAGAAAATTTGGAGATGATGAAAGATATTAAAGTAATGATATAAAGTGAAAGAAGGAGAACTGACAGGATAGGCAGACAGAATAAGCAGTTAGACGGAGACATTGATTGACAGACTAGGGAGGATTAGACAGGAAAACATAGATAGAGGCAGAAAGGTGATGACAGCACTAGAGGAAGAGATTAACAACACTCCTATCATTCTGATAGGAGGTTCAAAGAAGATCACATAACATTGATAATCTAAAGTATTATGTATTTGAAAAAAAAGGTGTTTTTTTTTTTCTTTCAAAAACCAACACGTCTATGTTATGTAATATTTTAAATACATGTTTTGGAATTGCGGATATGGTTACTAAAGAAATTAAGTTGAACAGGCTTAAGTAATTTTTAAACTATCTAAACTCTATAATCAATTATAAGCACACATAAAAGATAAAAATATGAACCAATATGATAATATAGATATAATCTATAAAAAAAAAAAAAGTTCCCATTGATTTGATACATTGGCATTTAAACATTTAAATGAGTAGGCAGGAAGTCTCCAGTAAACCTCTAAAAATCTACCATGAAAAAAAATTAAATCAAATATACTTGTTAAAAATAGTCTTTTATATAATTTTATAAAAAATATACAACATAAAAATGAAACACAAAAATAAAGTTCAGCAATTTACTTTCCACTTCATCTTTTCCCACCTATAAAAGGCAAACCCAACCCTCTTCCTAACTCCTGTCACTTATTCGTCCAACTAATATCTCAAACTGTAATTTTGTTTTCTTGTATAATATTTATTAACCTGCTTAAATCTGCAATATGTGCTCTTTCTTTTTTCAAAAATGTACACTCAAACTCCTAGAATTAATCAACAGATAAAAATTTAAGCAGAAGGCTATGTGCATTGATTTAGTAAAAAAATGATGTTTGAAATACAAAATCAGCACCACATAAAAAGGTACATGTAGATAAATAAGCAGTTCCCATAGAAATGAGAATTAACGCCCACTAGAAATAAAATAGAAAGTCTGTGAGTATGAAAAGTGAATAATCTTTTTGGAGCTGAATTTAGAAGATAAAATCGGACATTCAAAGTAAAATATTGTCTACAAACATTTTTAAAAGAAAAATTAAAAAAAAAACAACATATACATGTACCTTTTTATACCAACTTACATATTTTTAGATTTGTGAAAATTTTCAATTTTCAAATAAATATGCTGGTATATATATATATATATATATATATATATATATATATATATATATATATCAATACACCAATTACATTTATATGATAAAATCTACTCTACAGAGTCAGCACACCAAAATTTTTCTTGAAACAAATTGGTTAAGAAAAATAGTTCTACTCCTAAAGCATTTGGAAACCCAGGCACAAGCTAAAAATTTAATTATATTTCTTCTCTTTTCCAGTTCATATTCATTTTCAGAATGCTTGAACTTAAAAATCATCATCAGAGGTTCTGTGGGTTGACTCATCAAGATCCTCAGCATCTTCTTCCTCATAGTCATCCTCATAGTCTCCGTCCTTGCTCTGCTCTTCTTCCTCCTTGTGTGAGCTCTGGTGATGAGCTGCTTCTGCTTGTACCTCCTGTGCCGTTTCTTCCCCAGAGCCGCTACCTTGTCCTTGATATGTTTCATGCTCAATTTCTTGCCCCCTGCTTTCCTCTGAGGCTCCATGTCTCTGTTTGGTTCTTCTTGGTCGTACAACAGGTCGCTGAGATGAAGCAGAACTTTTCACTGAGGCAACATCGTCCTCTTCATTGGTTCCTGTTGGCTTGCTGTTTTCAGAAAACTGTGAGCTTCTGTTGCTGTTGAAACCTCTGCCCATGCTTGAAGTCCCTGAGGCTGAGTGGTCACTGCTTCTGGCTGATGCCTCTGGCACTCTTGATCCCCTCTGAGAAGAGATATCATCCATAGCCTTAGCTTTTCTCAACTTTTGCTGCTCCTCTCGCCTTCGAAATCTGTGATTGTTCTTAGCTCCCTCCCCACCCCTTTCATTTGGAGAGTCTGATTTGGCATCATCCACATCACCGTCTTCATCCACCCTCCTCTCACCAGTGGCAGGACGTTCCAGTTTAGTTCTTCTAGGTGCTGCTCTCTGACTGGATTGTTCTTCTCTCTTGCTTGAGCTGCTGTTGGTTATTTCCTCAGATTCCTCCTTACTACTATTGCCATTAGTAGCACTTTGTTCTGCAGTGCCTTCTTTAACAGTCAGATCAAATTCATACTGTTTCAAAGCTTGAGTCGCTGTTAGCTCATCTGATTCTTCTTCTCTCTCATTGTTCTCCTCTTCCTCTCTTTCTCTTGCTGTGTCCTCTTGAATAGCTTCAGAAGTGATAGTGTCAACCAAGTCACCAGTCAGGCCAAATTTGAAAGAGGATACAGACTCCATTGTGGCACTACTGGTGAGACCACCATTCTCAGATGGGCTGCTCATCACATGAAGAGGCTCCAGACTGGTGCTGGTTAAATCATTCTTGTTTCTACTTCCCCTTTCAATAACACCTTTCATGTGAGTGGCAGGAGAGAGTGTTGAGGAACTTTCATCTTTAGTTGAAGTAGATTCTGTAGTTGCTTTGCTGCTGCCGCTAGGTAGCTGGTTGCTGCTGCCGCTGCCATTCTCACCATTTGTCACCACAGTGACTGGCGCTGTTAAGCTGCGATTATTGTAGTTGGCATCAGACAAGGCAGCATGTGGTGTTCTCTCAAGTGATGAATCTCTCAAGCCCAAATCTCTGCGAAGATCACGAATGACTTCACGCATACGGTCCTTAGAGAGTACAAGAGAATAAAAGGCACAATTTACACACTGAATATATGTATCAGCAACCAGTACTCAAAATGCAGCAAGTGCATTGCAAAGGTCTATGAAGTTTGTATTTTTGAAGCACAGACATATACAAAACCATCTGCGATAACTAATTTCATTTTAGTTTATCTTTTTCAAAGTTATCTTTTTGTTGCATCTCACTATCATGAATTAATGCTTTCAGCAAAATGTTTTCAGAGAGGTAGATCCTGTTTATATTGGAAAGATTCTTCCAAGTGATCTATAAATAATTGAATTATTGAATTACTATTATGTGCATATCATTGCCCAATAAGATATCAAAAAAGCAAAACAAAAAGCCATCGGGATTTTATTGTAAATATTTCTGTAACCAAAACGCCAAAACTTTTGGAACATACCACATCAAGTTCTGTCTTTTTACGCTCAATGTGGTTTTCAAAGACGCGATTCAAAACACTGAAAAATAATGAACAATTTATATGAAAAATGGCAGCAAAAGAAACCATTTTGAGCCTAAGATGAAGTGAAAAAAAAAAACCAACATCATTGTAAAAGGAAACATTTTATCACACACACACACACACAAACACACACACTCTCTCTCTCTCTCTCTCTCTCTCAAAAGCATGGATTTTTTTTTCTTCTACCTTCCTCTTTGTTCTCCATCTACTGAATTAACTTGAGAAATTTGGACATTCCATCTATTAAAAGCTTTAAGATGAGAAGCTTATTCATCCTTTGATATTTGATAAATACTTTAAATTTTTTATATGCCAAAATTCTAGTTTTGATGATGCTCATTTCATGACACATACCCTTCATTACAATACATCATTAGTATGACGAGAAGGAAAGTTAAATTTATATGAAAAGCAAAGCTGTTGTTTCTATGAGTCTAATGATCATGTGAACCAACCCCCAATCACGATTAGCAGAGAGAAAAAAAGACAAAGTTTTATTAACATTAAAAAAAAGGCAAAAAACTTATGAGTTCACAAAAAAAAGAGAAAGAAAAAACATATCTTTGGTCAACTAATTCAATGAAATAAAATGAGAGAAACTTCAGAAATGAGAGACCTTAAAAAGACATATTAAGGGCAAAGATATCTCACAAAATTCAATACATACCTGTCAGTACAGATGCCTCTAGACAACACATCATCTGTTACTTCCTTAGCAAAGGCCAAGTATTTTTGATCCTCCTCTCTAGAGAGCACAGACAAAAAACAAAGAAAAGAAGAAAGTAAAATGGTGTCTATTTTTCGAAAACCAATTTTTAATTTTTACCCTTGAAATCATCACAACACACTTTTCCATTAAATGGCACATGAATATAAAATAAATGTCATGCTGCACATTCAAAATTGCAGAACTGCTAAGAAACTATCACAAACTTCTAAGAAAGCTGATTTTAAAAAAAGCATGTGAAAGACCATATTTAGCTTAGTATACCACATAATCCTTGATCCAGCTTTTGTAGTATTTCCAGTAAAGCCATTGTATCATGCATTATTTTATTTAAAAAAAAAACACATCATCAAAACCCCATTTGTTTTATGGGTTAAATAATTCTTTACCAAAGCAGTCAGGTTATCCAACCTAATTAATCAAGTTGGAGCAGATACAGAAAAAAAATTTGATGTGCCTTTAGCTACTATGAGAAAAAAGGCTTTGATTTGTTTGTACTTTTTATCTTAATAAATGCTAATAAGGCTTAATTATTGAATATTTATGGAAGCAAAGTTATATTGGACAATAAAGATTATCTCATATGATCTTTGTTTCAAGAATCAAAGTTGCCGCTTGAGACCTGAATGTCCATGTCAACAGACATAAATTCATGTCGAACCTATATGACCTCTGAGACCACCGGAACTAGTGATAATATCAGTTCCAAACAGGTATAAAACAACACAATGTAGTTGATTACAACAGAGAACAAAACAAACAAATAATTATCTGAAGTTTCTTATTGTGCTGAGTAAAAGTAAACTCAACTTCTTCAAGTTTTGTTCAAGTTGTCTCCCATAAAGATGGCAGTAAAAGAAGCCTAGTATTACTAGTATGGTGAGGACAACAAACCAGATAAAATGCCTACTAGACGATTGTGATGACTGGGATGTTTCAGCAAACCTTCGAGAATTGGACAGTCATCCCAGTATAATCAAAGAAATAAGATTAAGACCTGATATCATGATTCATTCAGCTTTCAAACAACAACTGATCATGGGGGAACTAACAGTTCTATACGAAAACAGAATGGAAGAGGCCCACATCGACAAAAGAGAGAAATACCTGAACCTGACCAAAGAGCTAGAAATACCGGCTACAGAGCTGTGGTGATGCTTGTTGAGTTTGGTACCAGAGGATTTGTAGGGTCATCGGCCTACAACCTTCTGACTGAACTTTCAATATGTGGCAACAATAGAACAAAAGCTTTAAAGTTTCTGGCGGAAATAGCCGAAAACAATACCCGATGGATACGGAGCAGGAGAAATCAGAGGTTCCTTTACACTGATTAAAAATGCTCTAACCATCGCAGGGCCAGTTGGCGAAGTGGTATAGCACTGGGATCAGCAATCCATCAAGAGATGAGGGTGTGGGTTCAAATCCTGGCGCTGTGAAAGAAGGATAACAGGGAGACACCTGGGAGTCATGACCTGGGTGTGGCCTGCCCCACTTAAAGTGTCAGAAGTTCAGGGCCGAAACACTTGCTACAAGGGGGATTTCTTCTCTGAAGACTCCCTGTTATCTAGCTCCCCAATGAGTTAATACCTACCTAATTAAATTTACAATCTTTCAATCTTATATATGGGTTGCCATAAATGTACTGCTGTGGGCTGTGATAATTTCTTATAATATCAACTCCAACACAGAAATAAGAGCACATCTATTGAAATTCCAACTTTGCTACTGTATAATTTATCTGTAAGCTCTCATAATTATGTTGGTAGAGCTTTTAAAAATAAAGCATAAATATCTTATGAAATGGCATTAGCTGTATCTTCCTAGGTAAAAATATGATAATTATATTTCAGAAAGAAAATGAAAAAAACAATCAATTATGTTGTTACATAACTTGGTTTAGTTGGTCAGAGTGAAAGTGACCTATGTGTTAGTATATATCTCTAATAAATCAATATCATCAAGTTACAGAAACAGAAACTGTAATAATCACAAAAAGATGATGTGAAAATAGTTTAGGAAAAACTAGAAACCCAACAAAAAATACAAAAAGTAGATTTAAGGCAAAAAAGGTATGTAAATTTTCAAGCAAGGAAAAAATGACCAGACTATATAAAATACATATGAAGTGATGAATCAAATAAAATATGGCAGAGTTTTCACTTGCAATTCTGAATGATTGTTTTTATAGATGAGCAAATTTGTTGGGAAATTGAGTTTTGGAAATCTTTGCATGCTTGATTATTCTAAGCAGTTTTTTTTTTTGTCTTATGAAATATTTGCTTACTTTTAGTACACATTTAGAAATTGATTTACTTCTCCACAGGAAAAGAACCAATAAAAAAAGGTTTTACTGATCATTCATGATGCCATAATTTGATATTCTCACACTCATCAGTGAAAAACTTGCATTACTTGCTAATTTTAATATGGACTGATCTTTTGCTATTATTATTTTTGCCTTTTGCGTTACAAATTACAATTTTTGTCTCCCCAATGTGGGCTCTTTTTTCTTCCATTCCAACGTTGTTGTTTTTTTCAACAGAAAAACTGTATGCAAAACAGACACTCTAAAAACAACAAATGACTCTAGGAGAGAAAAAAATGAGAAAGAAAAAATGAAAATGAAATAACAAGTCATTTCAATGAATTAAGAACAAAAAAAATATAGGCGCTTGAGTAACATGAAATAAGTAATTTATAACTATATAGACTGTAAAGATCCTAAAGATCCTCTAACCATTAAAAACTGCTAGAAAAAAAAGTATAAGAGAAAAAAGAAAATGTTTCCTAAAGGGATATGCCATAAGTCTGCTAAATTTTTTGCCTAAATATATCCAACATTGGATTTTTTTCCCCCCATTAAATGCACGCAGACAGATGACAAAAAATTCAAAACCAGTTTCAATCAAAATAATTCTGTTTGCCCAGTAACTCATCAAAATTTAATTTAGCCCACACTTCTGGAAATTGAAGCTATTCATAGCAACACAGTGCTGCATCACATGGGATATCATTGATAAAGCATAACTTTGCTTTACAGTTTCCATTAGAAGAGTAACTTCTGCACTGTCAAAAGAGTGATAAATTTTATCAAAAAGGTCAAGTATAGATAGAAAAAAAGAGTTCTTTGCATCATGCATCCAGGAATACGAGCTTGAAAATTTGAATTGCCCAAAATATGAAATCAATGAACAAATGAAAACTGCATGAAGAGCAAGAAAAGAGTAACAACTTGAGGCTTTGAAATATAGAAGGATACATAAGATCAAACTAATTCAGTCAATGCAATTGTAACTTTTTTTAAATTGTGTGATGTGCCATTTGCCCTTGATGCAAACAAATCACTAAACCTTTCAGGGTTTTTTTCATTTAAACTTTAGTAACTAAACAACTCAAAAAGGAACAGGAAGGCTTGTATTAAATGGGCCTCAAACAAATTCCAAAGGGAACAGAATGAAGTGCAAGTTAAAAGCCAAAAGTAAATTCTTTTGAACTTAACCACTCACTGCTCCATGATACACTGACTAATCCATGTGGAGCTTGATGAGCATGAAACCAGAGACTGTGATCTAGATGCCGCAAACCATTCCATTCTATTATAATATTTATCCATGCTGCATTGGATCAAAGAAGGTGCATTAAGTTCCTTAAAGACAGGTGAAAAATCGGTTTTTAACAATATTCTCTTCGACATATATTGCAAATTGTGTATAAAGTTTGAGATTTTAATTCTACAGCAAAAAAAACATGACAATGATGTGTAGAGCTCATTGAGTCAAGAAATTTTGTGATCTGTTCACATAGAGCTAAGTATCGCAGAAACATTACTTGAAAAATAAAAATGATAATAATAATATATACACACACAGAGAAAAACTCAAATACCAAAGTTTGATTGTTCGAATTTCTCATAAATCAAATTTTGCGAGAGGATAGGTTATGTTTTTCTCTTTGGCTTTGTTTAAATTGGACTCATATTTTGAAGTTTTTCTGCTTTGATTCTCTTAATTCAAATTCGATACAACCCCATGGGGCATTACAAAAGTACTGCAGTACATGTATCTCTCAAGCATCAAGCAAAGCTAATCCTGCCCGAGAAAGGCTGATCAGTGAGCTAACAAAAAGAGGAAGGAGCTGATGCACTAAGGAAGGAGTGCCAGTAATAACACTGATACTGGTAACTTGTAGGTCAGGGGAAGGGGAGAGTTGCTTGTTGCAGGCTCATTTTTTCTCTTTTTTTCTCTCACTAAATTGACATCTGGCTTGATTGCAAGCGTTGATAACTTTCAAGCTATGAAGTGCTCAGCAATGAGTCATAGATTCAGTTATGCTCTTTTTTTTTGAGAGAGAGAGAGAAGGGGGGAGGAAGAGTGAACGATCTGATTCAAATAGACCAATTTCTAAACTTGGGATTTGTCTCCTTTCATGCCATTACGAAAATATCAGTTTGAGAAAATATGGATGAGAGTTAAGCTTTTTACTTCTAAATAAATATGTCCGGAGGAAAGAAGTTTAACCTGATTTGATCTTCTCTAACTTTGAAGTAATATTGTCTCAGATACCTGATTAATACTCTAAGTTGAAAATTAAAAAAAAAAAAATACACTGCAAAGGTAGTAGGCTAAAATTAAAAACCGACCCAAAAGCTTTTGTGTAAGAATGAATAGTCAAGAAAACATTGCTGTTTATCTAGGGGGAAAACATCTTCATTAATTGCGTGGTAGCTGCTACAATGAGTTATGGTTTTGCATCTCTATAAACCTTTTAAATGTCTCACTTTCCGATCTAGAAGTTTAAAAATGAATTTAACTGATAACCCTTGGTTTTATTTACAGATGAACAATATCTTAAAAAATAATAAGTAACCATATCCTTTCATGAGTATTCTTTCCATTATCTTACCAATGTCAAAATAAATTTTATAAAAACTAATGCAATTCTTGTTATCACACATCAGGCTATTTATGTAATACTACCCAGTACATCAAAAGCAATATATCCAAATGACAGGAAATAAAGAGAAATATCTCAAAATCAGAGTTAGATGCAGCAGGTTAAAAGAGATTACAAAGAATAATTATTAATTTCTTATATCAAAAGGGAAGATGAGTTTCTTAAAATAAAAGATTTTGCAGAATGCAAACAATTTTTGATGCAATTAGCAAATACAACAGGTGAAACATGTATCTAAATTTCAACAAAGGTGCACAATATGAACCAGAGGAACATGTTAGTGAGAGAGAAAAGCAAATCTAGCAGGAAAATAGTATTATCAAATAATGAAATGAAAGAATTACTTCTGCATGGCCTCTCTTTTTATCATCCCTCTTGTTTCAGAATCTTCATGGAGCAAACTTTTTTCTTGGATGTCAGTTGCTGGTCTCATGGCATCTTCATCAGAGTGCAGGGAGGAAGTGCGCAGTTGTTCGCGGTTGCGGGCTCTCACCTGAGCCTTACTTGCCTGCTCCTGCAGCCAATGCATATGGTCCTGGTCCATAGAAATGGCCAAGGGAGGAATATTCTGGCCATGCTCACCATTGTGGGGCCTTTGCCCTTCATCTTGCAGAAAATGGCGTCCATCTCGACTGCGCAGTGTGATATCCATAAGCATTGAATCTGAGAGCTGACCCGTAGTTTCCATGGTTTCTCCTAGACCATGGAAGGAATCTTTTCGTCTGCGGTTATCCTGATCTGTGGCAGAGCCATCAACATTTTTGCGTGTAACGCCTGACCTTGGTCGAGGCCTAGGAGCTGTTCGTACCTCTGGGGCCAATTGTGACTGCTTAACACCACTTGATCGTAATGTTTTTGTTGGTGGAGGATTGTAGTTCTTGGAGTTCTTAAGTCGGGATTGATGATTGTTTTTCAGTGTCCTTGGAGTGAAAGGACGTTCAGGTTCTGTAAAGAGATATGGTCTCTTTTCCAACACATCACCTTGGTAAGTGATTCTTGTTGGGTCATGGCATGTACCAGACATAGGCAAGCGAGAAGCAGAGGGTCCTAAAGAATGGCCTGACTGTACAGATCTGGCTGATCCTGGCCGTGCACTATATGTGAGGCTGTGGCGAGATTCCCTACCTCCTTGCATTTGGAGGTACTTTGTGTCCGCCTTATTTGACTCTGGCAAAAGTGTTGCACTACCACTTTTATCCAAAAGTGTTGATTTCATTATAGAATGAACTAGTTTCTCCTCATCATCATCAGGTTCATCCTTTAAAAAACAGAAGAGATGTAAAAAAAAAATGTAATAACTATAATTACCTAGACAAAAAGACTTCACATTTTATAGGTGCAGGTGACTAAAATCAAAGTGATTGTAGTGATTTTTAATTACCCAAATACTCATAAAACTAGTGTCAGACTTTAAACATTATTGACATTACAATTACTAAGCAATACTTTCTATAAAGTTTTCAAATCTATCACATTCATTCCATTAGGAAAATTTACACACTGAATAATTTGATATGTTTCCTTTGATCTGAATATAGGGGCTATTAAAATATGAAATGGGATCAGATGCATAAGAGGTATTTAAAGTATTTACGAGGTTCTAAATTGTGTGACCTCCAATGTAAAAATTGCATCACAAGGGTATTATTCAAATGAAGTCAACAATAGATTGAAAAGGAATATTCAAAAAAAAAATGTCTTACATTGAGAACATCTTGATATGTTTGAAAACCATCATGTGACATTGATGTTGTTGGTCTTGGTCGAGGACTGTGTACCATTTTCTCTCGATTTCTCCTATCCCGTACTGAACACAAATAAAACTCATTTAAATCCAATGAACAACAAACATTCTCATGACTTGCTCTTCTTTTAAAGACAAGGAAAAAAAAATAACAGTGATTAATGTTTAAATATTTCTATTCTCTTCTATTTTTTTTACTCCATGAAAGTAAGATACAATTTTTTTTTATAGGAATAATAATAAAAGCAAGTCATTTTTTTTTTTTGCTCTTTCGATTTTATTTCCTAATTGACATCTGACTAATTATATAATCTTTTTACCTTGTGTCAGACACACATTCACCCGCTAATTTTGTAGAGCAAGTTATTAATATTATTTCTGTCAAGGTTAGAACATTCTTCAACATCTGCACAGGAGAATAGAAAATTACAATGGCCCACCAAATAAAAAACAACTAATATCATAAGATTATAACAACATCAACAAACAAACATAGTGGGGTAATGGAATCAAGATTTCTTGAGCCAAAAAAAATAGTTTAAAATTGAAATTGTAGCTTTTTACGACACTAAGCCATATTTAAAAGAAAAAAAAAAACAATATCTTCAGAGTTTTTTGTTTTTTTGTTTTTTTTTTTTGGGGGGGGGAGGGGTTGGGCTTTGCTGAATCTAAATTACAAATAAGAGAGGGGGTAGGTCAAGCAATTTCCAATGGCATCTAAATATCATTCATTTTTGCTTAACTCTAACACAAATCTGACTGTGACTCCTTAATTTATATGAGAACAAACTATTTCTACTGTATGCACACTAAAAACTAACAAACTTTTTCAGTCTACATAAACTCTTCCACAAATGATGCTTACTTCAAAGACATTTAGCTCTTAAGTACTTAATCTCATCTGCTTTCAGTTTGTATTGAACTCAACTATATTACCCTACAATTTTCTCAAATCAATATGTATAAAACTTACATTTCTGGCTAGTGCTGAGACTTTTAGGAGGCTTTGAGTCAATAGCAGCTGAAATATAGAACATATCTGGTACTGAATAAATATGCTTAGTTTAACAATGATTACAATTTTAAACAAAGTCGAAACACAGTGAAAGAATACTTCTGAAAGTTCTTTTATTAAAACAATGCCATATGTAGGTAAGACATCCATGCCCATCACTCCTGAGTGTTTTGATTCAATGCCAACTGGAGATAAAAATTGTTTCTGTTAGACAGTCATTTTAACAAATATTCAAAATAGAACAGCTCTGGACATAAAAGTGCCAAAATTTATTTTCTAACTATTTTAAGAATTATAAATGGAAGCTAAAACTCAAAAGGTAAAATTCCAACTTGTGCCTGATTCACACCCAGATAACCTCAGATATACTAAAAATTTGCATTGCAAGTTTTTGTGGAAAAAGAGAAAGCACAAAGTGATGATAAGAATTGTTAACATTCACTTTTTGGGTTGCTTAAATGCATTGTTCCTACAGAGTTATTATCCTAAATATCTTTTTTAAGTCTTTTCTCAATATTCTGAATACATTTTCTTAACAGAGGCTTTAGCTTAATTTCCACCAATATCAAGGCATCCAAAAATGTGAAAAAGACAGAAAAATGATAAAATACATCATATGGCTTAGAGAGATTAAGGCAAACACACAGACAAAAAATAAAAAAAAGGAAAAAGGAGAGACAATAACACGGTTCTCTAGAACAATAAAATATTTGACTCAAATAAAAGATATTTTACTTCTTCTTCATTTCTGAATCATCTTGGAAAACAGGAAAAAAATGAGAAGAATCCTGACTTACATTTAGCTTTAGCAATCTTGTTGTAATGATTGGTCATGTGATCTAGAACTAAGTACTGTGTTGAAAGTTTGCATGCTGTTGGAGCCAAAGCTGAAAATAATATAAATAAAAATAAGTGATCAATCATTTTAATTGCGTGCACAATATTTATTTCTTCCAATAAAAAGTACACAATTGTATAATCCCTCAAAATAAAATTTAAAAAAAGGCAGAGCAAACTAAATTATTGCTGGCTTATGCAGCTTTGCACAACTTTGTTCACAAAAAGTTCAAAAGGGAACGACCAATATCATAGGGTTTATATTAATTATTCTTATTTAAATCATAATCAAAGCTCATATTTATTTTCTATTGAAAAAATAACTTATTAGATAACGGTAAACATAATGTACAATGGATAAAACATAAATTGAACTTTCATCACATTCACTAACCTTTAAGGACTATGATTCCACAAGGGTGGTATTTTCTGAGAAGGTATACTCATAATTGTATTTCACTAGGCCTAAAAGTGCAATTACGCTAACCAAAATATCAATGTATAGACTAAGAGGGTGCTGAGAAAATGATTGTTGAAATTCATTAGTTAATGAATTATAGGAATAAAGCCTGCATCCTCTCTCTCTCTCTCTCTCTCTCTCTCTCTCTCTCTCTCTCTCTCTCTCTCTCTCTCTCTCTCTCTCTCTCTCTCTCTCTCTCTCTCTCTCTCTCTCTCTCTCTCTCTCTCTCTCTCTCTCTCTCTCTCTCTCTCTCTCTCTCTCTCTCTCTCTCTCCCCACCCATTCCAATTAAATCAGCTTCTTATTCTGTGTCACATACGGCTACTCTTTAGTCCAAGATTCCCTTTCAGCTGTGCTGCCATCTGAGAATTGCAAAGAGATAGATGTTGCTTTCAATTATAAGTCTCACATTTAAATACTAAAGGACAAAATGACTATTGTTCGACAAATGAGGAGAAGAAAGATTGTAATCATCCTGACTAACAACGATCATAGTCAAAAGGTAGCTTCTTGTGCAAAAAATGAGTTAAAAGATTAATCTTTGAAAGAAAACAAAAATTGTGAATGAAAACACCATGTAACTCGATATGCTAAAAAAAGTTAGTGATGATTTGAAGATTTAGCAAGTTTTTCAGTAAGAGGATCCAAGCAAATGGGGTATGTGATTCCCTATGTTTCTATCAATTCCTTGAACATTACATTTAACAGTAATGTGACACAGTGTTTAGCAAAATAGGCCCAATAGTAGTCATTTGCATTTTAATTCATCCCACAGCTTAAGTTGCTATCAATTGGCAATTCACATTAATTTCTCTCTTTCCAATTGAGAGTAGACCTTATAAATTAAGTAACATGCAGGAAGAGCAAGATGTTTTTAAGACTGATACTCATAGAGTGTCAAGTAATGATAGGCCTATAGTTACACCCTGAAATACAAGTTAATTTTGCACTGGTGTTCAAAGGTCCGAAAGGGGAAAGATGTAAACTGATGACCACAGTTGGCCTTTTTTACTTGCTATCTGCTACTTACTTCTGAAAGTGAAAAAATTAGCTTTATACCCAAACTGCAATGTAAAAACTAATCTAATAAAAACTGTTACAATGGCACATAAGCAGAGCCAATAGACCCTACCCCAGAGAGAATCAGATCAATAAAGTGACATCAATAAGTCTAACTTCTTTCAAACTCATGACTCATTATATATGCAATTTTTAATTAACTGGCAGTTTAATTAATGTAAAAAACAAACATCAGATTAAAACAAACAATCCTGAGTGCAAATCATCAGCAATGTCAAATTTATTTTAGAAAAATTTTCACAGGGAAGTATAGTGTCACCAAAGTGAAAAAAAAAATATTTTTAATTACATAAATTGTAGGTACATGATGTATGTATGTATGTATGTATGTATGTATGTATGTATGTATGTATGTATGTATGTATGTATGTATGTACGGACGTACGTGTGTGCAGCACTGATATTGATTAATTTTTTCTAAAATTTATATATTCCTAAAGTCTCAATGCGGATAGTCTAAAGCAAAAAAAAAAATTCTTTTGAAAATTCAAATAAATCCAAAAGACTTGCACTCACGTGAACACGTTAAAACTCACCTTGAAAAAACACATTGAACATACCTTTGTGGACGTAGTTTTGCTTGATCTGTCTGTGAGGGATATTCCAAATTTATTGTTAACGGGTTTTTTAGCCAAATTTGGGTTCAACTAACACATTTAATCATTGTCTGGTTTTGAATTTGATGGCGTCTATATAGAGAAGTTGAAAATATGTAAATTAAATCTAACTTAGAAATAAAATAAGTCTAAACGTCAAGTTTTCAGACAGCTAAGCCTAAAACTAGTCGTATTCTATATATAAAAAGTTCCTTTTCAGCTTTCAAGACTATTGACCTAAATCTACTGCAGACATGATCGTGCTAGATCTAGGCTTTTAATTGACACACATGCAACGAATTTCGAGATACTCATAGCAGTATGAGTAAATAATTATGTAAAATATAGTTTAAGACTGACGATTAAGGCACTATTGCTAAAATTCTCAAGTTTTTTCGACCTATCAGTCTGCCATAAACACCAGCCCAGACTCGTTCACCGCCATTTTGGTTACCACAAACGTAACCAACCAACCATCACCTCGATTGAACTAGATTTTTATTTATGCCGGTTTGTCTGTGAATTGATTAGTTAAATAATACTTTTTAAATCATTTTAATATTTAGTTCGTTATCAAGCCTGATTGAGTGAAAAATAGAAACCCCAGTCAATATTTTTTTATCATTTGAAACACTCTTTATCGAGTTAAGTAAATACAAACATCTGCTTAAGGTAATGATTAGCTTCACGACCACTGAATTTCTGCGGAAATTGATAAGGGTAACCCCTTTTTTTATATTTAAAGTTTTAAGGAGTTTTGAGAAGGATCTCCACACCACTTGAAAAAGTATATTAACATATTTCACATACTTTTTAATTGAGTGTGAGATCATCCGAGGCAATCTACAAAATTCAGGAATATAGAATATTTGACTTCGTGATTATTAATTAAAGGAAATGGTTCTTTTCAGAGAAATGCAATAATGCCAAGAAATTTTTAATTTTTCGAATTGAAACCATCAATGTTATTTCTTTCAGTAGACAAGGACTTTAGATGGCTTCCCAATACCCATAATGCTAAAAACTTTACAACTGATGGATGCAAATGTCAATTCTGATTCATCAAAACCATTCTCATTTTTTTTTCCGCACGAATCCTGGCTTCTGCAGACATCAGTCATCAAATCTTAATATTTCAACTTGAAAGCCGCATCATCTATCATGAGCTTTGTGAGGTGGCTTGCAAACTGGCTTAGCATCTTTGTTAGCATTGCCCTAAAATAAGGTCACAAGATACACCATTTACCAGCATCTAAAATTGGAAAATACACGCTCAATATTGTGATCTATTCTAAGAAGTAAGTTTGTATCTGCTGCTTTGCTTCAATCTCTTACAGCACAAAAAACTGTAAGTTTGCAACTCAAATGTAAGAGAAATTCATAAACAGACTTACAGCCAGAAAGGAAAGAGAGACAGCTATATAAATAAAAGTCAAAACAAAGTTTTGATACAAATAAGGAAAAACTTCAGAGACAATATTTAAAAAAAGACAGATTTAATGATAACTAACAAATAATCAATGTAAATTTTAGAAACATTGATGGGAGACCTGATGCTCAACAACATATAATTACATGTATGTAAGTCAACAAAATGAATGAAGCTGATAAAACATTCTTAATCCAAACTTGTCTTTATGAATGAAATTTATTTAACATAAAGATCCACACAGATAAAGAAAGCTCAATAGTGTAAAAATGACAAAAAATGAAATTTAAAAATCATGAATTTGCTGCAAATACCAGTAGTGTTAAAAAAACCTATAATATTATAGCTTTTTTTTTTCTTAAATTTGAAAAACAAATACAGCACACCTCAAATCCAACATGCTTGGATTTAAAGAACACCTTGCATTCAACAAACAGAGTAAAATCCCCGTTTTTTTTCCTCCTTTGACTCTCTAAAAATACCTTGCGTCAAGCGAACTGATCTCAGACCTGTCCTCTGGTTCAAAAAAACTACAAATACTGGCAAATCCAATGTAGAATGCATTTTTACTTAGAAACTATGTAGTTGAAATTAAATCAAAAGGTCCCCTGTCATCTGTTAAGAAATGCTTGAAGTGTAAAGATGTTGGGCACCCAGGGTGTAGGCTACATTATTTCATAATATTACTAGGGGTAGGGGAGAGCAAAGTATTCACATGCATGAAGAATATAATAAAAAGAGAGGGGGAAGTGGGCAGGGAATGGCAGCAAATGCATAGGGATATCCTGATATAGGATCAAAGAGCCAAAGCGGCGGTAACTTGGGCAATAGTTTAAGGGTAAAGAGTGGCTTTATAGATAGTGTTTGTTGCTAAAAACAAGTGAGATAATTATGTGGAAATTTCACTTTGGTTAGTTACTTCCCTAGTTCATTGTCTTATCATGGCTCCAATGAACCTTGCATTCAACAAAAATTTAAAAATGACCAAAATGGTCTGTTGAGTCCGAGATGTACTGTAGAAAACATAATTTAAGCACATTGAACTTATCCCCATTCCTGAATAATTCTGTTGGTTTGGTATTCATAAAACAAACCTAATACATCAGAATTAAAGTGCAAAAAGTATCAAGTATCTTGAGTAACTGAAATAATGCCTTTATAAGAGGATAATGTTTTTTTTTACTCCTCACGCACTCAGAAATGAAAACTCTATATTTCTTTAATAATGAGTTCTTAGTATGTAAAAGGAAATTCTTAAACAATATTGTAGACTTTCAATTGAATGAATGTTCTAAATAATTAGATGAGCAAAATATATTGGCAAGATCACAAAATAACTGAATACTTGTTTCCATCAGAATCTGACAGATGATAACATATCAGCTATAAAATTGCGATCATATTTGAACCAACCCATAGTTACAGATATACTGGACACTTTGTTACAGCCAAAATTGTATGTAGTGAAGCACAAATAATTTGGATGCCCAGAATAATAATCTTGGAAATAAGATTATTATAAAGGCCTAGACTGTTCTGATGGAAATAAAGTGTGACAATTCTGTGGCTAATTCTCAATTATGCATTTAACTCCAGTCAGAAGCTATGTAATGGTGGGGTTGGATATTATCTACCAAACTCCATCTTTAGTTTGACAGGAGCCAATTAATCTATATGACTGCACAGGTTGTCATAATATCACACTTTATTGTTGCTTTTAAAGCTCAAAATAAGTAATAGCTATCGCTTCCTGTATGCATCAGTTGCATCTCAAAAGGGCTAATTGACTAGTCCTGATATTTCTATGCTAAAAACTAAAATTATGCTGTTTTAAAAGTCCATAAAATTGACTTCAGTAATTATGGTGCAAACTACTAGGATAATCTGAAAGATATACCTTGTCTTAGGGTAAGTTCAAGGGAGACAAAAGGGAAAATTTAAGAGGCAGTTGGTGGTTTGATGTAGTGACTTTGCTGACTGGTAGATGGTTGGACTTGAAGACCATGAACTCTAGCTCTCATCTGTTGCTGTTGCTGTTGTTGCTGTTGGCGGAGTATGGAGTCGTCATGAGATTTTATTGTTATAGTAGTAGAGGGACCAGTGTTCCATGTGACACCATTTTCATCAACCACTCCAGCATCTACCTACAATTGGAAAAATATCAGTTTAAATTCTTACTTATCTTGGTGTTTTCCTACTATTCTTTAAGATTTTCAGAATCTTTTGGTGATGCATTAGGGGAAAAAGTCTGAGCTAGAACTAAGTGCCAGAAAATGTTCTATTTTTTCTTGTGCATGATTTTTCTATTTCTTTTCTTGTTTATATTGGAAATCTTGCATCATTTGCTCTTGGTCTTAGAAAACCAGTTATGATTATAGTTGTAGGTTCAAATTCTTCATGGAGGTTTACATCACCTAAATTTCAAATCATTCAGACTAATCTATAGCAAAAAGCCTTATGAGATTTGCAACCTTTTGGTAATTCATTAGTGGAAAAAGTCTGAGCTAGACCTAAATGCCAGAAAATTTACAGATATTGATTAAACTGACAGAAAGCTGTCTAGATGATTGAGATCAAAATCAGAAGCCCTCCAGTACAAACAAAAAGATACCAAGAGACGGCGAGAGTTAGGAATGGGGGGGGAGCGGGGAGATGAACTTATAAACTTAAGCCAGATAAGCCAGTCTTCAGTTTTCTATGAAGTATCAATCTTCTTTCATCATAATATTTAAACTAAAGACTCTCTTTATCCTGCCAAGGTATCCTGTCGAACTGACAGGAAGGGGCTTAAGTGAAAAAGTTCAAAGCAATGGTTTTACAACTACCGTAAATGTCAAGAAACTCATTTAGATCTAAGATGATTGTCTATTAAGAATGAGACAAATAATGTACATGTTCTGTCATTGAAAGAAAAAACACTATACCATATAAGTATTTTTACTTTCATCATAAGCTCACAGATCCTTCTCCTTCATGAATATGTCAACGTTAAATAATGCTGTCCATGTAAAAAAAACGCTTGGTAACAAAAATCATAGCTCAAATAATCTTCTTCGATTTTATTAATTAGTTCTGAAGTTCAACATAGAAACTAATCTTTTAAAATGGAGTTTTCCGATCTATTCACTTTTCTATACTATCATAAAGTAGGCCATACATTGCCAATATTCATCTGGATACAGTTTGTATCACAAACCTTAGCTGTGTGAATGCCAAGTGCAGGGAAAGGCAAGATAAAGCTGGTTGTGAAGTAATCATTGTGAGGTTCCACCGTCTGACTCAGCTGCACACTTGTGCTTTCATTGCCCTGGAGGGTTAAATTTTATAACTTGTACACTAGTTACAAAGATATGTTATATTGCGATAACCTATAAATGAAAATTAAAAAAAAAAACTCTTTGTGATCTTTCGCACAGAAAAACAAAAATTCTATGTGTCTAAACATACTCATAAGTATGATTTTCCTATCTATATACCTGTAAATACTAACTTTGATGACTAAAGTGGTATTCCTATTGAGACCGTATAAGGTCATAATGAATATTGTTGATTTAATTGAACGCACAATGTTATCAATTTCCAGCTCACTTTCTTGAACCAAAAAGCAATTATTTCTTAATCTTACAGAGTATCAACAAATGAAAAAAAAACAATTCTTTACTTCAAATTTTAATTAATGCAAATAGTGAAAATAATCAAAAGATTCATAAATACTGACAATCTTCATTCAACTATAGTACTCTCATAAGTTAAAAAAATATCTGTGATGTATTGACTGACCTTCATATTAGGATTGGTGACGCTGCTGCGACTGACCAAAGCTGTGCTTACAGAAATAGTCACAGATTTGACATGCCTAAATAGAGCAGGTCGATCTCCTCTCTGAACCACACCCTCCACTTTCAATGATAAATTTGTATCAGCCCTCAAGGCTACAGGCTCTTGATTGGGACTCTGCTGTGGTGACACTGCCAACTGGAGAAATCAAAGCAACTCAATTGCAAGTTCCAAAAATGTCTTTACGAGTTATAATAGTTTGCCATATCAATAACTGAAACAAGAATTTTGTGCAAGCATCACATTATTGTGGTGGGCAGAGGGAAGGGGTGGGGGAAGAAAGGGAAGGTAGATTGATGCTCTTTTTTCCCCATGTCATTTTATTGTTCAAGTCGTCAAAGTATGAAGACTGCTACAATTATCCTTTAGGTAAGTAACAGAAAGTAATAAGACAATAATAACCCATAGCAAACCTATCTTTAAAAATAGCAACCCTTATTTTCCTTTAAATCATAAACATCTAATCTTGTTTATCTCAGAAAAAAATGTCATATAAGTCTCATGTGAAATAGGAATTGATGACATGAAAGTTGTTTACAATAAAAAATTATTGCAGAAAATTTGAAGTCCTGTTTACATAATTATTTGTGTCATAAAAAAAGCAAATTTCTATATACTAACATTTATGTTAATTATTTATCTCATATATTAGGACTTTGACATTTTCTCCCTTTCTACCTACTACAATTCAATTACCTTCTTGTTAAACTATTTAACATGATTCACATACTTTTTTCCTTTATGTTTACCTTCACAACTGTGTTTTGTAAAGTCTGGAAAAAAAACCTTGGGAAGCTTGGAGACGCCTTTACAAAACTGCTCACAGACCATGACAACATGTCAATAAGCTGAAATTGACAAAGAAGTATACAAATATATAGAATACATAATAAAAACATTTTGAATGAATTCTAAAATCTGCTTTGAAATATTCACCGAAGTTAATGGGCAAAGAATGTAAACAGATTTTAAGAAAAGCCAAAACACAGCAATTTATGTTAAAAAATGGGGAAAATGTCAACGATTTTCCAATAAATAAACTTAGATACAAAATTATGTCTTTCTAAGTTTTTGCCAAAACAAATCTTTTGTTTTAAATGCAATGCTGAAGTGCTTAAGGGTTTTGGTCTATAAGTTATATTCATTTTCCTAACAAACCTTGTGAGATATGGTTGCAGTTGAACTTGTGTCAGGTAACAGTTTATCCATTGCATTTGATATTTCATGCATAACTTTAATTGTAGCATTGACAGGGGGTTCACTGAAAGAGGAAGAGTCACTTTTGTTGTTAGACAGGAATTGGCGCTCTCCCAAGTTGCTTCGGCTGGAGAAGAAAAAGGAAACAGAATAAAATAATGATAGGTATAAGATAGTAGTAAAATAGTTAGTTCCTGTGTCTTTAAGTACCTTGCTCCTACTTGTCTTGAGATAGTCCTATTTACCACTGAAACTTAAAAGAGAGAGGATCTTGGGATCTAGTTTTGAGGTTTTTGCTATAATAAGATTACGAGAAATGGCTTAAAGACATCTGGTGCCCCTTGGTAAAGAAGGTATAGGAGGTTTAATAAGATAGGTTTATCGGTGGGGCTGGTAGTTTGTGTTTCAAAACATATTGAGCCCTGAAAACTAATAGACCCTATTATTCCTATTATGCATTGCACCTCAACATATTGTTGCAATCACAAATGATTCTATTTTGCAAAACAAAAATCATCTTTTTTTTTACTTCTTATCAACCTCAAAGTCTTTGGATATAAATGGATGGTAAATGGTTTTACAAAAATGTTAGATGAAACAACTTGAAAATTCGTCATTCACGGGATCCATATTCAACCTAATGTCACTGGACTAATTTTTTGTCCTTGAATTGATAACACTTGAAATTAAGACAGACTCTCCATTCCATATTTACCAGATTCAGATACAAAGCCTGGGAATTTTAATATGGTCATTAGAGCAAATAAAAATGAAGATAAATATTTGAGATCTCTGAAGCAATACAAAATAGCCATAGCAAAAACAAATAGTTAACATAACAGCAGCTATATTATTCATATTAACAAGTAAGACAGTAGACTTTAGGTACTCACCCTGTTCGAATGGTTGAAATGATCGTGGAGATTACTGATTTCATACAGTTACAACATTGCTGAATTCTACAAATTTATTAAGGATAATTAAAGATATGGGAGAAAAACTAAAAAGTAAAAATAACATTTGAATGTTGCACCAGCAAGTAATTCATTTGCAAGGAATGCAAGAGAAAGGAAATTTAAAAAATAAAGTGTCTATAACGTTTTAGTATTGATAAATGTAGTGTTTGAAATTTCTTAAGGGTTTAAATCATGGATTAGAAATTTTAAAATACAAGTGTAAAAGGTAATAGTTTTCCATTCCTTTGTTTTACTCATCTATCAATATTGTAAAGACAAAAAAATAGTTGGATCATTGGCTGACTAAGAGATATTCCTGAACTGTATATCTGGGCTTCTCCAAAAGAGAGACATAACAGAATATTATGTATTTTTTTATCAAAGATGTGTCAACATTACTGGATTGCATTCTTCCATCTGCCTCATGTTCGGCTTTAAAATAATTTTTGAATATTTTTGGTATTCTAAGAACACAGCTCAAGGTTTCATATGTTAAATAATACACTTTTAAAGATACCAAATTTGTAGGGTTGAGGTATTTAACTCTGATTTTTTGTTAAAGGGATTACTTTACTTATCATAATTTGTAATGGATTAAAGAAGGGTGGGAAGGGAAAGAGGTGTTGATCTGGTTGACAATAGGGCGTCAAAAGCTAGGGTTTATATCAATAAAATATGTCCACTTTGATGTAGAGACTGAGAAGCAAAGCGTATTTAACAGCTATGTTGATTAAGCCACATTCTGCCGAATTTCTTAAGAAGCTAATATTGTCTTTGCTTAGTGGAAGGCAGATTGTTCAGTAAGTAAGTGTCACGTTTCCATACTGGTTGAACAAAAAGGTAAAACTAATAAGGAAACAAAGCAAAAATTGGTAGGGAAATACCGATGAGGAATTCCTAATTATGAAGGGTTCTTGTTCAACCTAAAAGTGATAAACTGTATGTCCAATCCATGCATGTAAAAAGATTGGAAAATTAGATTGCATAAACTTAAGACCAAAGGATACGTATTGACATTGAAGAGAGATGATGAGTCTGCATCAAATGCAGATCTGTAAAGAGCAAAGGCAAATGAACTGGCGTCCTTGTATTCAGTTAAACACTTTTCAAGCTGGAGAGCAAAATAATAAAAGGAAAACACAATTCATTTCTAACTCTTACTTCTAAAACAATATTGTCTGTTTATCTGCGAAAATGCACAGCTAATGCATGGACATTTTTACTATTATCAATAAAGCAAAATTTTGCACATTATTTGGACATATTTATACACAAAAGCCAATGAAATTTAAATATGTCTCCTTCTCTACCTATTTCTAGCTGTATCTGTATTTTGATCTCCTATTCTCCATACCTTCCTGTCAAGTGTAAAAAAATCCTTTTCCATATTATTCTTACAATTGTTCTTTCTACACTTTCACAGGATTCATTCTTTGCCTACTTTCCTTAATATGAATGCCTCATTGCTATTGAGTTTTTTATGTGGTCTGCTTGTCAATGTGTATTGCTTACTAGTCTTCTTTTTGTCTATGATGAAGGCATGAAGCTAAAAGCTTACTTGTTTTGAATTGCTTTGCAATTTTTAGAGCTGCATTTTACCTCTTTTATATTTTTTTTTTCTCGTTTGGATATAGTTAAGTGCACATTAACATTGCTTCCATTGATATCTAGTGTAAAAAGGTTGTAAATTCGTTTGCCTGTTTTATCAGATATGCCGAGAGACAAAGAGAAAGAGAGAAAGGAAATATTAACTCCGATTAATTTATTACGTGCTTAGTTTGACTCAAAGCTTTTACCATGTATTTACTAAGACTTATTGAGAGAACCAAGAACAGGAATTAATTACCTGACATAAATCTTCAACTACGACAAAAATTTTCCTTTTAATTCTTGCCTTAAGTAACCAGTTGCTTGTACCTGTTGAATTACTTGAGCCCAGCGTGTTCCCTCTTGTCCATTGCTAACTGCAAGCGCAGAGGAAAGTGCTGGTGGAGGCTTTGCACCAAATGCTGTGCAGGATAGAAGGAGTAAGTGATGAGCCTGCAAAACTCGCATGCGTAATTGGACATAACCACAAGCAAAGTCTAAAGGACTACTTGGAGAGCTGGCAGCCTGGAAAAAGCAAGCAGAAGAGGAATAAATTTCTCAAAATCAAACCTGAATAAATTTTAAAGACCAAAATTGAGTTAATAAGTTTAAGTAAAGTAATTTTGAAATAATAGAGTTGTACTTAAATGGTGCATAAGGAAACAATATTCATCAGCATCTTAAAAAACAAAAAAACAAAAGAAACTATGTAGTCATGTAAAAGAATGACACTTGATTACAATTGAACATTTTTGCACTGTTGAGAATCCAACTGCTATTAAACAATTCACTGTAAAGACACTCATCGAACCTAGTATTTGTGATGAGATTCAATATTCTTATGTAGAGAATTCAAGAAAGTGAATACAAAAATGTCACAAAATTTCAGATATAACATCAGGTCCATCCAATATATGTCTTACAAATAAATTTTTTTTTTTTAAAATGATACAAAACTACATTATTATCTCAAGTAAACAAAGAAAGTACAAAATTTTCATGGCAGATTATTGTAAGAAATTACCTTCAATGTGGCGTGACTTTTTGTATATAATTCTACAGCATCCGAAACACGTGACGTCAAGTTAGAGGAATCTCTTTTCACCAATGTGAGGCAATTTTCTGCTGCACAAATATGCTGGAGACCTAAAAGCCAGTAATGGACTTGCTCTGTCACGATCTGCAAATAAGAACAATTATTTTTTTCTTTTAAAAATAAACAAAAGCAGTTGAGCGTGTGCTTAATAGAATTCAAATCTGAACTTGAAGCAATAGAAAGTTATGCAAAAACAAACGATAGTTACTGCATTTGAAATTTCATTGAAAACGTCAGATATAATATAAGAATTGTGGCCTTTGACCTTAGATCCTGAGTGAAAGAAATATATACTTGAATGACCCTTCCAAGCTGTATCTCAAAAATAAGATCAGGAGCTATTGTCAGTTTTTATTATACTATCTCTCAGATAATGCATCATTTTTAAACATCACATACAATATATATGAGCATGGTCCATCCTTCAAAGCAATGGATCTCTTCTCTTCTTTGCACTCATTTTGAAAATCATTTTGTTGCGGTCTTTTTAATTCTAGCAGGAAATTAGTGCTTGCTGTTGTTTCCCTGGCTCATAAATATTCTTCATTAGAGTCTCTTGACAAAAAAAATTGGTATTTTTTCCTAATAGTAGCATGGCTATTTCTTTCTCATCTAAGAAAATCACTTCAAGTTTAAAATGGTTGGTAATTTCTGCTCATATTTCTACAGCTTGTTTAGTTGCATAAAACAGAAACCAGGCTTTCAAAATATTGGTTCAAAAAGCCTGATTTACTTCAAGCTTATCTATTTTTTTACTGTCCAACACATTCCAAAATCTCTAACAGCTATCCCCAATTCAGTAGCCAAAGTATGCCTTTTGCCTTATGACATGAAAAAGGCAATCAAAATGAATTCCTTTACTAGATTCAAATTAACCAATTGTCTAATGAGCTGATGGATTCTAGTTTTACATAATCTTAATGTTATTTGCATATGAGCCCTAAAGTCAGCACCCAAAGTTTATAGAATTTTTTTGGGCTTTTAGTAAAACAAACAAACTCTAGGCATAAGAAATTTCTTTTTGCTCTCTCAGAAGGCACGGGATACATTTTGAGATAATTAAAAAAACCCACTTTCAGACTCGTTGACTTATACCAAATACTCTTTGCGATAAAATAAAAAGAAACATTTGGAAAAGTTAAAATGATCAAAGAAAAAAAGAAAATATTGAAAAAAAAAAGAATTACCTGAAGATTCAGTGACTTGAAAATATCATATGCAACATGATATTGTGAAAAACGCATCGCTTGTCTGGCAACTTTATACTTAATCCAAGGGTTTGCTTGACTGATGCAGGCCATCACCTGACCATGGACAGTGCCACTCATAGCTTTGTGATACTGAGCTTGAAACAGTAATGTACAGAGATGAACCTGTAATGAAAATATAAAATATCATGACTAAAATAAATACTATTATAAATGCAAAACATAGATGCAATCTTCTGGTTGAATTCCTGTCAAGTTCTTGATTTTCCCTCGTTACAGTAATTAAGTTCGTTACATAATAGTGTTTAAAACTTTTTCTTGAACAAATTGCTTTAGGTATACCAGCAGCAAAAGTATGCCACTGCCCACAAAAAGTTCCTCTAAAGGGTGAAAGAGATAACTTTCATAAATAAATAGATGTAATTTGGCATTTTTTTTTCAACTTAATTTGTGTTAAAATTTAACACTTTCTCCTTTCTTTGTCTTCTAACCTGAACTTGTGAGATCTCCTTACTGGTGTCACTAATACTGGTGGTCAGACTAGCCAAAATTTGAGGAGACACAGTATTTAAAGCACTTGGACATTCAGATCCAATTGCAGCCAAACATTCACAAATGTGGAGCTGACTAGGTTCTGAAGATGAAAAGATGAAAATACTGATTTATTGGCAAAAGATGCAACAAGGCAAGCTGCATTCAATTTAAAGTAAATAAAATTTTTACAGTGATACTATGGTTATACTCTGGGAAGCTTAATTTTATGTTGAATAAAAGGGGCATTCTTTTCTCCACTAAGTACGGTAGGAGCTGCCAATAAAAATTCCTAAGCAGCTATACAGTAAAATCTTACCCCTGTGAATAAATGGCCACTTTAAGAATTATATCTTTTATGATATACATAATTATAATCTGGGAACTACACATTTACAGTTGCTTAAAAAAAAACAGATTTCTTTTTCTGCATACAAAATTGAAGCAGAAAATTCACTTTGCCAATCTTAAAAGTGGCATATGACTTCATGATCAATACATATTCACTTAGGAAGGATAGTCTAACGGTATTTTGATTAAATATTTCCGTGTCCACCTAGAACTCTATGCCATTCTGTTGTGACTTGAAAATTTCTTTCATTATATATATAGATATATACACACACCAGAATAGCTTTCCTTCTCAACTTTTGAGCTTTCCTAAATGAATGTAGTCTTGGCAAGGAATGGGACACCTACTGACAGATATGGTTTCTAGATACTTTTTTAAAGTGTTTTCAACAATTCCTTTGTGTGGGATGTAAGATATTCAGCAGTTGAAGGTGAACCTGTTTTTTATTTTCTTGCCATTTCAACGTGTTTAAGAATAAAATATCTCTCTATAGAAATCGATGAAATTTCTCACCACCTTTAAATTCAAACATAGTGGCATTGATTCACTTGGGTTCAGAGCTAGACAAGCGTTTAAAAATAAAAAAAAACTTCAAAGCCTCACTAGAATAACAACATGGTCCTTAGCAATTTGCATCTTTGAAAAAAAAGATAAAAGAAAATGGTTGTATTTCTAACTGTTTTAAAACATCTTGATTTTTAGGGCTGGGGATCAATAAAAAATACATTCTATGCCATCTGAAACAAAAACATATGGTGCAATGTCAAACCTTCTGCCAGAGCCAAAATGTTGGTAAGAGTGTGGACAACCTTCTCACTCACTTCTGGAAAGTTTTTACAAATTGTCACTGCATTCTTTAGCACTATTTTGAGTTTAAACATATTCTCATCTGCTGGATTAACTGCCAGGAGAAGCAAATATGTCTGTATAGCTCCAACAGCTTCCTCTGTGAGATTTTCACCGACACCTGTTAAAAAAAATAATACATCTATATATTTTGTTGATTTGTCAAAACATGCAATGACTCATTCATGACATGCTGATGTGATAAAATATAAATATTGACAGCAGTTTTATATCCGATAAAAGAAAAAAGAAAATAGACAATTCCCACCTTCTTCATGTGAAAAGGTATCGTAAGATGTAAATTCAGTATCGCCCTTCTGTATAAGATTCTTTGCATACCTCACTAAGATATGGCTAAAAAAAGACCCTTTTGAGACTTAATATGGTGAATAAAGAGCCCTGATCGTAGCAAGTGATTTCCTTGAAGAATAGGACAGACACATTATAGTAGTACTAGTAGAGAGAGTTGAAAGAAGGATAATATGAAATACTTTTTGAGTTGAAAACTCTCTGTGAATCAAAGTCATATCTAATTATTACTATGTACTTTTTGTTTTGTTTTTAGGATTGTTATAGGCCTAATAATCAACATTCATGAAGGCAAAATTACTTAACATTTAACAATTGAAACCAAAATTTGCTTTTAACACATAACCTCTTGCTTAAAGTGTTAAAGGGCACAGACATGTATATAACCTAGCTTTGATCACAGCTCCTTTGAACGTATAGGCATTTTCCTGAAATCATTCTTCATTTTTACCCCACATTTAAGGAACCATAACTAGGACAGATACTGATCCCTTCATACATGGGAACCAGCTCAATTGATTTAAACTAAAAAAAAAAAAAAGAAGAAGAAGAAAATTGCAAGTGATAAGCAGAAACTCTTACAGATGTATAATAAATCAAAAAATAATTGCTTTGAAGCTGGGAAAATTCATGCATCTGAAACTCAATGTCTCTTACATTTGCAGATAGCAAGGTTTGTCAATAACTGCATAGCTTGGGTGGCTAGGTTTGAATTTGGGTGATAGCAAAACTCTCTGCACACATCCACCACTTTGGTATCTGAAATAAGTGTAAGAAAACAAATAAAAAGAAAGGTAAAGTGCACCCTCCTATGAGAGTGGCACTGATTTGATCAGAAACACAATAATGTTGTTTATTGTTGAATCAGTTTTAATAGCATTTATACCAGACAAGTAACATGTGAACAAATTATAATGTGGAGGTTGAAAAAAAAAAACTAGGAAAGCATGTGAAAGAGTTAATTTGATTAAAACTTAATATTAAAGCCATGTATCAAATAAAATTTATTTAGATTTACGGTCTATATATGAAAGAAAAAAAAGATGACATGAAAGAAAGTTTATAAACATCATTTCATTGACTGTTTATATTTACCTCTTGATAGGGATAGAAGGTTGACAGCAGAGTTACCACAAACAGCATTCAGCACCCGAACTGCTTTCACCTTCAGAGCTAATGATTGTACTTTAAGAGAAAACTGGGCTACTTCCTGGAGAAAATGGGAAGTTAATGAAAAATGAAATATCATATTATTTGCGATGATAACACAGAAATTAAAAGAGCAAAAAGTAATAAATAAAAATCATTGTTTTCAACAATCCACATGTTCTATTTGGTGTAATTTGATCAAAGATTTGATTTTAAAATACTATCCAAATGCATTCAACACAAAAATATATATCACAAGTTAAAGTCAGAATTTTAAAACCTTACAGGGATACACTGGAAAGAAAACAGTGGCAACAAATTGAACAACTTGCTTGGTGTATTAAAGAGTAAAGAATTTCTATCTTATCTTGGCACGTAAGATAACTATGATAACATTAGATTGATTCTTGTTGAACAATAAATATTTGGGTGAAAAGGCTGCATCTACCTATAGGTTATATATAAAACTATTGTTGTAAGTAAATAATGTTACAGTAAGTAAAATCAAAGCCTCCAAAGCTAGTCTATTAGGCTCCTATAGATAGGCAGTTATGGTAACTTTACTTTTAATACACAATTCCAATTATTGACAATAGTTCATTGTCATACATGAAACATAATAGCAGAATTATACATACTTCAACATTATCAGATGTCCACAAGTAGGCAGCTCTTGCAACCAAAAGTCTCAGATCATCAAGACAAACAGCTTTTACTCTACTCCTAGAGTCTCTAGCTAGATAAGTAAGTAGCAGGAGGATATGATCTTGCATGCTCACAAGTGAGTTCAGTGTCAATTTTGTCATGGTTCTTAATGTTAGAATCACAAAGTTCTCTCCTGGGTAACCACTCAAGACAGAATTGCACAGTACAATTGCCTGTGAAGGAATCAAGAGAAAATACTTCATGGTACAATAATATCAGATGAGTTAATGCTTATGTTGTGAGAAAACAGTTGTTGTTTTTTTTTTTATCTCCCAGTTCAACATAGAATGAATAACATTTTTATTTAAGACTCCTTATTTCAAAAAAAAGCTATACTTCCCCAAGATTTATGAGGCTTTCTTCACTAGTAAAGCAATATTTTGCACCAGAGAAAAAATATCCATAAAGCATTTTTTCTTAATTATTTAGTAAATATTCGACCTCTTAGCTTTTCCAATACTCACTTTTTTTGCAGATTCAGAATCATGGTGCATATGTTGCAGGATAGGAATCAGTTTCAATTTCATCTCAGCTGGTGTGGCCAGACCATTGATCATGGTACCAATTTTGTGGCACACACTACTAGCAAACATCCTGAAAGGAAAAAATATTATCTGATGCAAAAAGATCAATTCTGATAGTACTCACTGGTTTCTTACATATTCAGTTTAAATTTAACAAGAACTAAAATTTAGAGTTACATCATTTTCTGATATTAGCATAGAACTCTCAAAGGGCAAACCATTAAATCTGAACTTTTATGAATAGCATTCTCTTTTCAAAGATTAAAAAACCTCTTGTATTATATATTTTCAATGGTACTTGTGTTAAAAAAATGTCCAAAAAATCAATCTTTTACTTGGATTTTTCTGAGAATTTTTCAGCAGCAAAAATGGCAGCTTCCACCTCCATAGAATCAGTTGAATCCATTGAAAGTATTATACTGTGGTGAACATTTTTTTTTTCAGCAATAATGCTAGCAAAACTACCCAATGTTCTGTAGAAGAAGAGAAAGGAGTACCATTTAGTTATACAAATATAAAAAATAAGTAATTGTCTTTTAATCTCCTTTTAAAAATAGTATCATGATTTAAAAAAACATGTATAATCAATATAAGTTATATAATTGAATAAATATGCAACAAATTACATCTTCAGGTGTTACTAAATGAACAGTATTTTGAGGAAAACTTTTTATTTCCTCTAAGGTAGGTCTAGCTTTCAGTGAAAGTCAGAAGTTTCTAGTTATATTAAAGATAACTCTGTAATAAAGGCCACATAATAAGGAATGACTGTGGAAATTTAATAGGGTGAGACTGGCTTAGTTGCATATTCAAGGATTGAATATTATATTGCGCACAAGAAGGCCTGACATGATGAGGGAAATTTTCCATGGATTTTACTATACAAGGCAGAGATGGTTGATTTTCTTACCAGATGAGTAGGGGGTTTTTTGAGTAGAAGGGATAACATGGTGAGCAGAATAGGAGAGGAAAAAAGTATGAGTCGCTGCTTCAAGAAGATAGACAAAACAGATACAGGGAAGGAGGGAGTTCTATCCCAGATACACCTTTTTCAGAAAGGCAATGTATGAATCTGGGCTGTTTGTGCAAGGGATGGCTTTTTTGGTCGAGTCATTTTGAACACAAGTTCATGTATTGCGGCTCTTTGCCCTGCTTTTCTATCTTTCTCTGTAATTTCTTTTTACTTTTTTTATCCCCAATTATACAAGTTAAATGCCAATTTCAGAAGAAAATTTTTAATATAATATATATAAATGTACAGATCTCGATTTCTTGAAAAAAAGGGACTGAATATCAAGCATCAAAGATCATGAATCAGCCACATGTTTTTGTAATAGTACTAATACAATATCATTGAAATGTTTTTTGGGGGTCAGAACTTGTAACTTAACGAACCTCCCATCATTCCACCTTACACAGCTTGCATTTTATACCTCAGTGTAATAGCTCGTGCAACTGGATCATTGCTGTGGATGACCCCAAAAATCCTGCGAGTGAATTCATCCACAGAGAATATTTTGTCTTGATGTTTTTCACTCTGTTGCCCTACCCGCAAAATGCAGAGACGAATAAAGTTGTTGCTAAAGATGGAAAAAAAAAACAACAAAGAAGAAGGTCATACAAAAACGATTTGGTTTTATGATAAAGCATAATCCATAGCAATTGGAGATCCATCTGTATGAAATTTTATGAGGAACCTTTAAGATTCAACATTATGATGAAGCATTTGCTGCTTCCACTGCTCTGTGCCTTCATGTCTAGTATAACTATACATGTATTTTTTCACTTTTCATGAGAAAGTACTGTTGCCATACATGCTAAGTAATAATTTAAAACAAAAAATAAATCAAAGAATTCCAATGATTCCTGCTCTATAGCAAATCAAATACAATGGAATACTGTCAGTTAGGTTTTGCTTTAACTAGATCAACTTGTAGAAGTTTAATTTACTTAAAACTTTGTAATTGAACAGTTTTGCAAATTACAGGCTTTTAAGAAATTGTAACTGCCTCTAATCGTTTAGCCAGTACTCATTAGAGTTCAGATTAATTACGAGTTTACTGATGTGAGTAATGAGAAGCTATTTTTTTGTTCACTTTTTCTTTTTATAGTTAAAACATACCCTCCACGAAACACATCTGCCACTTTTAACATTGCTGAATTTATCAGGATGGGAAAAGGATATTTTTCAAAGAGTCGTGGAAACTTTACTATTGCTTCACACTGCAAACCAATCTGTCCTGAGCGAAGGGCTGTTGAAGAAAAAAAAGAAAATGACAATAAACATTCATAAAATTTTCTTTCGTGGCACACTAGAATAGGTAAAAAAAAAAAGAAAAAAGTACTGATACAATTTTGATTACTAAAAAAATATGATTTAAAATCTGGGGGAGGAATGTGTGTGTATGGGGAGGCAAAAGGGAGAGATCTTGAAGGGCACTGAGAACAAATACATGTGAAGATAATTTCCTACTTGGCATGGCTGATGCACAATTTAATTGAACCTTCACTTAACTTTGAGCATTTTTTGTTGGGACAAAATTAGGGATAAAGCAGCTTACAGACAAAGAGAGCAGCAAATGCAGAATGATACAAGAACAAATAAAATCAATAAAGCAAAAAGTTACTCTCTATCTAAAATGCATTTAATACTCATAAGTCCCATTCTTACTCAATATCTAATCCAGATCTTGATTAGATATACATTAATAACAACAAAAAATCACTGCTGAAAGGGTCAGAACTTATCTAACCAGGTCTTTTTTTTCTTAGCAAACATCATAGGTTCTACGGTTCTGAAACAAACACCATAAATATTAATTTAATGTCAACTGTGCTTGAAAAATTTCTTCATTTTGCAAACTTGTTTAATCCAAAAAACTTCTCATGATGCCATGTGGGATAATTCAGTCATTGCCCAAATGATTACTTTTCCAGCTCTAATTATTAGGAAATAATCAAACCCCTGAGAGTGTGTCAAGGAAGGGGAGAAATGGCCAACAGGTAGCTATAAGGAGAGAAGCTAGCCATATAATGAATTTGGACCAATCTTATTATAACCTGATAAACACCAAATTCAAAGAACTCAGTACAATATGTAATAGAGGGAAATAGGGAATTGGGGCAATTATCAGAGTATAATACAAGAGACTTCAAAGGGGCAAATCTAGACAATGGAAAAGAAATTTATGGTGAATTTCTCACAGACTTAAATTTGAAGAAAACATAGAAAAAATTGGAAACCTAAATTAACCGAATGAACTCCATCAGCAAAAAGGTTGGACTAAAACTGTATAAAGTCAAAACAAAAAACATGACCAACTTCAAAAATCAACAAGAGTTTGAAACAGAATCAGAAGAAATTGAACAGGTAGTTAGTTCAAACATACAAGTGGGCTTCTGAAAATTTTCTTAATTTTTTGTTTCACCGCCTCATGGGATGCAATAGATAAGTACCAGTGATTCAAGTTTTGGTGGGGGGGGGGGGGCTCTGGGGGCATGCTCCCCTGGAAATTTTTTTTAAAACAGGGTCCCCAAGATATGCCTTTTGGTGACTATTTTGATCCCCTTTTGCTCCTATAGGGTCCAACTTCTACATTGTATATACTATCAAATGCATCTAGGTTTTTTAAAATAACAAACAGGCATAAATTCTTAAACACCTCTGAACATCCTCACAAAAAACTCACATTACTCAGCACGCACAGGTCGTAGAAATTTATTTATTTGAAAAATACAATAAATCAAATTGCCATTCTCTGGCTCAGATGCATTCCCATATATAGAGATCATATAACAATGAAATATAAGCCAATAAACCAATCTCTCAATGTGTTACACAGCAAAATACATATAAACAAAAAACAATGCACTGAGGCAAAGACACCGCACTCCTACTACACACGTAGGAGTGCCCAGTAATCATATAGTCCCTGTGCGTGCTGGTAACTCTAATCACAAAAAACTCACATTACTCAGCACGCACAGGTCATAGAAATTTATTTATTTGAAAAATACAATAAATCAAATTGCCATTATAGGGAGAAAACATCATTCAAGAAAAGAGAAAGGGATGGAAAAATCCCAAAAACTCTATCGTAATAACGAGTAACCATTAAACTAACAAACGAAGTGTGAAGAAGTAAACAACAAAACAGTTAAAACAGTGTTAATTGGGAGTTGAGAACTGATGATGTGATATTAGATTTGGATAATTTGAGACCGTCTAAAAATAGCCTGAGGGGCTATGTCGCTAGGCCTACACAGAGCCGTCAAGGCCAGTAGCGTAATAGCCTTTTGCCGCAAACACGCAATAGACAGGATATGATTGTCATTCCATTTTGAGAACAGACTCACAAATGGTTCTACGGGCATGATCTTTGTTCGCTCCCTGGGGCGTGTAGTATTTGAGCGAATGAGGCCTTGAATTAGACGGAGGATCCCCGAGTCGATGGGATCATGACCGAATTTAGCCAAGAAAAATTGTTTCAGAGCAGCACTGATGGTGCGGAGCAATGATTCTGGTCTTTCTGAACTTTGAGCCTTTTTAACTAGGTAAAGTGCAACATGTGATTGCGCATCAACAGGCATTTCTTTACATTTACTTATTTCTATATCATGTTCTAAGCAAAAGGTAAAAAAGTCAGCAATATATGCATTATAGGTATGCAATGAAGATGGAGCTAAGAAACAGTTATAACTTTTAATAGCCTCTAAAGACCAGTGGCGGGACAACAGTCTCTCCTTCCACAAATTCTCCAGGCATAAATCTTCCATTTTGGGTTTCTTAACGGTTCTGGTAACGTGTTTGACATTGGTATGCAAAACGTGCGTGCTTTGGGAAGCCGTATAGGAGCAGCGATTGATCTGTTGATCAGTCTCAGAAAAAATGGGTGAGCTCTGAACAATGGAGCTATGATAGTGGCATAAGCCTGATACTGATCTAGTTTGTTTAGAATACGAGGGAGAAGACGGAAGGGTGCGTTTATGAAATTGTTTTCTTCCCGCCAGTCTGATTGAGAAAAGGCATCCACCCCTGAAGTTGTTGGGTCGAGGAAGAGACTGTTGTACTTGGCACACTGTGCGCTGTTCATGCATGCAAACCTGTCCACTGTATGGGGTCCCCAAATTTTGTCGAGATATTGAAATAGATTTGGGTGAATAATCCAATTGTATTTGTTGTCTAAAGGGCTTAAATAGTCCGGCATTGTGTTCAATTTCCCTGCCAACCATTTGGCGGAAATGGTTAAATTTTGTCTGATCGCTAAACTCCAAATCTTAGTGGCTACATTGGACAGGTCCGCATGCATTCCGCCCTGAAAATTTATGTATGCTGCACAAGAAACGTTGTCCGTTAAAATTTGCACTCTCTTCCCGCTAAGGGAAGGTGCGAAACTTTGCAAACAGAGGAGCACAGCCGATATCTCTCTCATGTTCGAGGAATTGTGCATCATGTGTGTATTCCAGATCCCCTGGGCTTGAATGTTTGAACTTACAAAAATACCCCCCCAGCCGTGAGCTGATGCATCTGTTGCTATTTGTACCGTTTCGATACATGAGGAATCAGCAATGCTCCTACCGTTTCAAGCTTTCAAAGATTCAAACCACCAGGTTAAATCGTTATGAGTAGGCTGGTCGACCAAAAGAATATCCGACCAATTATATCTAGTCTTCAATAATCTGTAAGCATTCCTAAGGAGGAGTTTCGCAGGAATAACGGCCTTTGACATAGGAACTAACTGTCCTGTAATGCGGGCTAGGCCCCTGGCAGTTACTGACTTCCATTTCAAAACTCTGGCTATGTCATGTCTAACTTTTCTAATCCTATCTTTTGGAATTTCAATCCACACTGAATCTTTAGTCCTATTAGTGTCAATAATAAACCCAATAAATGACTTTCTAAGTTCTGGATGTAGACTAGATTTGTCATAGTTGATAAACCAACCTAATGTCTCCAACACCGAAATTAAATACGATTTTGAAGCATTTATTCTATCAGATGTGTCACTTAGGAGAAAATCATCAACATAAACTACACACTTGATACCTTTATCAGCCGAATGTTCTATAACAGGCCTTACACACTTGTGGAAATAATATGGACTGCAATTAAGGCCAAAAGGAAGCACAACAAATTTGTAATAAATGCCATCAAATTTGAAACCAAGGTATTGGGTATGTTCAGGGTGTACTTTTATGTGGTGAAAACCACTCTTAATATCTAAGGTCACTAATAGGTCATCTGGGTCAACTATTTCCAGAGCAGAGTTTATGTCCGTATAGGAGAATTTCGGCGGCACACAGTGGGTATTGACTCTTCTCAAATCTAAGATCAGTCTAAAATCGCCCGAACGTTTTGGCACCACCGATATACCTGACACACACAGGGGTTTTTCCGTATAATTACACCTAACAATGCAATTGTTTTTTAAAAGGGAATTAATCTCTTGTGTAATGAATTGGTGTTCTCTATAAGAAAACTGTCTATTGGTAATTTCGAAAGGCGGTGGGGTTGACGAGAATGGAATTGGGACACCATAAGAAATCCAGTCTTTCACCAATGGGTTTTGTGTAATTTGGTTCCACGCGGATGTTTTTGTGCTCGGGAAACCACCTACAAACTGGGTCATGAATGGAACTAGGCGTCGTCTCGTCGTGTCGTGGGAAAGTCCCTGCTCGGGGAACCTTGACTATTGTAGAACTGATAAGGTCGTCTGGGATAAGAATGGACAGCGTTGAATGTCTGGCCCCTACCTCTGAAGGTGTTAGTTCTGGAATTTGTTGACGATCTTGAAGATGTGCGGTTTGAAAGGGGCGAAAGCTTGGCTGCGAGTCGAACGTTCGTTAGAGAACGCTGTGAAAATGCTTGTGTGTTGTTTTCGAAAGATCGAAACCGTCGAAGGTGGAGCTAACTACTAGATTGCTGTATTCGCTCTGTAAGTAATTCACCTGGGCGTAAAATATCGTGTAAAGTGATTGAAGGTCGTTCTCTGTAAGGGTGTACTGACCCTGATGTGGTCCTTGTAACGCTGCCAAGACCCTAAGGCCAGTCTCGGCAAACCTGGCTGAGTTGGTGATTACCTTGAGAGTGGGCTTGCACTCTGATTTAATGCCTACAGCACTGTCATTAACTTTGCAATACGATGGAATTTGAATTCGAGACAGGTCGTCTCGCAGTGATTAGAATTGTCTCTGAATGTCCAAGAAAGCATTGTCACTATCGTAAGCATTGGAGCTTGGTAGGTTTGAAGCGGGCCCAAGGCCCTGTGCAGGTGCAGGAGTGTCCCGACTTTGTGTCTGGTCAGCTTGGTCGACCGTTGGACTCGATTGGGGTTGGGGATGAGGTTCACGAAGATCAGAATCAAGGCGTGTTTCGATGTCTGACAGCCGATCATTGATAGCTTGTAAAGTTCGCGCTAGATCTAGGTTTTCTGATTTTAAATCATCATGTGACATACTTATCAGATGTTATACTTGCGAATTTGAATATGAAACAAGAATGTCAGAAAATCACAGAAATAATATCCAGTGTAAAAATGGGAGCAGAAACAGTCCCACGTCCGCCTAGTGGGAATGCACTGAAGCAAAGACACCGCACTCCTACTACACACATAGGAGTGCGCAGTAATCATATAGTCCCTGTGCGTGCTGGTAACTCTAATTATAGGTGCACAAATGATATCAGCATGAATGATGTAACTCTGATAGCTGATAAAACTAGATGATATCGATAATTACCTTGAGTAATTCCATTGAGAGTAGATTAAATTGTGCCCTAATTTAGTTAGGAAATGGAGTGATAATGCTGATCTACAGTGAATTAGGTCAAGGGTGTAACTGCATAAAACTCATCAGCCTGGTCAAGATCGCTCCGTTTTGTTCGCATGATATTGAATTGATCTGGTGCTAGGGTCCATCGACCATGATCCTTTATGAATGATCTCAAAATTATTCATAGGTAGCGTTCGGCCATGATGATTTAGTGCATATATCAGAACATACTCTGATACCCAACGTGCGAGCCCAATGTTGTGGGGTGACAAAAGCCAACAGAGCATGCCTGTTTTTCAGTTTTCTAATTCTAAGTAACCTGTTCACCAGTCCTTTCGCTTGGTCTCTAGATCTACAGATTCCTGCACTCGTAAAGGGTTGTGGTTCCGTTTGTTTGTTTACATGGCAGTTGGACTGTTTCTAAATATATATCTAGGTCTGGATATGTTTAGATCGGGAGTATTTTCATCATTAATATTATTATTATTGTAAACAAGCGGGACTATTTATAACCCTTAACGAGTGCCCAGATTCCCCTGTCAACTTCATTGCTGGACCTAGATCTATTAATTACGAAGCATAAAACTTTATAGAGATGAAAAAGTAATTACTGGCGCAGAAATCGCAGGGTACCCGCGATGTACTAAAGGAGGCCACAAAACTTAATTTGCGGCATTTTGCCGAAAATCCCCATCGCCGTTTTGAATCTCATGGTATAATGCTAATTAAGGATCCGACACAGTACAGTAACATTTATTAGAGGGAGACCAAGACTGCACCTTTTTTTCCATATTAATCTCTAGATTTCCCCTAAAAATACCTTTATCCAATTCGGTAAGAGCAGACTTTGCATCTTGCTCTTGTTCGAATGAACCATTTGCTTGGCGAGAAGTCATGCCGGCGGCCATGTTTGTTTTATTTTTATTTTCAGTTTTATACTGGGTAATGTTCAAGATCAAAAAGATTTTATTCTTTACGTTACTGAACGCTATCCCAATAATTTGTGTCTCATAATTTTTTTGAATAATGTTAACAAACTGTGGAAAAATTTAGAAGGAAGAAAATTCAAATGCTTTGACACTATGATGCAATAGCTAATCCTGCCAAAGGTACACGATTATGCGTGAGTGAGTGTGCGCGCACGCAACTCCGCCGCATTTTTGACAAAGAGAAAATTATTAGAACTGATTGCATGCGGTATTTCAAGGAAAAGTGGCCACTACCCAAGGTGAGCATGCCATTGGAATGCCAATTGCTTTATTTCCATGTGTTTAATAGAACTGTAGCTTGAAAATTTCATTAAATTACTTCAATCTTAATCTTTGAATTTCTAGATTTTTAAAAAATATATTTATATGTGCAGCCGCAAGATTCCCCCCCCCTTTAATTTAAAGAAGTTGGGTTCTGGGAAAATTCTGAGAGAGAGAGAGAGAGAGAGAGAGAGAGAGAGAGAGAGAGAGAGAGAGAGAGAGAGAGAGAGAGAGAGAGAGAGAGAGAGAGAGAGAGAGAGGTGGGGGGTGGCTGATACGCCCACGTAGATGTGGATGGCTCAGTGGTTAGGTGCCTGGTCTTGACTCGGCAAGGCGATGGGTGCCGCATCGAGGTGCAGGTTCGATCCCTGTTCATTCCATCTGTTGTTATGTTATCACGTCTTTCGTCTTCTTTGTCGGTCTCGAGCTAGATCTAGGTTTGTGGTTGATTTTTTTTATACTATTGATACGCACAGAAATACAGAAGCAGAAACAGGGGGCCAATGGAGACAGAAATAGAGACAGGAAGCTTGAAACACAAAAGGGTAGACATGTGCTTGATCAAGAACCAAGATTGGATGAGACAGGAGGATATAAACAGGAAACAGAGTCAGAAAGTGAGGCGCAGAATCACAGAGACATGAGAAGACAGAGATAGAGACAGGAAGAGATTATTTAAAAGATGAAGAGACGCAAAGACCAAGAGAGGAAAGGGCAAAAAGTGTCGACAGGAAACGAATCATAGAACGAGGGAAACAAGGACATTAGAGAAAAATAGCTTGAAAGAAGGACAGAGGCTGAATTACAGACAGGGAATGAGAAAGGTGGACAGGTAAAGCCAGGCTAACACAGAGGTAGAAACACAAAACTAGACGCAGAGACAGGAGAAAAGAAAGAAACAAACAAACAAAAATGAAAGGAAAAAAATCGAATAGGAAGGAAATAAAAAATTCGAGAGAATCAAGTAGATACACAGGCAAAGTTTCAGACTGAGTGAGGAAAGAAGAAGGTATAGACAGACCGAGCAGCAGATAGACATACAAAGGAAGAAGAAGAGTGGAGCAGAAGCAGATCATAAATAATGAGAAAGGGGAGACAAAAGGTCACAGATGAACATAATCATTAGATATACAGAGTAAAAAATTACCGGTAAAGGATATTTTGAATGAGACAAAAAGTAAAGTATCTAGCCAGATACACAGACAGCAATGTAAGAATCAAGAGGGAGATATACATAGAAAGACAGACAGACAGATATAGAAACACAAAACTAGACACAGAGACAAGAGAAAAGAAATAAAGAAACCAAAAATTTGCGGGTGTGTGAGCGCCTTAAATGCTTTTGTGGCCAAGGCAAACGTAAAGATACCTTGTCGCTGTCACGGTCATCTGTGAGCCAAGCAAACGGAATCGTACACGGTTTAACACATAAATGAGTGCAAGTGAATGTTGGAAAGTGACGTGATAAATGATGAAGCTCTTTGTAACCGTCGCCTTATAAAATTTTTCATAATGACCAAGTTGTTCCATTTTGTGCCACACCGACCTTTTAAAAGTAAGTCGGTATACTCTAAGGTTTCCTTAGGTTCGTTATATGAATTACTACCAGATGGGTTCTATTCGACTTTCCCTAAATATTAAACAGCGTCCAAAAACGTGAACCTAACTCTCAAGTCTTTTAACATTCCCGTCCAGAAGAACAGCGGGACCCCTGATGATCCACCTCATCATTAAATGCTTTATACGCTTCAGATATATTTGGCAGGGAGGACAAGCTAAGGTTTTCACATTCAACGTTACCGTGCAGAAATTCACGATTTAAAAGACAAATATTTTTCTACCAAGTTTCCTTCACCGTGGCATTTTTGGCACAATTTGGAGGCTTCTTAAAAATCGGACTATCTATTTATCTCATGGCAGTCATCTATACGCCTAGAGTCTCATCCACATTTTGAGCTTGTCTCAACTTCGAAAATGACATCTGGAGGAAAGGAAAAAACTCTTTCTTCGTGTCTTCAGCAAAGACGCCCATGATTGTAATAAATGCGTCTGGAAAGGAAAAAACTCTTTCTTCGTGTCTTCAGCAAAGACGCCCATGATTGTAATAAATGCGTCTAAGTGTTTATCACCCACAAAACTCAAAAGAACGAGAAAGATATGAGGAAGAGAAGAATTGCAAAAGCTTTACTTATAACCAATGTAAACATTTTCGTTGAAGGGCAAGTTAATTGTAATTTCTTTTCTTTTACATAAAAAAAACTAAGCTTTTCACAACACCGCATGTGTTCATGATGTATCTCCATGCAAGGTCGAGAAGTGGGCGGAGGTTTCATGTAAAAAGGAGTAGAAAAGCAGTACGTCAGTCACATGATCGTCAAGATGGCCGACGATGCAAAATGTTTTGCAGCTTTTGTAAACGGCCTTTCTAAACAAATTTATTTTAGAAACGCCGAGCTTACCGACAAAGTGCTCAAAGAGCAAATTTATCCTGATATTTCTGATGATGATTTTAACCGACTGAAGTCAAAGACCACTGGTTTGCTTAAGGTTGATAATTTTATTATTGTACGAGAGATCTGCAACCCAAGGATGAAACTGTTGTTTAAAAAAATATATATAGTCTTTGCTTTAACATAGTGTCCCTCATCTGATCTAACAAAGAGCTAGATCTAGATCTAGATTTAAATCTAAGCTTATTTAGAGCTACAATCATAACAATGCCTACAGTTAATCTAGACTTTGGAAACTCAATGCAATGCATTGTAAGATGTTGTGGAACAATAATTGCTGTTCAGAATCGAGTTCAAGAGTAAAACTTTAGTTAACTAAATTCCCAGCATGTTATCTCTCATTCGATTTATATAAGGGTTATGCCTAGATCTAGATCTAGATCCAGGCCTTAAAGCAAACCTGTGTCTGTCCCTAGATCTAGATCTAAATTACAATTTATTAAGGTAAAGTAAGAGGCCTATGCATAATTATTCTTTGACTGAGTCTAAATAACCTAAAAGACCACATAGACTACGTTATTTGTTCAATTTCATATGAGTAAAATGTTTCCAATCATTATAGTCCATGCCAAGTTTTTTTTCAAGATTTAGATGGGAAAGGCCCTTCATTAATGTCCATTGGTAGTAATGCTACTGCAAATGGTTATAATATTATTTATAAAAGTGTGAAAAAAAAAAAAGAAGAATTGGACTTGTAGCAATACTTTCTCTTAATTCAGCTAACATTAGGATGAATTTCAAAAATTAACATCCCTTGGATTGACTACCTTTTTATGTATATTATAGCTCTTTTCCTGGTTACTCTCATTTTCCAATTTATTAAGAAAAGTCTTTACAGATTATGATTATAAATGAAAAGCATAGTGAAAACATTCTACTATTTCTAGGTATAAAATACCCTCTCTGAGGGGCATAACATACTCATTATTTTTTTTGAAATTTGTACATTTACTCTTTTTAATAATTATTCACAAAAATTAATGATGTAAAATGTGTGTTCTACGCCTGGTTTGTATGAAAAAAAAATAGCTCAATTGAGATGAAATTAAATAATATTGAAATAATACAGTATTTTAGGCACTACATAAAAGTGCTTGCAATTGACCTCCTTTAATTTAACCCAACTCTTTTAACAGCAACTACATATAAATACATTTTTAAAGTTTGTGGTTCTCCCCCCCTTTTCCCCTTTTGCTATCCATATACCAATACTTTGAGAAATCAATTTTAAAACTTGATCAATTTTTCAAAAAGTGCAACATTGCTCACAGATTTTCAATCTCTGTGCATTTAAAAATATATAAATCTGTTTGTTCTTTTTGTAGAGGAGTATAATATTTGAAATGTTTAGTGGCCAGCTTGTTAAGTTGAAGGAACAATAAACTCAATCTTTTTAAAACTGGGTAGAAAGAAGTTATTTATAAGCAAGTCTTTGAACAGAAACTTTTAGCCATTACTAAATGACTTCTCTTTCTCTTACATGTATTGTTAGTTTATATATATATATTTGTTTTTTATAATCTGAATAAAGAAAAATCAGCAACATATAATTTGAGATCAGCATGTGCAATTTCAGCAATATTCAGTTTCTATCACAGTTTTGATTTGCTTAATTCAATGTCTTTTTAAAATATCACTGCTAACTTCAGTAAATTTTTTTTTTAGGATAATTAATCATTTAAATAATTCAAGACAATACATTTTGCACTTCTGCAAAATGATATTCGCTTATATACATATAGTCTACATGTAGTGGGTAAATCTTGTAAATTACTTTTCAATTTAGAACATTGGAATGAAAAAGTTCATTTTTACTGCATGAAAATTATTGATAAGTTTGTTGAGCTGCCTGTTTTCTGTGTCTGTAACTTGTTGAAGGAACTGGAGGAAAACAATAAGATCTTCACTACTCTTTATTTATTGAAAACTGCAGATTGAAAAAGTTGAATAACATAACAAAGTGATGCATTTCAAAAGAAAAGTAATACTTTTGTATTTCTTGGTAAATAAAACGTTTTGGTTACCTAATTTCACCAAGAAAAAAAAGATTGACTCTATGTACCATTTGCAAAGTCCAATATTAAAATCGCTTCGTTTTGAGAGATTTCATTTTCTAAAATCATTTGGCTTTTTTTTCTGAATAAGCAATAATCTTAAATACCCTGGTGAATAAGGAATGAAATACTTTTAAAAATAATGGCTTCCATTGGGCTTGATTAAAAAAAATGTTCTAATTCTAAAAGAAAGCCTAAGGCAAAATCTCATGACTTCAATAATGATTGATGATTAAGTTCATTTAAAAAATCAGTTTACCAAAGTATAAGAGAGCAATATATACATGTATGTATGATTAAATCTGACTATAATTATTTTTTGAATCTCTTATTTTTTTTAATTCAATTCTTTGTGCTCACTTTTTGTTATAATGCATAAATTTAGAAGTTATGGGTTTTTGGGGATAATATTTTCATTTTCTATGAAGCTGGACTAATCAGGGCTGATATTAAAAACATTTTTTTAAAGTAAGAGCAAATAATAATAATAATAATAATAATAATAATAATAATAATAATAATAATAATAATAATAATAATAATAATAATAATAATGATGATGATGATGATGATGATGATGATAATAATAATAATTATGATAATAATAATAATTATGATAATAATAATAATAATAATAATAATAATAATAATAATAATAATAATAATAATAATAATAATAATAATAAAAATAATAATGATAATGATGATGATGATGATGATGATGATGATAATAATAATAATAATAATAATAATAATAATAATAATAATAATAATAATAATAATAATAATAATAATAATAATTATAATGATGTTAATGAGGTTTAAAAAAGAAACAAACAGAGAAAATCAAAAGAATATTATCTCAAGAACTGTGGAACTCATGCATTTTGAAAACTGGTTTGTGGAATCACCACAAAATAAACCATGTACTTCTCTTTTCATAATTTCAATCATGGATGTGCCTACTTCCATTTGAATTAGGAAAATGCCAGCGTTGAATTTTGAGACAATTTTTAATACATACATCAGTCTCACAATATGCTAATAACTGCTGGAAAATGAGAATTTGTAAAGAAAACCTTACTATCTAAGTATCTCTCCCTCTGTCAGTAAGTTCGTCTGCCTGCCTCTCTCTCTTTTTCTGTCTTCCTGTCTCTCTTACTTTCTTTTCTCTTTACTTTGGTGATATGTAGATACATTTAAAGAGAAAAACGAGAGAAACAAAGAGAGAGAGAGAGAGAGAGAGAGAGAGAGAGAGAGAGAGAGAGAGAGAGAGAGAGAGAGAGAGAGAGAGAGAGAGAGTTGTTGAAAAGCTAGGAATTTCATTAAATTAATACTGTAGTCATAGTCTGCACGAGTCTCCAACTGTACAAAATCGCCAAAGGCATTAAACTTCATTTCAAGTAGTTTGAGTTTGATTGCAATTGCTCAGCCTTGATAAATGAATAAAGCTAACATCTCTCTCTCTCTCTCTCTCTCTCTCTCTCTCTCTCTCTCTCTCTCTCTCTCTCTCTCTCTCTCTCTCTCTCTCTCTCTCTCTCTCTCTCTCTCTCTCTGTATAAGTTTATACCATCTTGTAACGAAATTCTATTTCGTGGCTTACTGGTTTATGTGACGACAATTAAACTTAAACTACGGTACATGTAGGTTTAGTCTATTCATCATTCACCACTTTCAAATTCATAGATTCTGTAGTGTTTGCAGATCATCTTCGTAAAACATTTAACTTGCAATTTTTTTTTTGTTACTGCACTTGACAAGATCGAATTTTCAATCTAGGTCTAAGTCTAGCTAGTCTACATTTCAGATCACTTCTGTAGATCTAAGACTTCAGTAACTGAACTTATAGTAGGCCTATTGTCGATAGATTTTTTTTCCTTTCCATCCTTTTTTTTTTTTTTTTGTTTGTTTTACCATTCATTCACATTTGATTATTCTCCGTTAATTGTAGCTGAGTAATAAAAAGGCATCAGATTTTATTCAACTCTTTTCTAATCTAGATCTAGATCTAGATTTATAACAAAGTATATTTAAAGAATATAAAAAAGTGCATTAAGTCTGTCTTGCAAACACTCCCAAAGCCACCATATTGGGAGAGAAAAACAATTCCTTGGTTACCAAAACGATAGAAAAGTGTTCGTCACCTAAGTCCATTAAAGCGATCGTAAAAATTTTAGGGTAGGCCTGAACCTATCGTTAATGTGATCGTTAGCTCTCTTCAAAAAGTCCCCCCTAACGATAACCTAACGACCGGTCGTTATCGAAAATGTGCCTTCTGAATACGTCGTTAAATTAACGCATGCGTTGGCCAGTTAACGACAGCCTAACGATCGCGTTAAATTCTTCTGAATACGGGCACGTGCCCGTATTCAAAACATTTAGGAGTTAACGCACACGTAAAATTAGCGACCTGTCTTTATAACGATAGCGTTATCTACGATGTATTCAGAAGATTTTATAACATCATCGTAAACACCGCCGTATTCAGAACATTTGTCTAACGATAGCGTTAAAATAATGACCGAGATAATTAATTTATCATTTACTTTTGGCGTGTTTTGCAAAAAATTGTCACTTTTCACCCGGAAGTTAAGGCTGTTGCCTTGTTTACATTTCATATCGGGCTTGACAACGATGTTTAATGTATAGAAAAAAACTATTTGGAACATTATGCAGATTAATGGTTCTTTGCCCGTATTCAGAAGAATTTAACGCTATCGTTAGGTTGTCGTTAACTGGCTAACGCATGCGTTAATTTAACGACGTATTCAGAAGGCACATTTTCGCTAAGGCCGGTCGTTAGGTTATCGTTAGGGGGGACTTTTTAAAGAGAGCTAACGATCACGTTAACGATAGGTTCAGGCCTATCCTAAAATTTTTACGATCGCTTTAATGGACTTAGGTGACGAACACTTTCCAATCGTTTTGGTAACCAAGGAATTGTTTTTCTCTCCCAATATGGTGGCTTTGGGAGTGTTTGCAAGACACTTTTTTGTATTCTTTAAATATACTTTGTAATAAATCTAGATCTAGATCTAGATTCTAGATTAGAAAAGAGTTGAATAAAATCTGATGCCTTTTTATTACTCAGCTACAATTAACGGAAAATAATCAAATGTGAGTGAATGGTAAAATAAAAAAAAGGGATGGAAAGGAAAAAAAATATATCGACAATACTATGAGTTCAGCTACTGAAGTCTTAGATCCACAAGAGTGATCTGAAATGTAGACTAGCTAGACTTAGACCTAGATTGAAAATTGGATCTTGTCAAGTGCAGTAACAAAAAAAAAAAAAAAAAAAAAAGATTGCAAGTTAAATGTTTTGCGAAGATGATCTGCAAACACTACAGAATCTATGAATTTGAAAGTGGTGAATGATGAATAGACTAAACCTACATGTACGGTAGTTTAAGTTTAATCGTCGTCACATAAACCAGTAAGCCACGAAATAGAATTTCGTTACAAGATGGTATAAACTTATACAGAGAGAGAGAGAGAGAGAGAGAGAGAGAGAGAGAGAGAGAGAGAGAGAGAGAGAGAGAGAGAGAGAGAGAGAGAGAGAGAGATGTTAGCTTTATTCATTTATCAAGGCTGAGCAATTGCAATCAAACTCAAACTACTTGAAATGGAGTTGAATGCCTTTGCCGATTTTGTACAGTTGGAGACTCGTGCAGACTATGACTACAGTATTAATTTAATGAAATTCCTAGCTTTTCAACAACTCTCTCTCTCTCTCTCTCTCTCTCTCTCTCTCTCTCTCTCTCTCTCTCTCTCTCTCTCTCTCTCTCTCTCTCTCTTTTCCTCTCGTTTTTCTCTCTAAATGTATCTACATATCACCAAAGTAAAGAGAAAAGAAAGTAAGAGAGACAGGAAGACAGAAAAAGAGAGAGAGGCAGGCAGACGAACTTACTGACAGAGGGCAAGATACTTAGATAGTAAGGTTTTCTTTACAAATTCTCATTTTCCAGTAGTTATTAGCATATTGTGAGACTGATCTATGTATTAAAAATTGTCTCAAAATTCAACGCTGGCATTTTCCTAATTCAAATGGAAGTAGGCACATCCATGTACTTCTCTTTTCATAATTTCAGATTGAAATTATGAAAAGAGAAGTACATGGTTTATTTTGTGGTGATTCCACAAACCAGTTTTCAAAATGCATGAGTTCCACAGTTCTTGAGATTACATTCTTTTGATTTTCTCTGTTTGTTTCTTTTTTAAACCTCATTAACATCATTATTATTATTATTATTATTATTATTATTATTATTATTATTATTATTATTATTATTATTATTGTTATTATTATTATTATTATTATTATTATTTGCTCTTACTTTAAAAAAAATGTTTTTACATATCAGCCCTGATATGTCCAGCTTCATAGAAAATAAAAATATTATCCCCAAAAACCCATAACTTTTAAATTTATGCATTATAACAAAAAGTGAGCACAAAGAATTGAATTAAAAAAAAAATAAGAGATTCAAAAAATAATTATAGTCAGATGTAATCATACATACATGTATATATTGCTCTCTTATACTTTGGTAAACTGATTTTTTAAATGAACTTAATCATCAATCATTATTGAACTCATGAGATTTTGCCTTAGGCTTTCTTTTAGAATTAGGACATTTTTTTTAAATCAAGCCCAATTGAAGCCATTATTTAAAAAAAATATTTCATTCTTTATTCACCAGGGTATTTCAGATTATTGCTTATTCAGAAAAAAAAAACCCAAATGATTTTAGAAAATGAAATCTCTCGAAACAAAGCGATTTCAATATTGGACTTTGCAAATGGTACATAGAGTCAATCTTTTTTTTTTGGTGAAATTTAGGTAACCATAACGTTTTATTTACCAAGAAATACAAAAGTATTACTTTTCTTTTGAAATGCATCACTTTGTTATGTTATTCAACTTTTTCAATCTGCAGTTTTCAATAAATAAAGAGTGGAGATCTTATTGTTTTCCTCCAGTACCTTCAACAAGTTACAGAGACAGAAAACAGGCAGCTCAACAAACTTATCAATAAATTTCATGTAGTAAAAATGAACTTTTTTCATTCCAATGTTCTAAATTGAAAAGTAATTTACAAGATTTACCCACTACATGTAGACTCCATATATAATATAAGCAAATATAATTTTGCAGAAGTGTAAAAATTCGTTTTCTTGAATTCTTTTAATGAATAATTGTCCTCAAAGAAAAAAAAAAAAAGAAAAAGAAAAAAAATAAGAATAAGAATAATTGAAGACTTAAAATAAGCCAGTCAATTGGAGTGCACCATTTAGAAAAGTCTGTTTAGAAAAGACGTTAAAAAGACCAACTACATAATCAAATTTGCTGAAGTGAGCAGTGATATTTTAAAAAGACATTGAATTAAGCAAATCACATCTGTGATAGAAAGTGAATATTGCTGAAATTGAACATGCTGATCTCAAATCATATGTTGCTCATTTTTTCATTCAGATTATAACAAATATATATAAAAACTAACAAATCATGTAAGAGGTAGAGAAGTCATTTAGTAATGGCTAAAAGTTTCAGTCATTATTGAACTCATGAAATTTTGCCTTAGGCTTTCTTTTAGAATTAGGACATTTTCTTAAATCAAGACCAATTGAAGTCATTATTTAAAAAAATAAATTATTTCATTATTTTTTCACTTGGAAATTTAAGATTACTGCTTATTCAGGAAAAAAAAAACCCAAGTGATTTTAGAAAATCAAGTCTCGCAGAACAAAGCGATTTAAATATTGGACTTTACAAATGGTACATAGAGTGCTATTTCTTTTTTCTTGGTAAATTTTAGGTAACCATAATTTTTTATTTACCGAGAAATATTTTAGTATTACTTTTCTTATGGAATGCATCACTTTGTGATGTTATTCAACTTTTTCAATCAGCAGTTTTCAATAAATAAAGAGTGGAGATCTTATTGTTTTCCTCCAGTACCTTTAACAATTTACAGAGACTTAAAACAGGCATTTCAAAAAATTTATCAATAAATTCCTTGCAGTAAAAATGAACTTTTTCATTCCAATATTCTAAATTGAAAATTAATTTATAAGATTTACCCACTACATGTAGATTATATGTATATAAGAGAATATCATTTTGCAGAAGTGCAAAATGTATTGTCTTAAATTATTTAAATGATTAATTATCCTAAAAAAAAATTTACTGAAGTGAGCAGTGATATTTTAAAAAGACATTGAATTAAGCAAATCAAAACTGTGATAGAAACCGAATATTGCTGAAATTGCACATGCTGATCTCAAATGATATGTTGCTGATTTTTTTTATTCAGATTATAAAAAACAAATATATATATAAACTAACAATACATGTAAGAGAAAGAGAAGTCATTTAGTAATGGCTAAAAGTTTCTGTTCAAAGACTTGCTTATAAATAACTTCTTTCTATCCAGTTTTAAAAAGATTGTGTTTATTGTTCCTTCAACTTAACAAGCTGGCCACTAAACATTTCAAATATTATACTCCTCTACAAAAAGAACAAAAAGATTTATATATTTTTAAATGCACAGAGATTGAAAATCTGTGAACCATGTTGCACTTTTTGAAAATTTGATCAAGTTTTAAAATTGATTTCTCAAAGTATTGGTATATGGATAGCAAAAACGGGGGGGGGGGGGGAACCACAGACTTTAAAAATGTATTTATACGTAGTTGCTGTTAAAAGAGTTGGTTAAAATTAAAGGAGGTCCATTGCAAGCACTTTTATGTAGTGCCTAAGATACTGTATTATTTCAGTATTATTTAATTTCATCTCAATTGAGCTATTCTTTATAATTCTATTTTTTTAATACAAACCAGGTGTAGAACACACATTTTACATCATTAATTTTTGTGAATAGTTGTTAAAAAGAGTAAATGTAAAAATTTCAAATAAAATAATGAGTATGTTATGCCCATCAGAGAGTATTTTATACCTAGAAATAGTAGAATGTTTTCACCTATGCTTTTCATTTATAATCATAATCTGTAAAGACTTTTCTAAATAAATTGGAAAATGAGAGTAACCAGGAAAAGAGCTATAATATACATAAAAAGGTAGTGAAACCAAGGGATGTTTATTTTTTAAATTCATCCTAATGTTAGCTGAATTAAGAGAAAGTATTGCTGCAAGTCCAAGTCTTTTTTTTTTTTTTTTTTTACACTTTTATAAGTAATATAACCATTTGCAGTAGCATCACTACCAATGGACATTAATGAAGGGCCTTTCCCATCTAAATCTTGAAAAAAAACTTGGCATGGGCTATAATGATTGGAAACATTTTACTCATATGAAATTGAACAAATAACGTAGTCTATGTGGTCTTTTAGGTTTTTTAGACTCAGTCAAAGAGTAATTATGCATAGGCCTCTTACTTTACCTTAATAAATTGTAATTTAGATCTAGATCTAGGTACAGACACAGGTTTGCTTTAAGGCCTGGATCTAGATCTAGATCTAGGCATAACCCTTATATAAATCGAATGAGAGATAACATGCTGGGAATTTAGTTAACTAAAGTTTTACTCTTGAACTCGATTCTGAACAGCAATTATTGTTCCACAACATCTTACAATGCATTGCATTGAGTTTCCAAAGTCTAGATTAACTGTAGGCATTGTTATGATTGTAGCTCTAAATAAGCTTAGATTTAAATCTAGATCTAGATCTAGCTCTTTGTTAGATCAGATGAGGGACACTATGTTAAAGCAAAGACTATATATATATTTTTTAAACATCAGTTTCTTCCTTGGGTTGCAGCTAGAACAAGAACCATTAATCTGCATAATGTTCCAAACAGTTTTTTCTATACATTAAACATCGTTGTCAAGCCCGATATGAAATGTAAACAAGGCAACAGCCTTAACTTCCGGGTGAAAAGTGACAATTTTTTGCAAAACACGCCAAAAGTAAATGATAAATTAATTATCTCGGTCATTATTTTAACGCTATCGTTAGACAAATGTTCTGAATACGGCGGTGTTTACGATGATGTTATAAAATCTTCTGAATACATCGTAGATAACGCTATCGTTATAAAGACAGGTCGCTAATTTTACGTGTGCGTTAACTCCTAAATGTTTTGAATACGGGCACTAATCTATATCTATATCTAGAATCTAGATCTAGGTCTAGCTTCTCCAAATCTTTTTGTTTGAATGGGAAAAGGTGGCTGAGGTAGGTGTTGGGAGGGAAGGAGTATGGGTGAGTTCATTATATGAAAGTTTTTTTTAAATGGGATGTTTTATAACTTTTTAGAGGCAAGGTTATGTTGAGCCAGAGACCATAGGGTTCACCTCACAGGTTAGCAGTCTGTTTCAATAGCTCTTTTTAAAATGGGTTGACCAAATGAGAGTCTTCTGTTTTAGAACATTTAAATATGTTATAAAACTTATAAGATCTATATATATTTTGATATTAATCTTGAATAATAATAATGTTTGATATCCTCTTCATTCAAAAATTAACTAAATTTAGGTTTTTATAAATTGAGACTGCGAAAAAATTTATGGACAACATTTATTAAGTTTGTTATGAATTTTTTTTTAATCCCAAGATTTTCCTTGGGTTTAATTGTATTGGTAAAGGCTGTCTTTGATAGAATAACCTGTTATGAGACAAAAAGCTTTGTGAGAACAGTTTAAAAAAAAGTAATTATTGCACTGTATAATATTATAAGAGTGTGTGTGTGTGTGACACCCAAAATGATTATATGCTCCATTCTTTTCTTTTTTTACCATAATCAGAGTTTGGTGTCAGCAGATATGGACATGACACAGCTGGAAGCTTTTCTCACTGCTCAGATGAAACGGAAAGAAGGTGGTCTTTCGGAACAGCAAGCAGCAGCATTGAGAAAGTTTTGGAAAACAAATAAAGCGAAAATTCATGACTCTATTGTGCAACAAACAATGTGGGGTAATAGTCTTCAAAAAGTGTCATGGAGAGTAGACTTGCAGTCTCAAACCCGTAATACTGAGCAAATCAACATTCCAACGGCCATTATGGAGCTACATCTTTCAGACAATCTTGACTCAGCAAAGGTGAGAATATGTGATTGGGAAACTCTTTTGGTTAGTTGCTTTTGCTCTTTTTACTTTTTTTATGTGGAAATCATCACAGGTGGTAAAAGATGTAATACCAGGGTCTTAGGAATGGCACTTGGTCATTTCTTAAAGAATTACCCATTCTATTCAATTGGGTGTTAAGTAAGTGACATAGTGTGACATGATTTTTCTAGCTGCTTTCTGTGCGTGAAATTTTTATTGGTCAATAATTTTCTATTCACATAAACATATGTATGTTTGCTTTTTTTACTTTAGTTCTATATATATATTGACCAATTTCAGAGTTATCTAAGACTAAAAAGCTCTATCAATTACCTGCATGAAACAGTTTAAGTTTTTAAAATAATTTAATATTTGGTTATGATATGACTCAAAATCTAAAACAATGGTACATTGTTAGGTAACCAGAAACTGAGAAAAATGGGTTTAAAATAAGAAAAGCTTTCAATTTTATACATAGTTGCAGGCATCTTTTATCTTCACAAAAACAAAAACAAACCAATATTTTAAATCGCTTTTGAGTTTTGAAACTTTTTGACATGACCAAAAAAAGGGTGATTGATCATGAGAAAAAGTGGGCAACCTGGAAAAATTGATTTATTATGTTGGAAGCCCAATAGTCCCAATGGCCCAAAACAATTATTTCCGACAAGGGCCTAAAAATTCTAGGCCACCTCACATATTTATGAAAAAAGAAGAGATCAGCACTGCTTGCTTTAGAATTAGATTTCTTATCTATATTCTATAATCTCTTTCATTTTAATCATGACATTTGTGTTTTTAACTTAAACACTTATAGGTCAAATTTATGAGCAGCTGTACCTTTGTATTTTGCAAATCCATTTTAGCTATTACCATGATTTGATTCTACATGTACGTTTTATTCCTGATGACGCCATATACTATGGCTGTTCCCAAGCTTTTTGACTTTGGAAACTGCAATGTAATACACATACTTGAAGGCATTGTAATTCCATTCATGAGCTTAGGGCCCTTAGATGGACATTAATAAATGAAAATTTATTGACAGTTTTCTATTGGGCATTAAAGGGGTTTGTCAGGAGGCTGTCATAAGCTCATTGTAATTTTCTTAAGACATGCTGCCCTGGTCTAAGCATTTTTTCCATGGTCAGAAATAATTTTAGAGCCAAAGACAGTTATAAATGTTAAACATACTTCAAAGACTATTTTTAAATCACTATTTTCATTAGTAGTAGTAGGAGGAGGAGGAGTATTGTTTTTATTTTTATTTTATTGTGAAATTGGATAGTCATATTTTCATTGATTCAATGAATATCTCTATGCTTCGAAAATTTCTATGATAAACTTGTTCTTTGCCATGTAGTGGTAAAGTAAAAGAATTCATGGTCTGATCTCATTCCTAGTAAAACATTTATGCACGTTCAGATTAGATTCAGTAATGTCCATGATAATAGCTTCTTGAGTACCCATTTTTAGATCTCAAAATGCGAAAGGCTGAGAAGTGAGATAGAGGCAGATCAATGTTGGAGAAGTAGGGCATAAAAGGTTTCCAAAGATAAGTTTAGCTAAAGATATGGGTAAGATTACTTACAAGAGGAAGTAAAACAATATCAAGTACACAACTTATACAAGGTAAAAAAGATGCTGCATAAATGAAGAAAGATGTATTTGAAATGATAAAATGTTTGTGTATTTATTTTCTTCACAGGCATCTGAAGTAGTTCGATTTGAGCTCAACGAAAGCAAGCTCTCATCAGTATTACAAGGATTGCAGGAGATAGAGACTCAGATAAATAAATATACAAAGAAATAGCATAACTCTAAATTGTGTATCAAGATGCTTTTGCAAGTCATTATAAGTTTATTTTATTTGCAACATACCTCTCTTAGGAGTAACCATTAATATTTTTTAATCCATTGTATGTATGGGCATCATTGTTTTGTAATGAAGAATGCATTTACAGTTTAACTTAACACAATGCATGTATCATTTATGTTCTATTTGTTCCAAATCTTTAAAGAAAAAAGCAGAGTTAAAGAGAAAGGGAAGCAAATTAGAGAGACAAATGTAGACGGAAGAAGAACGAGAAAGTGAACAAAAAAGTGGAACATAAACTGAAGATATGTTGACCCTTCCCATAAGATCATGTAGATTTCCACCAAATCACTAACTTCCACTCAATATCACCAGGTGTGTTTTCTCTTCACATAGAACTCATCCTGTTCCATCCTTGTATATTTTAGACTTTTTGTAAGCTCTACAAAATTAATGCTCAATATTGGCTGGTTCACAAGGAAAAATTGTAATTCGTAATAACTGGAATCGATCACATACTATTGTAGATAGGCATGGTAAGGGGAACTGTTTATAAAAAAATATTGTTTCAGTAATTTCAAGAAAGAAACAAAGTTTAGACATATAATGTGTGTGTCCTAATTTGAAGAAATAAAGTGATTAAGTGATTTGAAATCTTTTAAATGAAAATGATTTAAGATGAGATATTGTTCATGACTATTTAGAAGTTATATGTGTACAGTGCAATACATTAATTTTTGTCAATTGATATGGCCCTTTAGTGGTTTTATTCTTAGACTTGTTTTTATATCAACACCTGTCTTATAATTTTATATTGATTAATCAACAGACAAAGTGGAGTAAGCATTGCTTTTTTCTTTTTATTTAAAACAGCTTGAGCAATTGAAAAATGTATCTAGCAACAGCCAAAAAAACAAAAAACAAAAAGAGAATAGAGAAGTGGTATCTTAAAGTGTGCCTTTTCCTGAATTTTATTCAAACATACAAAAACACATATTTATATCTGGGGGTGCATTTCTTTTAGATATATGACAAAAAAAATTTTTTTTCAGAAAAACAAGGAAAGATCAATACTCAAACTGTTGTACAGGGTTCTCCTTTCACATACAGATTGTTTTTAATTATTGTCAGTTACATCCAAGGTAGATTGCAGATTTTTTTTTTGTTAAAAGAAAAGAAAGAAAATAAATATGTTGTTAATAATCACACTGGTTTCATTTTTCTGTAAAGTTACATAAATTTAGATAAACAAGTTTTAAAATTATTTCCTTGCTGTACTTCAACAAAACCAACGTATGGTAAATGTAAAGGTGATTAAACTGGTCGTTCTTCATGGCAATTAGCTACTTGACATAAATTGTTCCTGCAGATTCCAAGTTTGTAACTATATAAGTAAGTGAAATCTGCAACCTAAATATTTAATGTAATTTGTTTTATAAATTTTAAGAAATCATCAGACAGAATGAATTCAATAAAAAAAAAATTAAACTGATAGTGTATTTTTAATACATCAATATACATGCATTCAACTTTTCAGCCTATATTAGTTTTAGAGTCTTTGTATATCTCCTGTCTTCTTTAATTCATATGCTTGTATTGGTAGGCATCTCAGTCAGATTTTATTTGTTGCAAAAGTGAATCATTCTTATCACTCATTCATATTTTGTGTAGTAACTGCACATTTAAGGGAGTGAAAAAAAAGATGAAGCTGAGGCCATGTATTACTATTCTGTATATCTTAAATCCTTATCCCACTGCAGCAGCAAAACTTTTTTGGAAATTAACAAAGCCTTTTTGACCAAGTTTAACTTATTCTATCATCAAATGTCTTCATGGCTAACTCGCTTGGAGAAAAAAATAAGCACACTTGTAAATAAAAGACATCATATAGGATCTAGGAAAACAGATGAAGCCCAAGTTCTAATAGGTTTTAATGGTTTGCCAAATGTTTCCTGTTTGTATTTGACAACAAGAATCAGTACAAATTTTGTACTCTTTGATTAAAAACTTTCTAAAAAAGATGAAAGACATTGCTAAGGTTTTATGTGTTTTAAAGGCCTTGAGGAGAAAATTAAAAGATTTTTTTCAGTTCAACGACTGTTTTGATTAAATATTTTCAAGAAATGGAAAAACATTTATATCAAAGTTTGGCTGCCATTTCATTTCGTAAATCACAATTATTTTTTTTTGAATTTTTGTAATTTATTTTAAAGGGATATTTAGTTTGTTGAGCATGTCATTTTTCCAACATTGATGAAGGGAGTGGGGTGCTTATGTTCATTTATACACTTCCATGCGGATATATAATCCTGTAATAAATGTAAATATTTTCTTTTTTTTTTTTTAAACACAGAACTACTTGAAGATAAGTATTTAAGCATTTCTAAAAAGAAAGATAATAATTTATGCATTTATTTATAGAGCATTCTCCCTTCAGAGAATGAAAAATGCTTTTCACAGAATGTATTTTTTCAATTACATGTATAATCTGCATTAAGACAATATAATTTTATCATCAATTGCCACTAAAAATCCACAATCTAGAATAATATATTAAAATTTATCAAAATATACCTGAAATTGTTACCTTCATTAAGTATAAGTTTTATAATCTATAATTTATAGGTAGTGCACGGGTGAGAACACCTGTATCTTCCTAAGAAAAGTCTTAGGCAGGGACGCCTGTGCATATGTCATCAAGTTTTGCTTGCTGTCTATTTTTAACAATGTAGCAAATCAATGACCCTATGTAAGCACAGTGCTAGGTGAGGACATATATTGCTATGTAAGAATTGTGTTAGGCAGAAACAGGTGTTCCTACCTATACACTTTAAATATATATATATATATATATGTGTGTGTGTGTGTGTGTGTGTGAGTGATATATTTGATAACCTGTTGAGTGCAAGCTTTTTTTTTCTTTTTAATCAAAAGATACCACACAATAGAAATTACAATTTTAAGTATAAGTCCAGGGGAAGTAAAAGTATTCCCTGTTCAGATTTACGTGGTGATTTCCCCTGGTACGTCTTTTTTTTTTTTTTGAAGGTTGGACTAGTTTATAATGGCACTAATCAAAGCTTCTTCTCTTAGATTAGTTATGATGAAATACGTTATGTTAAATGTAACATTACGTAGTTTATATAACTTATCGTTTTCCTGAAAACATAAGGTTGTATCCCTGTGAAGCACAAATCGTTCCCTAATTTGTGCTGGGAAGCTTCAGGAATAACTTCATATTCATCTGCGGATGGAAAAGAAAATAAAGAATGTAAAATTTTTCTTCTATTAGTGTAAGATTGGTCACTTTTTGGTCACTGGAAACGTGTCAATAATCTTTTTTTTACATCCTGCCTTATCTCCCCCCCCAAAAAAGTCCCCCCCATTTTCTTCACATATGAAGGGAAGGCAGAGAACTGTTCATCAGTTTCCAATATATATTATTATATAATAGATATGTTATTCTCTTGAAACAATATGGGTTAAAAATTGAATTACGTGTCCATTTAAAAAAAAAAAAAAAGCATTAAATCTATTACTTTTATGGGTAGTGAATTTAGAGACAGTGTTGGCGTGTTCACAAAAATTAACCCACTCTTGTCTTGCACCAGACTTCTCATCCCCACGAGCCCTAAACATTCAGTGCGTGCTCGAATAACTGATAGATGCACTCTCAGCAGAACTGCTAAAATTGATAAATTTAGGCAAACAGTCTCTCCCTAGTGGGTCGTGTTTACTAATTAAACCTCTCTCTTTTTCTGTAATTGCTTTATCAGCGGCTGCATAAAGACTGAACAACAAATGAGCATTATAGTAGCAAAAATAAGTTTCTACACTTTCATCATCCAAAACTGTTTTACGCCAATCATCCATTTTTTTTTTTTAAGTTTCATCTTAGGCACACTTTCTTCAAAAGTCTCATTCCTCGCCTGTCTTCAAAATCCATAGAATTATCTACTATTTTTTTCAGTAGAATTTTTCGCTTGATCAATCAAACTTTTGACATCATCAGATGCAATGTTAGAAAATCTTAAACGTGAAGGTTTGCCATTATTTAAAACAACGTGTCTCTCCATATACTTGTGTAGTGCAACTTAAGTCAAGAAATGCCATCAGATGCAAAAGTATAATGATTTGACTTGCATGTATTTATTTCATCTCTTATTTGGGACTTAACAATTTGATTACCTTCACGCATCATTGCTAACGCAGATGATTTTTTAGGGTAATTCCTTATCAGAATGACACTGATCAAATAAATTATGAGCAACAATTTTTATAACTTTAAAACAACTAGAAGCAGTTACATTGGCTTCCCCTTGTAAAGCCATGTATGTAATTCTGACAGAATTATTGAATTTATTGTAGTGAGGATCTTTTAAGGCAAGGGTACTTTCTGTTTCACCCTCACTACACTGTATTTATTTTATTTAACCTTAAGACATATATATGATAATGATTTTGACTTTTCCTCTAATTAGGTACAAAAGGTGTATCAAATTGCTACTGTAAAACTTTAAAAAGCTAATGGTTAAGTAAATATTTATTTTATGGTTGTTTTGTAGGTCAATCTCGAAACTTAGAATTTTTATAGAAGTTATTCGGACTTGTTCCTGTTATGAATGTGTAAAAAGGCGATGACTGGAAAAGTTGTAGGCTTCTCACAGGTTTTGAAAACTGCACTTCAAAAGATAATGTTTTAAGCTTTATTTAGAAGCAGCAATAGCTGCAAATGATTTTTACATTTTCAGACACCTCGGAATCAACAAATTATTATTAAATAATTTTTCCTCCATAGTTTTAAAGTGATTTGCTATAACTTTTGAGAAGGCCTATAAGCCCCCTTCAGACGCACAGTTTTTTGTATCCGGTAAAGCCATCCGGTCAGTCCATGAGAATAAAAATAGTAGTGCAAAGAAGCGGCTTGACAAAAATCGTACCGGATAGCTTGATATCTGGCGCAGCTAGATATTTCCCATCCGGTGGACATCCAGTGAACTGGGGCACTGGCGCCTCGAGGTCTTTACTTTGATCTTGCCGCGCGCGGAGCTAAAAATACGAATAAAAATATTTTGAATTACTGGTCCAATCTAAAAATTAATACGATTTTCGTGATCAGCGACCTTCAATTAGTCATAATTGCGCGGGGAACAGAATTTAACGATAAATAAAAAAATAAAAAAATTCGAAATCATGTTGATCATCCTCCATTTTTGTGAACGTTTTGAATTTCGCGCGAACTAGATACGACAACCCAATGATGTCATCATCTAGGCCAAGATTTGAATGATCAGGTCAACTGATATCCAACTGATGCATGTAAACGGTCATATGATTGCTAATCCGGTTAGTGTCAGTTTCAACTGACCGGATGGCTTTACCGGATACAAAAAACTGTACATCTGAAGGGGGCTTTACGGAGGTGCGAACTCATTCAGTGAGCCTGGAGCATACGATCTTTTTAACGACTGCTTGGTTAGGCGAGCTGCATGGTTTGAGCATATTTGTTTCTCATATTCACATAATACATAAGCTTCATAAAATATCTTGTTTAAAAATATATATATATATATATATATATATATATATATATATATATATAATTGCAGGACGGTAATCAAGTCCGCACTTCGGCGACTTCCCTAAGTTATTCATGTAATGCAGAAGGATTAAGATTTGAATGTGCAACTCTGCTTTACTTAAGTTCACAGCATTTCCTAAAGTAGGAAACAGGTCAGGTAATTATAAAAAAAAAATTTATAAACTCCCAACCACGATATTTTTAACTTTCAGAGAAATATTTAGGCATAGCCTACATTTTTTCCCGCCTACTTTTGATGCATGAAGGATATGTGAATTGGCTTAAGTTCTGCATTTGTGAAGCAGAGTAGGATTTTCTTATTCTCTTAAAATTATTTGCAAAGGTTTACATTTGATATAATTTATGCATTTAGAGAGTTTTTCAGTCAAAGAATTAATCCTATCAGTAGATATTTGGTTGTCATCAATATGCGTAGGAAATGTGAATTGGCTTTAGTTCGGCATTTGTGACGCAGAGCAGGATTTTCTTATTCTTTTTAAATTATTTGCAAAGATTCACATGCTGATATAATTTGTGCATTTAAAAAGTTTTTTCCGTCAAACAATTAAAGCTGCGACTACGTATATAATGAATTCCGTTGTCACTATTGGAAAATTATAATTGTAATTTCATCAGCCACAGGATATGGAATTGTGAAAAGCACCCTGTGACGGCATTTGATTTAGAACAAATTCCGAGGAACTCCATGCTTAACTGGACCTTCATTATAACAGGGGTTACCGGTATCATCTGGTTTAACTCATTAAATTGCTGACTTGCAAATATGTATGATTTGACTCACTTGAAGGGGGTACCATCGATCTCAAACGATGTTTGCGAGCGAGGACAGCGTGGTCGATTGAGCAAAAGCCCGAACGCAGCAGAAAGATCCAACACATTTAGCAACGAAAAATTCCCTTTGTCGTTAGCAAAGAGCACACACACACACACACACACACATATATATATATAGTGTTAGTTTGAGCCGTAAATATATATATATATATATATATATATATACAGTGCTAGTTTGAGTCGTAAATTATATATATATATATATATATATATATATATATATGTAATATGAGACTCAAACTGGTGCTGTTTCATTGTGTGAACAGACTTGCGTGTCGACTGAAAGCTTTATTTAATGTTAATACATGTATTGTTTATGACTGGGAATGGGCTATTCTTTCAAGAACATTGGAAATACACGATAGATTTGACACCAGCCTATAATTCTTAAAATATTTCTTTGTAGAGGAGAAATGACTAGTCCTTGAAATCTGTTTGAAACTTATTTTTAGCTAAAGAATCATTGGCAACTTTTGTGAATTAGGTAATAAGATGAAAATAATATATATCTTTAAAGTACAATTTTGCAGGAAGAGTTTCGAGCTCGCTAATTTTTTTTTTGCAACACAAAATGACAATTTTAACATACTATTCAATGACAGGAGTGAAAGCACTAAAAGCAGGTCCTTTGTATTTTACTTTAAGTATTATAGTTCAAAATGACAGATCCAAAAATGCTCGCTCTGTTCAATGATTTACGCGATAACTGAATGAGCAGAACGGGCCATTTCATTTGCGAGCTTTCAGAGCCTGTATAATAAATATCATTATCACATTATTTCTCAATCAGCGACAAGAGTTTCTGCCGGTCAACTACAAGTAAGCCTGAAGAAAACAGAGCTGCGAGGTTCTTAAAAGTTTTCAGGGGAAAAAAATAACAAAAAACTAATCCAGCTGATGGAAGTCATTGGATACCGTTAGATAACAATGTCCTTTAAGTTTCCGTAACAAAATTGCAGAGAAATCTCGTTATCTAAATAACTCATATATATATATATATTGCTGCTTCGTTTAATTCTCTCTACATTCCCCCCCCCCCCCCCCCCCCCCCCCCCCCCCCCCCCCCCCCCCCAAAAAAAAAAGAAAAACCCAACCACTCTAAATCCGGATATGGAAACAAACTGCTAGAGTCGATTTTGTCTAAAGGTATAACGGACGGTTCTGATTTAGGGTATTTGCAATGTGAGCTGGTCGTAAATATAGAATAATTTGTCCCCATTTTCATTGCACACCTATTCCATTATGTCAGCTAATTTGAAATATCAAAATGAACGAACTGTTTTGTCAAGGAAATTGGGTTTAGATATTTTTTTTTGTTCTTAGTAAAATAAATGATAAGTTTGATCTAAATGGTATCGAAACTGTCCTGCTAATTAATTCTAGAACCCTCTGTGTAATCTAGAACAGCTTCACATACCAACAGATTTGACAACGCTCGCTGATACCAAAAATCAACGTTATTCATCGGCATTGCTACCCTACTTCTATCCATTATCATCCTTCTTAGTTTTCATCATGCCTGTTAATATATCGGCTGGAGGTGGAGGGGATAATGTTAGTCGGTCGGAATATAAAGACAAAGACAAGCCAACGCAGATAAGATACAGTAATATCACTGCTGCCAAAGGTGAGTAATTCCTTGTTCATGTCCAAATGATAGCCTAGCCCTTTGTAGTGTTTAGACTGCTATATGTAGCTGAAGCTGGAAATATTACGGTTTATAAAGGCACCGTAAATATAAATCATAGATCTAGATCTAGTCTTACAGCAGCTCAATCCGAATGTTTTTATCTAGATCTAGATCTAGATCTAGTATTATTTACAAATTGGCGAGATTGGGAAACTAGATTCTAGATTCTAGGACTAGATCTAGACTAGATAAAGTCTAAACCGGTCTGCAGAATAAGAATTGTATTGACCTAATCAAGATATAGGCTTGTTACAATCTATTCATGCGCTAAACTTAAATAGATTAGACCCATTCTATTCTACAGACCTCCTGCCTGCTTAAAATTACACTTAAATTATTTTGCTGTTTCATTCATGGAATAGAATCATCTACAATGTAGACTACATATCTCTAAAAATGCTGTTTATTCTATCTCTAGCTGTTGCTGATGCAATTCGCACAGCTCTTGGTCCTCGTGGGATGGATAAAATGGTGAGTTCATGTTTATAATTTATTTGCCTTTTTGTTAGAATCATAAATGCTTATAAATATTGAACATGGTTTTGGTAAATTATGAACACTGCAATTGGAAATAACAAAGTGATGAAGTAAGTAAACATAAAATGTTAACATTTTTGTCTCTCTCCTACCTTATTATACTAACAATACAATTTTGATTTCTTGTTCGACTACAAAAATAATTTTAATATTTTGATTTTATATGCATTTAGATCCAAGCAGAAAATGGAGATGTAACCATAACTAATGATGGAGCCACAATTTTGAAACAGATGCAGGTTTTACATCCAGCGGCAAAAATGGTAATGAATTGATTCTTTATTTTTGAGTCTTGAATACAACGCAGGTGCTTCCTTCGCTTCACTGTAATGATCTTCAGTAGAATCCCCAAGTACAACACCCTTTAGCAACAGCTTTACCTGTGCTGTGATTTTTCTTTTATGACAGTTATATTTTGTTTTGGGAGGTACTGCATAATAGGGCCTTCCTTTGAAATGTAACTCACAATCATACTGTTCATGCATGTATGTGCTTCAAGGTGACCCTTGCTTCTTGTGCAATTTAAAGAAAGGAAAGTAAAACAGAAAGACAGCTATTGAACATTTGTGGCATTTACTCATGCCGCTCATGTATACATCTAGCTAGATATAGCCTCAGTGCTCTACAGTCAACATCGCTTTATTGAGACTGGACTATGTGAGCAAGAATGCTTATGCCTATAAGTATTACCCTCGTGGTAGAAACAAATTTATTTTTTTTCCTGTAGGTTTTGATTTCATTTCTTTTTTTTTACTTGTGGACAAGCAATATTTCCTACTTTCCAAAATTATATGTATTACCAATTTAATATTTTTGTTTAATTATGATAATGTGATCTGAAGTGAGCAATACATAGGTTCGTGAAGTGTAATCCAAAACTTCCTAATTTTCTGAATAAAGGTTTCCCTCCTTTTATGGTTAAACAGCACTAGTTACATGAATTTTCTGTCTGGTTTTGAACCCAACCTTTCTTTTTTGTTTATTTAAAAAAAAAAAGGGTTCTGTCTGAAAAAAATGTATATATATATATATATATATATATATATATATATATATATATATACCGTATTCCCTCCATTAGAAGCGCCATCTCTAATAAACGTCCCTCCCATCCAAGCAACACTTAAAAAACACCACTTTCGAGAACAAAAGATTCTTATTAAACTCAAATTCAAAACATTTATTAAGTGATATATCTGATGATAACAACAGACAACACATGTAAACAATGAATGACTATGATACTGCAATTGTCATCTCAAAGTGGGGATGTCAAAGTCAGTACTAAGGCGTCTGAGGTTAATGTCCTGGACTATTGCAGTCCTCGTAGTCATCGGACTCGAATGACGCTTTCTTCACCCAACCATGGCACTCTAAAACTAACTAGAAAGTCATCCAAAACATTCCATCAGACCCCCCACCCTCCCTCTTCATTTTCACGCGCCCGGCGCTACTATTGGAGCGAATACGGTATATATATTTTTTAATTTTATATATCAATGTTTGATAACTAATGACCGCAGAGTGCATTTTGCCTTTCATTTTCAGCTGGTAGAACTTTCTAAAGCTCAAGACATAGAAGCTGGAGATGGAACAACTTCAGTTGTTGTACTAGCTGGAAGTCTTTTAGATGCAAGTGCCAATTTATTGGCTAGAGGTGAATATGAATAAGACTGAATAGACTGAAAATTTTTCTGCCTCAATGAGTTACAGCTCTCAGCTGCTATTTCAATACTTGTGTGGTGGTCTGAGAAAACTAGTCACTTGTCGGAAAAGTAACTTCGACCCCTGGTCGAAACTGAACATTTACTATAATTATTAAGTCCAACCATTTTTACATCTTCTGATAGAAGTAGGAGCTTTAATTTTGTCTCTTAATATTATTAAACAATTTTTTTCCGAACCCTATCGACCGTCAAAGTCAGAAAAATCGTTAAAATTTAATGCTATTTTATGTACTCTTTTCAACCACATCATGAAATATTCACCAGTTTAAACCCCATAGTGTTGCATACCTTTGTATTAGTTTATTTGCGTTCTTTTATCTGATACCAAGTGCTCATGAATACATTTGTTTACATGGGCATTACATTTTCTGTGCATCACACATGTCAAATCACTGTGATGCATTTCACCTCACCCACAGTTTATTTCTTTTTGATTTTAAAAACTTTTACACCCCAAAAGCTCTTTCAAATAACCATACAACTATTATGTTATGCTTAAACCTTCTTCTTTCTTAGTTTTATCACATGCATAATACTTTTCCTAACAATTTTTTTATGGTAACTAAAAACAACATGGCTGACTCACGAATCGAGATTAAGAAACAGACTTCCATAATTGTAAGAACAATACAATCGAGTCTGGTTATTTCAAAAAACGACTTCGAAATTCGAATTATCAGAATACAAAGAGAAAGGTGGTAAACAGATGTGGATGACAGATCAGGAATATCGTACTAGTATGTGCAGGGGGGGGGGGGGGGACTACAGTAGCCCACCTGATTCCCTCTTGCAGCCTTATAGCAGACTCTTGCCTGGACACACGCACACCAGAATTGCTTGCCATAGTAAAAGCCAGAAAAGGTGTTTTCACACTATTGGAATAAAAAAAGTAACAACAAAATTGCTTCGAATTAACCTGATCCTTATTTCAAAATTGGAACTTGCTGATATTTTTTATGAAGCTTAAAGAGAGAAATATTTGGTAAAAGTAAACGACTTTGAAATATCCAAGAATTCAAACTTTTGGGATTCGAATTATTTGGACTCGACTGTATTTTAGTCACCCAGTCACTGAGGAAAGCTAAATTTGGTCTGACAAATCTAACACCAATGTCAGCCCAGTGCTACACCCACAATAAATTCGGGAATGAAGCTTCAGGTGAGTAAACTATTTTCTATACTACTGAAACATACTAAGTTTTACAATTTAAGTTTATTTAACTGCCCTGAATGTTTCATAGAAGCAATAAATCAAATCTAGAATAGGTCTAGACGAGAGCATAGACAACTAAATTTAGATTAGAGTAGATTGATGGTAATATTTTATATGTAAATTTCTGTATTGACTAATCTAGAGACAGATCCCTCGAGTAAACTCATGCTTACTGTTGATAATTGCTGAAATGTAAAATGAAATTAATGTGCATTACTCAGATGTGCTTACTTATTAAAACAAAAACAAAGTTATTTAAATTATCATAATTTCTTCTTTCATCTCTCTGCAGAAGCTGTAGAGGAGCCAACACCTTACAAACTAAATCATTTATCAGTAACAGAGATAAGCAGTGATCTTTTCAGTTCTTAAGGTGAGAGCTTCTATTGCCTTGATGACAAGCAGTATCTCAATCTCAATCTTTCCTCATAAATGAGCACTATCTCTCTCTCTCTCTCTCTCACTCTCTCTCTCTCTCTCTCTCTCTCTCTCTCTTTCTCTCTCTCTCTCTTTCTCTCTCTCTCTCTCTCTCTCTCTCTCTCTCTCTCTCTCTCTCTCTCTCTCTCTCTCTCTCTCTCTCTCTCTCTCTCTCTCTCACAGCAGCTATATCAGTGTTTTTATTTATGCAGGTTCCACTTATTTTTTAATTATTTTTATGATTATTAACAGATTTATTCTAATTTCTGTAACTTTTTTTTTCCAGTTTTTATTTAATGTTCTTTGTCATTGTTAAATAAGACTTATTGTATCTACAAAGTCATCATAGGGAATTCGACCAATTTCATCATCTTCTTATCTTCTCTCATCCCCAAAATCCAACACAAATTTCAGATGAACTTTTCTCGGTGGTTTAGGGTTGTGGATGCATCCCACTGACTCAAGATGAAGAAAAAGCTGCATCAGTAATTGCTGCAGATGGAAGGGTTTTTTTAGGGCTGGAAATGAACTTGAATCTTCTTATTATATATGTCCCTTTGTACTTTGTAATTTAATGCTTTGGGAGAGTTTGAGATGTAGTCATAATCAGATTTTTATTATTATTTACAAAGATCATGAGGAACCCCGCCAATTTGCTGTCAAAAGTCATTTCAACTTTAAACCAAACCAGTAGTGCAGAGGCATTTAAATTCTTTTTCCTCTTTTTGTAAATATCAAATATCAATTTAATCATCCCTGACAATATTTTTCTCTTTATACTATAGACGGTTTTTTTACATGCCTCTATTTTTCTGTCTACAGAATCACTCATTCTTATGGAAAAAAAGTCATTTTCTTCTATTTTGAGATTGTAATTACTAAAAATGTATCACTTTTCTATCTTGAAGAATGTACAATTCTCAATTGCAACATCTCCTACCATTGGAATGTTAATAAAATATCAAAATTGCTTGGTTCTCTTGGTTCCTTATTTATCTGTTTTTTTTTTGTTTGTTTTTTTTTTTGACATGTATTGTTTGCACAAGATATTTTTTGTTCTGAAATTCTTTTTACATGTTTCTACACTCCACAAATATTAAATATTCATCCTCCTAAGTGTTCCAACTGCTTATATAGGATACAATGCTTTTTTGGGAGATAAAATTACCACAAAATAAGCAATCCACACGTACTATCTTTAGATATAAAATTTCTGACATGTGAATGGTTTTTTCAGGCCACCACTCATTTAATTCACTCTTACCCTGAAAGTGTCTTTGTCAAAGTCAAAAGCACAGCACTGCATTTGATTTTTTTGAGTGACTTTTTTTTTTCTTTCTATAATGCTTTGGTCTTCTTTTTTTATCCTAACTCAATGAACTCATGAGATGCCAACATGTGTATTATTATACTGGATGAGTTGTTTGTCACATTTTTTATTTTGACTGATTGAAATTGATATTTGGATCAAAATATATCTTTTAATGTCTGTGCAGGTTAAAGCTATTGACAAAGTAGTATAAAAAGGCTAAGTTAAGGAAAAGGATTTAAGTTCAGTTATTATTAATTTGAAGAAAGGTTCTTGATTTTTATTTTCAAAGCAAAAAATTCACATGAGTGGTACTGCCCTCTGTATTTGTTTAGGAATACATCCAACTGCCATATCGGAGGCATTTCAACGAGCAGCCCAAAAGTCTACTGAGATATTAGAATCTTTGGTCACCCCATTGGATCTGGCAGACAGAGAATCCCTGCTCAAGAGTGCTTCAACTTCTTTAAATTCTAAGGTAATTTTTGCTATCTATTTGGAAAGAAAATTACACATGCCAAGAACAGATCATTTTTTTTTTTTTCATATGTTTCAGCCTTTAGCCTGATGCCTGGTTTGTTACGACTGTCCTCTTATAAATGAATAAATATGCATGTAACATGAGTATTTTTGTATGATTCCCTCTTAAGTGTAGAATCGATCCACATTTCTATGTTATTGTCCCTTTCTGAGAAAGGGGTGATTCCTGTCTCTTGCATTAAAAGCTGACATTACAATAAAAGCAAAGAGGATATGAAAATGACCATCAATATTTTATCAATGTTCTTTTCTTGTCTCAACTTGCATTATGTTTTAATTTTTCAGGTTGTCTCTCAGTATTCTTCCATTTTATCACCTATTGCTGTTGATGCAGTGATGAAAGTCATCAACCCTGCCACGGCCACAAACGTAGACTTGAAAGATATTAAAATTGTCAAGAAAATTGGGTACATAGAGATATGAAAAAATAAACGTTTATATAAGAAATTCATTTTAGGTACAGTTACTTATGTTTTTATTTCAGCTAAAGTATAAGATATCAGTTTATCTTTAAAAAGTTAAGCTAATTAATAAAAATTTCAAGATTTAAAAAAAATATTTTGTTTTCTCTATCAGTCAAGGTTGGTTTTTTTTTTTTTTATATATAGCAGCAACATTCTGTTCCCCCTCCCCCCCAATACCCTTTTTTTAGGATACTGCAACTAAACAAAAGAACTTTCTTTTATTGATCAATATGTAAATAAATATCAATATTTAAGGGACTAAAGGATCAATAATTTTGCATTCAAACATTTTTTAACTGTTACAATCTCTAAGTATACTTTGATTTTTGAAATGTAACACCTCTCTTATTTGGATCTTTTTCAAGGCAGCTTGTGCCTTAAATATTGTAGCATTGATATTTTAGGCTCTTTTTTTTTCACTTTTTGATTATTCTCAAGTAGGGTTCATGATTTTGAATTTAATTTTTTATTCTGTAGGGGCACTGTTGAAGATACTGAACTGATTGATGGTCTTGTTTTTACAAGCAAAACATCTGGAGCTGGAGGGCCTAACAAAGTGGAAAAGGCAAAAGTGGGCCTTATACAGTTCTGTATTTCACCTCCAAAAACTGATGTATGTATAGACCTATTTATCTGTCACTTTTTTTTTTTGCTCAACAAATTCACATAGTGGCTGCAGCTCTGCTTTCTACATAGATTTTATTTCTTTTTCCTTTACCTGATCATAATTATGGATTCCATATTTATTCTTAAATTTTGTAGGTGGTGTTCGTTGAAAAACCTTGAATTGCAAACATCTGTGAATCATGTCAGAACATCAATTAAGCTACTTAGTCATTGTAAGGTTAGTTGTTAATGTTGTGGGTGGTTTTGAAGAAGGTATCAGTTAGCCTTTTCTGTGGGATCGTATTCCCAGTCAGAAAGAGCTTTTTTCTTCACGCCCTTTTAAATCTACATGCATGTAAAATATCATACCCCTCGCAAATTCATGTGCTGTACCCACAGTGTTAGAAATGAATATTTTACATATTCACAGATGGACAATCAAGTCATTGTCTCAGACTATACCCAGATGGACCGCGTACTTCGAGAAGAGCGAGCCTATATATTGGACATTGTGAAAAAGATAAAGAAATCTGGTTGCAATGTTTTGCTCATTCAAAAATCTATTTTAAGGTTTGTTTGAAATCTGCATTGCACAGTATACTATTATGTTCACAGGAAGATAATTGTTAATTGGTTAATTTGAAATATGCCTCTTTTGATATTCAGTTTTGTGTACACTAATGTTCTAGATACATATTTGAGAATGCAAACACTTCACATGCCTTAAAATGTGATTAAATTCTAACTAAGGGCATGAGATGTATGCATTTTAAAAAAACTTTTTTCAGAGGACTAAAGCATATTGATTATAAATTGGTACATGAATGATCGAAATTATGTCTGTTATTAAGCTACATAATATCCAAATTGAAAATTCAAAGCCCTACAAAGTTGAAGATATACGATACCTAAGAGGTTGCGCTTGTTCAATTAGGAAAAGTATAAAATTCGGCCAAAAAACTGACATACAACTTCGATAACCTTAGAGTGATACAATCTATAGACATGTTCACCCATATTGGCTTCTTCAGATCTAATCTAAATAAAACAATTTGATGAAACAAAGTCAACTAAGGTAAAATGTACTACATGTGTAATTCTCATTTATGTTCTTCATTTTGTTACACACTTATCAAACATTTAACAGTTCTTTACTGAAAGTTAAGTTACTTATTTATAGATGACAAACTGTACCTTCTTTTTTTTTAAAAAAGAACTAAAATATGCAATCATAAATTTTTTTTTTTTTTAAATATTGACTTTTCAAACAGTTGTCTGGCTTATTAAATTGGCAAAGAGAAATTTCAGTTTATGCCGATAGACAATGATTTATTTTATTTTTATTTCAATTGCACAGGCTTCAAGAAATTTACTTTAGCTCTTCGCATGCTGAAAAGACCTTCTATACCTACTTTTTTAAATTGCAGAGATGCTGTTTCAGACCTTGCCTTACATTTTTTGGCCAAAATGAAGATCCTTGTTGTTAAGGAAGTAGAACGGGAAGATGTTGAATTTGTTTGCAAGGTAAGAACCAAGTTATTGAGTTAATCAAATTAAAAACCTTTTGAAAGAGTTGATGAACACTTTTATCACTGAGTGTTAATTTTTTTGAGTATTTTGGAAAATAAATTACGCAAAGGAATTTTTTTTTTTTTGTTGTAAATATTGTTTTGCTTTTTGCTTTCCCAACAGACTTTGGGATGCAAGCCAATTGCAAGTGTGGACCATTTTGTACCTGAAAACTTAGGATCTGCAGAACTTGTGGAAGAAGTCCAGACGGGAAGCAGTAAAATTGTTAAGGTAATCGTTAGAGATAAAAAAAAGCAAAACATAGTAGCTCTTACAAAATGAAGTACACAAGACCAGTGAATTATGTATTGGAACATTCACTCCTGTTTATTACAACCAATGTCTCCAGTGTACACATATTTTTGTTTAGAACTATGATTAAATAATTAGGTTGAGTTCATATTTTTTGTCTGATTTTGAAGTCAGGCTTTATCATTAAGCACTTGTTTTTCTCTCCTTGGTATTGATGACCATAATTTGTGACATTAACATAATATGAGGGGTAAATTAATCATGTAATTATTTTGTCCTGTGTACCGCCAAGGACTTATCTTTTACACTCATCTTCTGTGTCTGTAAAACAAATCAATATAGATCCTATTTCATAATTATCATATTTACTTTTGTTTAAGCACAAAAAACATGCAAGTTTTGATTTAGTCCACTATTTATATTTTCATTAAGGCTTCTTCAATGATCTTAACTTGAAATTTTGATATATTGAGTCTTCGGTACAACATAAAGTGAATTTCCTTCCCTCTAGAAATTGGAAAAAATCGAAGGTCTTGTATATCTATGACTATCACTGTTATATCTAAATTTTATCTTTTTGAACAACCCAATTCTGTCTTAAATGGGTGCTACCTAAAAAAATTTACAGTGGAATCTGCTTCAAATCAACTTGCTTGAAGTCAACACCATGGTACAGTTCCATATTTTTCTTTCTTTGTTTAAGTAACTGATTTTCTGATAAAGTCAGCGGCTTGGGGGCCATTTTCGCTTATAGTCACCTCATGGTGGATGGGAAAAGGTGAAGCCCATAAAAGCAGGGATGCCAGTAAGTCACTGTGTATCAACAGCATGCCTAACAAGGCTTAGCCAATTTAGTTTGGTCTTACGTGGTTGTGACAGTAACAAAGAAGGGTGCATAGGCCATGTGTGTCTAGATCTAGACCAAACTTATCATTGGCTCACATCATTTGTGGAAAGCTGTGCATTATTTTCTCCCCTTAACCAATAGCATTCTTTTCATGGCATCCAATAATGCTAAACAGTTTTTTTTTAATAAGGCCATTATTTTTTTTTTTGTTCTTGTTGGTGAAAACGAACCGAAAGTAATGGTGGTCCCAAGCCCATACTAAAAGGGGGTAACGCTGAAAAAAAAAATATAGCAAGAATTGTAGGTATGTTCACACATTTTGTGTTTTTGTGTGAGCACATCAGGTTGTTTCAATAAATCTCTTTTCAGACTCTTTGTGGTTTTCTCTTTGCCTACATAACTTATAAAATTTTACCACATGATAACTATAGATTAGTACAAAATGGAGACACTGTAAATGGGGACAATCTGCTTTTTATAACGTGAATTTCTGGACTTGTTTCCGGATTTAGATGTATTCAACACTTTTGTTGGTCCTGAGGTGTTGACTTTAAGCGGATTCCACTGTGTGTCTAATTGTCGTGGATAGCTCTCATATTGATTGTCGTGGATAGCTCTCATATTGATTAGCCCGTCTTCAGTGAACCTCTCAAGACCTTTTAAGTTATGAGAAAAATAGGTCTTATAGAGATAGGTTGTGTTAGATACAAAACTATTCCATGTATTTATAGGGTTGCAAACATAATATCGTGAAGTTATTAACTTTGCAATTTCTTTATGCCAATCTTAAGTTTGGATCTTAGGCTACAGGCCTCAGATTGAGCTTGCTTGAAGTCTTTAGTCTTTAGCTCAAGACAAATGTATGCTGGATTAGAAGAAAAGCTTGAGAGGTGTGAACACAACTTACAGATAAACAGAAACCCTGGTTATAGAGATCCAACTTAGCGCCTTCAAAGCTGGGTCGATATGTAAAAAAAAATCTGTTTCAAGAGATTGCTTGATGAAAGAAAGCTCTATATCCGTGAATGTATACCATGGAATATTTAGGGACTAGAAAACAACATGAAATGCCAAGATAGTGGTGCCGATAAAAAAAAAAAAAAGAGTATAAAGTATTTTTTGAAATACCTAATGCGAGGTAAAAGAAAGGCTCATTTCCTGATCATGCAGTGAATTCATGTCACTAGCAGAATCAAACAGAAAAGGGTATTTGTTGTTTGCTTTTATTTTTTATTACATTATTTAATGAGGATAAATATGCATCTGCTGTAGATTGAAAAAATCATTCTTATCTCATTTGTCAAGGTGACTGGAATTGCCTGCCCAGGACAGACTGTTACTGTTCTCATTCGTGGTTCCAACAAGCTTGTCATTGAGGAAGCTGATAGATCTTTGCATGATGCACTGTGTGTAATTAGGTGTCTTGTGAAGAAAAGGTCTGTTGCTTTTATTTTTTTAAGACATAATTTTAGATTTTTACCTCACCTCAATTCCTATATCATGTGATCCTAAAACCTTCTATTATTTTTTTCCCACAAAATCTTTATTACCTAAGCTCTATGAAAATTAAGTGGGGTGATAAATTTGATCACATTTTATAAGTTCACATAAAACACTGTCTTTTTTTAAATTTCTGTTTGCATGAAGGGTCTTAGAATGGTTCATCTTACTCTGGCATTTTGTAAAGTTTTATCTCTGCTTTTCTAAACTTCGTTTGATTTTTAATCATCAATTTTTTCATTACATACTCATATCATGTTTGAAATTATGCCATCATTTGGATGCAATTTCTATCTCATGAGAAAAAGTTATTTATAATTTGTTATAATTAAATAAGTGCAGCTTGAATTTTTTTTTTAATTTCTATTTCTGAAAACAACAGCATGTTAAGGAGATAAGAAGTGAGAAATATTAAAACATCTGTACCTCTTAGGGAATCATGCATTACACTAGAACCTTGATTAGTGTTTCTCATTAGAAATCAAATGCATTAGCTTGGTGTAATTGTGGTATTTGTGGCTCAAACCTCACTGAATTCATCTGGTTCTCACTATTGGTTATCTGGAGATAGTTATATCTGCTTAATAGCCTCAGTTCTATGCTTGGTCAGCCTGAATCCTTTCATTGCTACTCAGAGCCCCTAAAAATATCTTGCTCCATGTCTTTTACACATCTCTTTTGTTTATTTCAGAGCTTTGATTGCTGGTGGAGGTGCTCCTGAGATAGAGCTGTCTCAAAGACTTGCAGAATATGCTAACTCACTAACAGGCATGGAGCAATATTGCTTTCGTAGCTTTGCAGAAGCTCTGGAGGTCATACCCTTCACTTTGGCAGAAAATGCTGGTCTGAATCCAATTTCTACTGTGACTGAGCTAAGAGCACGTCATGCTCAGGGTGAAAAGAATGCTGGTATCAATGTTAGGAAGGTATGCTTCTTTCTTTTTGTTTTTGTTGATGGTAATTCTTGACCCATGGGAGGTTGACAATCGATATATATATATATATATATATACATATTAACAATATAAATTAAGAAAAGTCTAGATCACTTACTATTATTCGCTACATATATATATATATATATATATATTTTTATTTTTTAACTTATACCTTTGCTTAATCTGCCAAAAAATTATCTTAAAAACTGATTTTTAGACGCCCAAATTAAGTTTTTATTCAATTGATTGACAAAATAAGATGCAAGACTTCTGAACTGCAATTTTCAAAAGCTTTACATCAAGGGATTGAGCAATCTTCTAATAAAGAAGCTCTTTGTTTACATCAACTGACTTCGATAGACAACTTTTTAGATATATATGTTTGATTCTAGGGCTTCTGTGTGAAAATTATGGAAATTTCTTAGCATTGAGAGATTTAGTGACAATAATCGTTACACAGATTTTGATCATCACCTCATGCGCATTACAGTGTTTCACAATAGTTTACTAATTATTCCACATACCCAATACTGGTAAAGGCGATTTGTTTTGTTAACAGAACTTCAACTATAAATCTCAAACTACTGAAAATAGTGGTAATTTTTTAAATTAAATCTAGATTATTCAGGATAGTCTAGACTGCTGATTACTGGCCTCATAATTTTGGTGGATATGGACTGGAAAAAGTAAATAACCGAATTTGTCGTGAGAAATCTGCCAGATGCTAAAAAAAACATACTGCTTTTCATGTTTCAGGGAGCCATTACAAATATTTTGGAAGAAAGCGTTGTACAGCCCATTCTTGTTTCCTTGAGTGCTATCACACTGGCATCAGAGACAGTTCGCAGCATTTTAAAGATAGATGATATAGTAAGTATGAATATTTTCGTTTAGGTTATGAACTTCAAACAACTGTGGTATGCAATGATTCTTACTTTGGTGGTGAGCCTATTGAAAGTTTGTAATGGCTTAAATTATTATAATGGTTTTATTTTCTTGATTTCAAGGCTTTGAAGCGGTTCACACAGGTAGAGATTTTATTTCAAATGAACTGGAATGGGCTAATTGTGTATGAGGTTTCAAAATTAAAAGAATAATTCAAGATATTCTCAAAACTCACGCCCCTATATATTAACAAAAAAATCAGTGCAAAGCCTGTAGGCATCAATGTATGCAATTATATATTTATCAATGCCACAGAAAATAATCGGGCATTAACCCTGACAACTGAAAGGCATGCATTAGAGCAATCTTTTTATTTATTTTTGCTCTGGACTTTTTCCAAATTAGCGTCGCTTCTAATTTTAGGTTATGCATTTTGGCACGACTTAAAATTAAATGTTTTGCTAATGTTAGGTACCCAATACTGAGGCAAAACAGCGTTATCGAGAGAATTTTGTTCAAAACGGCTGACTTTCACCGCACTAAAACAATATCTCATACCACATAAAACGTAAAACGTCATACATGGTTGGAAAGATCTATTCTTTATCTTTAAAATGGTGGCGGTAGATATATTCTGTTTTAAATATGAAACAAATGACAGAGTTTTAAAGAAACCCATGTTTCGGACTTTTTAGCGGCGCAGCGGACTTCTTTGCGTGAAATTTTCTACCCTTCTATCTTTACACGGCTTGCGCTCGCATCGATGAACACAACCACTGAAGTGTGTGCATGATATAAATAGGTCAGGAATCGACCTTTCTAGTGGTATAACTTTCGACCATGCAAAACGGCTACAAGTACTAAAAAAAGGAAGATGAAAATTTAAAACCGTATTTAAAGAAAGAAAAATGCAAAATTTTGCGAAAAAAGTTACATATTTGGAAACCTCATCCATTTTTCTTTTAAAATCATTGCATTTAGTAAGAACTACTTTTCGTCGATCATTGCGCGAGACGCTAGATCTACGTCAACAAGGCCGGTTTCGCACTCTAGTCAAATTCGCCAGTCTTCTCCCAGCCATGCCCGGTCGATGTTAGATCTACGCAAGGTGTAGCCTTGCAGACAGACCCTTCTCCGTTAACTAGAGGACATGGATCGAAAAGCTTTTGTTGTTAAGTAGTTTTAAGTTAATTACGATTTTAGAATTAGCTTTTTGAAAGAAAAATAAGCTGTTTTATTGTTTTATCAAAGTTTTTTATGCACCTTATCGGGATAGGTTCTGACCCTATCGGCGATGTGTACACAAGTCCCGACACCGGGTTGTTATTTCAACTCTGTATTTTTTGATCATGTTCTACTCCTGGTCACCTATAAAACTTAGAAAAGCCTATTATATGATAACAGATTGTTAGAATCTTTTATTCAGTCATTTTTTTAAAGGATTTGGTCTATTTTAAGGTATCCATTCAATATTCAAAATGTGACAAATTTTCTTGTTTTTGTGATTTTGGTAATTTTCAGACCAATTTTATTAAAATTCTATGGAGTAAATGTCATCTGATCCATTATTATATGAAAGAACTTATAACGACCTTTATTTTGATGTAGAATACTTCCAAATTGAAGCTAAAATGAATTTTCTGTGGACTTTTAAATCATGTCAATTTTTATGTTTTTTTACCTCCCTTGAAATTTTTGTGAAATTCCATTTTGAGCCATGTTTGATGCAAAAAAATAAATACTTCCAATCCTTCTATTCTAATGAAAAAAATTGAGTGCTGTGTCCAGTTACTGGAGTATCTGTATATGAATTTTTGTAATTGTGGGATTGATATTTTTAATTTTATGGAGGCTCAAAATTGCCACTGAAGCATATTACGCAATCAGTTACTTTTGCCCGATTTTCAAAATGCTATAACTTTCTCAAAAATTATCATAAATACATAAAATTGGTATTAAAATGCTCAGAACAGCAAGCTCTTTACATCAGAATTGAAACCCCATCAGCACAGACAATTTAGAAAATCAGTATTGGGTACCTACTAATGTACAAAAATTGAGGATCGTTAACCGTTTGGGTTTAGATTGCTCAATTACATGTTATTTTGTATGGGGCTTTTGATATTAAATACTCAAATCCATGTCAATGTCGTAGAGATAGACAATAAAACAGGTAGAAAAGATTTGAAATGTAATATTGGGAAAAGAAACCAATTAGGGGATGGGTTAGGGACAAGTTTTAACAAAGAAAATAGTCTTTTAGTTTGAAGAAGCGATCTAAGTATGAAAGAAAAAATGAATGTTTAACATTTTTGCCTCTGATTTACCTTCTCCTGTTGCGCTCCCTTTATTACTGAAAATGTCAGAAACACTGTTGAGCAGAGATTTCTCAAAGTTCATCCATGTAAAAAATTTGTAAATAAAATTCTTTATGACAGCTGGAATAAGAAAAGATGTTAGTTAGGAAGAATAAAAAAAGAGCATGGGAAGGGATCAATAAATATAATTGACAAATCCATGGTTTAACAATCCTTGTCTGATTGTAAATTGTTTTTGTAGATTTGTTTTAAGTTACTCCTAGTACCTTATCTCTAAAATTTCCTGGTCAAGTCCGGTTGGAAAGCTTGGGTCTACATTCGTAAAATCTCCTACCCCAGGGTATCTGTACAAGTTTTTGCTATTGCAGGTGCCTGGTATAAACCAGTTAAATCCTCCTTGTTAAAATTTGTTTACTATCTTGTCATTGTACCATCTAGGTAGGATTTGGTTTTATGAAGATGCAAGTTCAAATTGTGAATAAAACAAGAATAACACTGATTTTTTTTTCCTTTCAGGTGAATTGTGTGCACTGATGTTCCGGTCTTCTTCATCTTTTACTTGATGCAAAGACTTTCATTTTCAGTCTGAAAGCTTGTGATATATTACTTTTTAGAATTGTGTGTGCATCAATGTGAGTTTGTTTTTATGTTGACATGTGTTTTAGAAAATTAATTTGAATGCATGATCTCATTTGTGAAGAACAAAATATGTAATTTTTTTTTTAATGTCTCTCTTTACTTAACCTGCTTTTGACTAAATGTTATTTAGGCTTGTTTACTCATAATGTATTTTTCATTTCAAAATGCCGATCAAGCACTACAAAATATTTATTAAGATAAAAAATGATTCAAAAGCATTGTTTTGAATTTGCCAAAGAACTTTCTTCCTTTCCAAACTGAAAAAAAAAAAGGATTGAGGTTATACATGTAGTTAATTGCACAGAAATGAACCTCTCAAGCTAAAATATATGTGGTGAGCCTCTTTGTTGGCTTGTTACGTTTTTTGTTTTGCTTGTTCTTTTGTGTTTGTTTTTCATCTACGTTGGTCCATATTTTGCTCTGTTTTCCACTTTTGCATCAATAAACTTTTCAGTAAACAAATTTAAATTGTTTGCTTTGTGTTTTGCATTTTAATTGTCACTGATCATTACAAAATGCCAGTCATTGTGTATTACTTACTTACTTACTGCCCTTTTTGCCGTAGGCAATTAGGGCAGCAGTCATTGTGTATAATGAGATGTAAAATGTACATGTATGTGGTTAAGAATCGGTTTAAGTCCCTTTCTCTTACCATATACAATATACATCCTTGTTAAAAATAAATACACAATGCAACACCTAAGCATAAATCTAGTCATAGAATTAATTGTGAGCCTAGATCTAGTAAGGTATAAACAAGCCACTGAACTATCTTTTCTTCATTTTTATGTAAGTAAGACCATCTTAGAGTATTAAGTGAAATTGTTGATTAAAAAAAAAGCAATTAGTGGTTGTAAAATAATTTTGATTGCATAAAAAGATTAAATTTCTATTTACGACCTACAGTGGATGCAAATTGTAAAAAATTTAATTGCTTGATTACTACCCTTGAAATTGATAATCATGTTCACATAGCGCCCCTTTTATTTTGATTTTATTTTTTTTAATTTCATTCTCATAAATTTGTCCTTGCCTTAATTGTGCTTTTTTTTTTTTTAATTTTTCCTACTTTAAAATGTTCTTGCGATGTTAGAGCATAAAATAAAACCGAAGATTAGAAGGTTGTGATCGTCACATTATAGGCATGCTTTTTAAAAGTTTCCTTTTCCTTCATTTGAAATGAATATCATTTTTTTTTCTTTATTTATAGCCTAAAAATTTTAGTCATTTGATTTTACTTCAGATTAAGTTAGATTTACTCCATTATAAAATTTAGAGGAAGTGTGGGCACTTGCTGCAGACAAGCATTGAAATTGTTATTATTTTTTTGTTGTTGTTGCCCTTAATAACACAACAAAGAAAGAAAACAAAAATATCACAGCTCACAGAGAACCATAAACTTTAGCATATATTTAGAATAATTTTAATAGAAAAGCATGTTTGAGTTAGTTCTTAAAAAATACATGGAAAAAAAAGACTTTGGGGTACACATTTTGTTGAAATGTTCTAGGGGCAAGCGTTATAGAAATGTCATTTGTGGATGCAATTAAATAAACCGTTGATGATGATAATAATAATAATGATTAGAATTGCCATTTTCATTATTGTTTATTTCTCTAGGTCTATTTTATTAAAATATTTATTTCTTGATTTGGTATTGTTGTCATAAGCAATTCTAGATAACAGCTAGTGAGTTTAATACATGTCTTTGATAAGGAATCCGTTTTGCTCCTTTGAAGTGTCCTGTAAATATGTGTATATACTTCACATTTACACAAACTACCTACATATATTTTCACATGTTGTCATAGACATGATGAACTTCTGCTGAAAAAAATAAAAACAAAGAAAATTCAGTTTTTAATATATAATTCCTGCATCTTAGAAGGACAATTAACTCAAAGCAATACATGGGAAACTTTAATCATCTGAAGATAGGAGCACATATTCAGCACGGTGACGCACGGCTACATTTAGTGGGTTTTTACAGCCTTTAGTCATCCTTCTTGCAGTATAGATGCATGTATTGCTAAACCAAAATTTCTTCTTTCCTCCAGCGAAAAGATAATTTTATTCTAAGGCAATCACTCAGATGGTGATGCTGAAGTTGTTACTGTTATTTTTGTAACGTAGACAGTACTTTTCAGATTTCTTATAGGATCACAGTTCAGTGAAGTATTTGCAACAGCTGTGTAGATCTTATTTATAATGGAAAATACAATATAGAGTAAAGAATGAATAGTGCCATTAGATTAATATTAAAGTGGAGGGTACACTCTTTGCCGTCAAGAAATTAGAACTCCTTACTTAAAGTACCGAAAAATTCATAATTTATAATTGTTTAGAATACAGGTTCTCTGCAGTGAGAAATTTGCACAACAAAAACCTCAGTCTTAGAAATGTCAAATGTATCTATACTTTAATCAAAAAGATTACTATCCCAAGTACTATTAATGCCATTGCCTGAATCATTCACGTAATGGGTATTCTTGGGATCAATAGTGCAAATAAGTTGACAGATGCTGCCTAATCAAAGGCATTTCTTTTAACCTAGCTGATTCAATCTAAAACCTAAGGTCGATCTGGCAAGAGGTCTGTGATACTGAACCAGAAAAGAAATACATATGTACAATTACCGTTGTCTTGGATATACATGTATCTTTTAATGCTTAAAAATATGTAAACAGCATATTCAAATATGGTTAATATAATCATTTTTTCAACAGGGAGTAACTCCTTTTGCTATGTCTGTGAATACCCAAAACTGTAAAGCAAGTATAGTCTAATTTTTTAGTGTAAAGATTTGCATCGTATAAGAAAATTCCATAGGTACAAGATTGATGACTTATGTAATCTTTTCATAATAGAGATATTAAGTCATTTAAGGTTATACTACCGGTAGCCTACCTGAAAAAAATAGAAATAATTCAAATATACAACAAAATGTGAAATGCTGCAAAAGCCAATATTATCTGAACTGCAAACCTAACGTAAAAAGTGGGACATAGCGATTAAAAAAAATAATAAAATAAACCGATTCTCATTTAAAATAACGATTTATCAGTACAGGCTGTAGACATTTTGATTTTTTATGTCTCTTTATTTTCAAGATTAAAATATTTAGATAATGATGTTAGTGAGAGCAATTGACAAGCAGGAAAAATACCCGAGATCACACCCATAATGAACTATATTTACTTAGTCAAACAGTCGTCTGCTTCCTCGTTTTTATTAATATTTGCATAAACGGGAGCATGCAGAGGACGGCTGAGATTTCGTGGTTTCGTATATTTCGCATGTATTTTGCGCATATATTTTGTCAAAAAAAAAAAACCCTAACAAAACAAGACATATATAGACATTATTCCTCAACCCATCATAGAACCAATTCACATAATCCATCTTTAGTCATCATTTCACCACCCCCCCTGTTATAAGGACATCAAAGGGGCCTAAAGAACTTTAAAATTTTCCCTTGAATCAGTCTTTTTGCCAAATTCCAAGGTAGCTCAATGACTTTTGGTGGATTCTCCAACAGCGTTCTGCACACTTAGCATGGAGAATTCCTTGACCTTTTGAAATTTTCAACGGTTTCCCCCACAGTTGAGTTTTGTGGTACATGTATGCTGCTTTGGTCACATCTGTCAGGTCTCGCAGTGGACTTGTCTGAGTACTTTTTAAAATACGGTAGCGATTTTTTTTTTTTGTTACACCATTCTTTGTTTTGTTCGCTATGAGTATGACTTATCGCCAATCCTATCTAGCGCTATCCTTGATGAAAGCTCTGCAGTGATACTACAGAACTCTACTTTTTCATTTTTGTGACGCTCACATTGGCGTTATTTGTAACTTAACCAGATAGATTATTGAACAATAATGTACATCATTCGCCGGAAGGTTGGCATATATTTATTTCGCAATGTTATATTTCTTTACACTTTACCTTATTTGATTTTAATTATATAACACATTACTATCTATATTTCAGTAATATCGAAAATTTACTTTGTCATCTAAACGGGTGCATTTCTCTTCTAGCCGCGACAGTCTATGAGTTAAAGCACCCCTTCTGGGAATGCAAAGAAAAAAAAACCATAACTATAATTTTAAAGAAAATCATCATCATCATCGGTGTTCCGTGTCGCGTGCGACGTTGGAGGTCATTGCTCGCCACACATCTCTATCCATAGCTCTCTCTGGGCACTTGTTGATGAAACACCCTACATGTCTACAAAAGTACAATGTTATCCAATCAATTTGTTCTTCTTCTACCACGAGCGCGTTTACCATCAACTTTTCCTTCCACAATTATCTTGAGTAAACTGCTGTATCTTCTAACGTCAACGAAACCCCCCCTACCTTGATACTCATCTCTGTCGTTTTTAAAGGATTTGTATTTTTTTTCCTTTTTTTTTTTTTTTTGTTTTGTTTATGAAACGCGAGATATTTTTTTCTGTATGTCCACATCTCAAAAGCTTTTAGTCTGCTGTCAGTGTCCAAGTTTCACATCCAATTGAACTTTCATTGCAATTGTTTGGTGTAGTTTGGTGGCTAAGGACAGGTCATGAATGGTGAGTAGTCCTATCATTTCACTAAACTTTATAATGCGTTTTACGATCTCTTTTTCACTGCGACCATCCTCAACAAATGCTCATAAGTATTTGAATGAAGTTTCTTGTTCAACTCTCTTATCCTATTGTTGAGATCTGTGGCATTTTATTGCTTTTGAAGAAGACCGTTCATTTTGGTTGTTTTGATGTTCATCACTAACCCAAAAGTACGCATACATGGTTAAAACAATAAAAACATCAAAGTGAAGTAAGAAGGGAAATAACTACAGGAATCAAGGTATACTTTAACATTATCTCCCTTCTGATAAACTCGCATCACACTCCGACTGCCACCGAAACGATAAAGCTTGCGATATCAAATCATACTAATGCTTTTTACTTCCTGAAAAGACTAACGTTGCAACTAAAATGAACCACAAACGTAAAGCCATCTAGAATAATTTTACGGTAAATCAGTGCGGTGGCATTGTTACATTAATTTTGTAGTTATTGTTTTTTTTTCTATTTGTTTATTTTTGGGTTTATTTCATCCTATCTTTAATTTTGAATATTAACATATTCTTAATGATATTCTATGATGCTTTAAAAAAGAAATAGTGTTTTAATCGTTTATTTTATTTCTAGACATTATTATTGTGAGTAATGGCCGAAAGAGAAAGAGCCTTGATCCTAACGAGTATATTAATCTATACAATCTTCACTTTTCCAAATATCCTCTCATATATGAACCTCAATTATTGTTTAAGATGTTCTACGATTTCGCATAAATTAGCCCTAATGTAGATGACAGTCGAACGTAAATGATTTATTTTACCAATTTCGACCCATTTTGAGAATATGAATCAATACTCAGTAATGTAATAGTAAAATTTCACAACGGGCCTACGTTTTTGTCATGCTCAAGAAACCACAGAAGGCAACCGTCACAGCTTCATTAATGCAGGTTCTAAACGTGATCAGCCCGCGAGCTTTCAGAATCGAACCTGTGCCAGTCAAGTTAAGACAGAGCGTAATGCAGGCCTATCCTCTTCCACCATAGCCGAAGTTGTCCACTTAAAATGATAGGAGAAATGGTAAGGATGCAGTTTTAGGCTCCTGCCTTATTTTATATCTCCACTCTTTTGCATACAAGACAATCTGCCTCACCAAAAAATGGCAGCTCCAGTCCTAGTGTGGCAACGGCAAAAATATGAGTTGTCTATACGTGTTTTCTTAAAAGACAATTAATGATAAGAAAGCCCCCCCCCCCCCCCCCACACACACACACACACACAATGTTATCAGCAGCTAAATGCTTCTTTTCGACAGCATCCCCTACTTAGAAGTGTAATATTGCATTGAGTTTTGAGCCACACATTAATTGGAAAGCTCTCTTAAATCCTGTAAGTACACACTGGTTTATGCATCCGCTGAGCCTTCAATGTTTGTAAGTTTTTAAAAACCTAGGCAAAGCATCTTCTCCACTCACATCTAGGCTAGAGGATCTAGGTTAGGCTTCGCTATGAAGACCGAGCGTTGCCGAAGGAAGGATGACGTCACGTGTAAAAAAGAGAAAGACAGCAGAGTCCGAGAAATGGCGACTCAGTGATCAGTCTTCTCACGTCAGGGGGTTACAGGGGGTTGGATTTAGACGTTTTCTGCCATCAACTTTATATCACGCAGGATAAAACGTCGAATGAATTGATTTTTTGTGTAAAATTTATCAGAAATGTCGGCAAATATGTACAGAGTGGGAGGTAAGTGTAAATTTTCATTCGGTAAAAGGAGACCACGCATGCCATCATAAACCAAGCGGCGCCTTGATACTTTTGAAAAGTTTTTGAGCTACTGAATTTTTTTTCTGGTTATTACATGGCTATTTACACATATATACTGTAATTTTTATAATTTTTTTCTCATGAATGAAACCCAATCGAAATTTATTTTGAAGTGTTTATGGCGATTCTTAAAGTTTGGTCTTGATCTAGGTCTAAATAACATAGATTTTCAATTCACACGCGTACTTATCGAAGCATCGGCGTGCTGAGGCTAGATACTATTTTAACCCTTTTATTTTTTGACAACATTGGTTACAAATCCACAAATATTCAATTATTATCTCATATATTGTAAAAAATTGGAAGTAAAGTTTGTTTGTGATAAATATATTGCACCTCAAACCCAAATTTAAACAGATTGGGCAAACCTAGAATTCAGACTCAGCCGGGACTCGAACCCAAACCCTCACAATAAACATACAAGGATTAATCAAATAAAATGCCTTGGGATTTTTTTTTTTTTTTTTTTGCATTGCTGTTGCCTGGCAAATATAGTTGGGATATAGTCACATTACAAATATTTTCATTTATGTGTAGCAAATTGAGGAAAATCAAAATGTAGAGCCAAACCTAGATCTAGATCTAGACACTAGATGTAAGTCTAGATCTGGACTAAGATCCAAGCTATGTTATGATCTGCAGGGTTCAAATCTTCAATCCTATTTTCAGCTTTAAAATTTGAGAGTGCTTATGATTCTGTCAACAAAAAACCCAGTTGTACTGGTTAAGCTCTTAAATGGAACCTTATAGATTTAAGTCATCTATATATCTTTATTTAGAATTAGGATCAGCCTAAATAGTAAAATGTTCTAACAATTGATCCCAATTCTATATTATTTTTATAATTCTAGTCACTAGCAGTTAGTCCACCGGACCAGTCATTTTTTTTCCAGTTATTGCAGTTATCGGTCCAACATACTTTATGCTTTAAAATTGTATTTTTCTTAATGATTTTGATATATATATGCTGAACATGAATATGAAGGTTTTATTCGTCTCCAATAAATACATTTGAGTATGGATATTTTGAAGTTATTGGGATAAAAAAAAGGACTTCGAATTATCAGAATACATAAAAAGAGGTCATCTGGTCCCAAGGCCTTTCCCTTTCCCTCTCGTAGCCTTATTGCAGACTCATGCCTTTAAGGTAGGTGAGTGGAACACTTGCACACCACAGTTGACCAGAGTCACTTGCTGCATGGAGCATAGCAATATTTTGTTTTGCAAGCCAGGAAAAGTGCTTTCATTGTGTCAGAATCGAAAAATCAGGCCAATGTCGCTTGGATTTAACAGGATCCTTATTTCAAAATTCGAACTAACCGATATTAAGAGAGAAAGATTCGGTAAAGTTAAACGACTTCAAAATATCCAAAAATTCAAACAATTTGGACTCAACTGTACTTTTCAAGATGTATAAGCATTTTTGTGTTTCTCTAAAATCTTATTAAAACTAGAAACATTCAATTGTGGAGCCAGAAGTGAGTTGGGCTGATATCTGCAAATTTATCTTTTTTCCCTCCATACTTTTTTACAATGAAATTAACGCCAACAAATTGTTTGAAAATAGCTAAGTTCCATTAACTGTGATCTGCTCACATGGTGACCCGAGGTAGGTAGGAACACTGTGCTACAGATCCGTCCAAGCTGAGGATGTGGACTTCTTGCCGAGTTCTTTTATTTGCTCTTCAGTCATAGTAACAGCTACAGTAATACGAAATAAATTTCTCAAGGGTCAGTCCTTCAAGAACCCATCTTCTAATAATTTTTTCTTCACACCTCATTTTGTGGGTCCCTTACCATAAGTTGGAGAAAGTGTCATCTTTTTGGTAGAAGGTCTACTCTTAGTCTCCTCAGTAACTCAGGGCATGATGTTTCAAATAGGCTTGTAATAGTTGTCCATATTGATCTTTGAGTTTGAGATCAACAGGTGTAAGAAGTTGCTTTAGGCAGGTCAAAAAGAGAATTTGAATTATGATAGTGTTAAGTTTGGGATTTTAAGGTCATCCTTATGTTCAAGTGTAACACAAAATGAATTTAGGTTCTCTTATTTCACAAGTATAAACTCACTTAAAGGGAAAAGACTTTGTATTTTGATGAAGGCATTATTTGTTATGCTTCAAACGATAGAGGGAGAGGTACAAGACTGTCCCTATTCTTGCAAATATTTAACAAAGTACATTTAGTTTCTTCAAAATTTGTTACATAAAGTTTCTTTGACTTTTATCAGAGCTTAAATGCTGATTGCAAACTTTCCGTTTCAACCTTTAAGATTAAGATTAGATTTTTTAAACTCCAAATTTCATTCGTTTAACTTAATGAGGACTTTTAACAATTTTATTGTGGCCAATTTCCCCCCCCCTGAAACAGACAAAACTGCATACATCTGAAGATATCTTAGGTTCTTGTTAAAAAAGAAAGAATATTTTGAACAATTTGCATATTGCATATTTTTAAATACACGGAGAAGGAAACAAACCAAATCAGTCATGGCAAATATAGATCTTGAATTTAGATTAATTTAGAGAAAGCCATTATCGAAATTCTAGATTATTTCACTTCTTGAGAAGCATCTGTGTTCGGTTGGTATCTAGAACCTACTTAGAAGTTCAGTAAATAAATGCCAATCATACTGAACAAAGAAAAAAAATATAAATGCTTCATGAGTGCAAATATTTAAAATGTATGTTTAATCCTAGAATTGCTACTTACATTTACTTACAACTGAACTTATTTACCTTGTTTTGAGCATGTGCATTAACATTCTTCATTAATAAATTACTTTAAAATTTCAAGATGTGGCCTGTAGACAGTAGCAGAGACTGTTATCACTTTAAAACGCTGCATGTTTATAAACAAAATTCATTTTCTATTCTGAGAAATTCTCAACATTAGACTTCAATATTGAAGGTCAAACAGCTATAGTTATGAACTGACAACTCTGAACTTGCAAACCAACCTTAGTACAAGTGCCAAGCAGCACTATATGTAATAACACAGAGAGAGCCCCTAAAATAGAGGGCCAACCTGGAATTATATAAAAAAGCCTCTTGTGAATTTACTTCTTGACTTTCGCAGTATATTACAACATCCACTGTTGTTTCAGTTTGATCGTTTATATTATGAAAAAGGTATAATTTCTCTTTTCTTGTTTCTTCTTTGTCAGTGAGCTACTTCAAATGTAAATGCAAAACCTCTTTGTTCATTAAATTTCCTTGTGATTTATCATCATCATATCATTGAGGCTTACATTTTCCTTCCTGTTTTTCAGATTATGTATTCTTTGAGACATCATCAACTGCACCTTATCAAATTAGACGCATAGAAGAGCTAAACAAAGTAAGTAATGATCCAGTTGTTGTCTAGACATGTACAATTTTTTTTCTCTCTTAAGACATTATATTCACCCAATAGAGGTCAGTAACATTAAAAAAAAATGAAGAAAAAACAAAAGGTAAAACATTTTTATGCTTTGAAATATTATCTGTTGAAGTGAATCAAATCATAACCGTTCACAGGGTAAGTCAATGAAAAATATAAGGTTTATAAACTGCATTTATTTTAATTTCCATACTTAATATAATGCAGTTAGCCAATTTTTACCTTTAAGTGAAGACATAGCCTAGATTAAGGAGGAAAAATTTTGATTAGCTTAGTCGGAAAATTTATTTGCCAGTTGGACATATTACTGGAAATTCGTTTCTTAAAGTCTATAGTTTTTGTGTGTAGGTTTTGTGATTTTCTGTGAAAGTAAATCAATTTTTTTCCCCTTAAAGTCGATTTCATACTACATGTATTTCCACATAACTTCAAAATTGTTCCCCTTGCAAGAGTCAAAAGACTCAAAAGTAATTTATACAGCTGTGATTATTTTTGTTCTAAATTTAGGCCTTCATCTTTGTCATTAACAGATCATTTGATTGCACCATTTTCAATTAGTTTCAGAAACTGAACCTGAATTATATTACCTTGACCAGGGAAAATTTTAGGGTGCAGTTATTATTTACAACTTTTTAAACTCGTTATATAATTCAATTTGTTTTCATCTTAAGTCATAATTAGTTCTAATGAACCTGAAAGCTGTACTTTAGTAGTAGGAGATACATGATTTTCTCTCTTTAAGTTTGATCACTTTTGTAGTTTATATATGGTGTTAAAAGTGCAATTCTATTAATTAATTTGTTTCCCTTCCCCTTCTTGAGTAAATTTCAGGCTGCACCCAAGACAATAATGTTGTTTGAATTGTTTGCTTGAAAAAAAAAAGCCTTCATTATTCTTTTCTATTTTTCAGACACAAAATGGCAATGTTGAAGCAAAGGTTATGTGCTTCTACAGAAGGCGAGATATCTCAAATACACTAATACTCCTTGCAGACAAACATCACAGTAAGTGTATTCATTGAACATACGTTGCTTACCATGTAGGACTGATTGAGTAAAATTCAGTTTAAAATTTTCAGACAGCAAATTTAAAAGTGAAAGGTGTTTTTGGAATTCTTAAAAATTGAAATAATGAACTATTCTCATAATTCTGAAAATGATACCAAAACATAGCACAGAGCTTGATATATGCAATTAAAATTCTTCCTTCCCATCCCACTCCAAATCCTCATTACTTCTGTGTAGCATTTACTTTTTTTTTCTCAAAATGGTTTGTAGCTTGTTCAAACCATATGCTATCCAATCTGGCATGGTAGTTTCCAACTGCTAATAATTTTACCAATGAATTAACTTCAAAGGAACTCCACAATTTCTGTCTGTCCTGTTATTCTCTTCATGTGCACAAGTTATTATTAGATAATCTTATCATTTCATGCTCAAACACCTCAGACAAGAAAGGCACAGTTAGGCATTCCATTCTCCTGTTAATGGTGTTGTTAAGGAAACAAATATGTTAATTCACTACTTATATGATTTCCTAAAGATTGTTGGAGAAAGAAATTGTGCAAAGTTACCCTAAATTTTCCCCCTTTTTGTGTGTAGTTTTTTTTTTTTTGTTTTGTTTACATAGCATGTTTCATCTTTTAGTATTAAATTGAAAAGATAATTTTGTTGAAAACTTCTGCCTTTGGATGTAATAAGTTTGATATTTGTATAAACTTTAGTCTAAGCATGTGCATTTTGTATCTGACATATGCCAATCACTAAATAGTATTCAATATTGCGTATGATGAAAAGTTTCTAGTGATACACTGCATAACTTTATTGTTTGAAAAAAAAGCCAGTGCTTCAAATTCCTGTGAAGCTGATCAGGATCAGGATTGTTTATATATATATATATATTATATAGATAACAGGCGTATTATTTCAAATTTATTTTTGTATCTCATTGTGTAGACACAAACTACTTTTCTGCTGAATAAGTGAATGTGGTGAATCAAGAAAAGAGCAAATGAATTGTGGTTTTCTTTTTTACTTAACATACATGTTAAAGGCTTGCATCATTTAGTTTTTTTGTATTTTATTTTTGTGCCCTAACGATTAGACCCCTCACCTGGCCGAGTTAGGGTTTGAACATTCTGATTCAAATGTTGAGTTTCCTTCGTTAGACCACTACTTGATACCTCTAGGGGTCCATTTCCTCACAATCCGATAAAGCGGATAAAAGACGAAATTCATTCATTTGATCTTGTTTTTGCCACTGCTTGTTGGTTTGTCCATATGCCATAAAGCCTGTTTTCTCGGATGTGCTAGAAATTATTTTTGCAGCAAAGACTAACAATGAAAACATTAATTCTTACCTTCTTGCAGTCTTCGATTCACTGAATTTTAACACTACTATGAGAGTATTACCTATGATACAAATATCATCTTTTTGTTTCTGCAGACATTTTAGATGATGAATCGGAAGAAAAAAAAGGTGTGGTATTTTTTTAAATCATTTTTTTAAATCATTGTGATCTGCTCTAACTAATATTCATTTTCAATTTGCTTTTTTTGTAAAACATTAATTTAATGGTGATGGTCCATGTGCTCATTGTACAATCTTGATATTTGTGAGCCTGCTCTTTACTTTTTAATGTCAGTCCTTTCCTAGACTAATACAAAAATTACAGTGTTGGATGTGATGGATGGAAACCTTTAAAAGATAGTTGAAATTTTTTTTTTTGCGGGGACAAATAAAATTAATTTTGCTTCTCATTAGCGATGAGGTAAATGTTTTTTTTTTTATAACATTTTTTTTTTCAAATGTTAGAATGTAGATCTTTAAACTGTTTTTTCTTTTATTTCCTAGAGAAAGTGACAAAAACACTCAAGTTTTTTATTTTTCTTAAAAAGAATCTACTCGAGTAAATAGTGTCATTTTTAATACTCTCAAAAATCTATGGTTTTAGGGTTTGAACATTTGAAGGGCGTTAACATTTTTTTTTAGGTCAATTATAATCTTATTTTTTTAAAGTCATATCACTTCACAGAAAAAGAGTATGTATAGTTTTGCGTGCAAAGTGCAGTAAGTTTATGTTTTTCTTTTAGAACCTTACAACAATGTGTACTTGCCTTTTTAGTAGAGTAAATAAAAGAATTAAGTGATTTTATATACACTATATTTTTTTAATTGTTCCATTCATAAACATTTACAATGTTATTGCTTTAAATCATATTCTTCTTTCTTTTTTATTTTCTTCATCTGAGCTTTAACTTCTTATCTAGCCTCCCTTATGCACTAGTACATGTCTCTTACTATGTCTTAGGATCAATACTATTAAGCTTGATGTTGGGATAAAAAATAATGTATGGCCATTTGGAAGTACTGGAACAACTGATGAAGCAGTTTTGTTCTTTCATTTGTGGACGACTGCAAATGCTTTTTTTTTTTTTTTTTTTTTTAAGGTATTGAAAATTTTCATCAGGACTGATCTCCAGACATTTTAATTTTATCATAATTCTATGCTCCTCATATTTATTTAATCCCCACACATGAAATTAAAGCTTTATCCTCCTTCCTCCAGTTGAAGTTTTATTATCAATGTTTTTTTGAGCATCATCTTTGTATTCAATGTATCTTTGATATATTATTTTTTTCTAATACATGAAAGGTCATATATGCTTGTGCTAAAAGTCAAATATTGTTGCTTTTCTTTATCCAAGAAAGCTTGATTTTGAGTGTGCATCAGGCTTTTTAATTGTTTTTTTTTTTTTTTAATTTTATTTTGCTTTTTTTATTTACATTTGGCCTTTCTTTGAGTGCTTTGATAGGTTTTCTATCCACTGCTTTCTACTTTTGTATAGCAAACATTTTGTTTTTTAATCATGTGCTTTTTTTTTATCTTGCCTTTTCTCCATAAAAAAAAATACTTCCCAATGAGTAGCACTACCTAAGAGTCAAAATTTTTTACCCTCCTTCTGAAATCTTTGTTGTTTGTTTATGATGGCTCATTGATTTTTTTTATTGTAAAGTCATGCATGGACTATGTCTTGATTGATAGATGTTGTGAATTTATCGAAATCTTGTATAGTTTAGAGGATTGCTCTTTTGAACAAAGAGATTTTTTTCCTTAATTTAAAAATTGTCTTTAAAAGAAAGCATCATTTTATAGAAAATAGTGATTTTAGATGGTAAAAAAGGCTTCAATTTCTTTTAATTTATTGACGTTTGTGCAAAGCCTTGTCAAAGCGAGATATTGCCTCAAAAAATATTTCAGTGAGTAACAGATGAAAGAGTGATCATAAATTAAATGAAGCATTTAAAGGGGGAAAATAATTCTGAAATGACACTTATTTCCTCCCTTTGAATGCAAATTTTAAAATGAAATATAAGTAAAGAAATTCCACCTGTCTCAAAGAATCTATTAGAAGTTTTTAATAATCTTCAATGTTAAGAAAATCATGTAGAGACACTGCGGAATTATCAAGATCAGAGTATTTTTTTCAAAATGCATTATTTGTATTTTATTTTTTTCCCGAAAAGATTAAAAATCTGATGACCTCGCAAAGTGTATTGGTAGGTTTTGGTTATCCAGTGATTGGGCAGTTAATCACTGCTTTGGTCTATTTTGTAATGTAATTGAGAATGTACTGATAAGCAATATCCCTCTGGGATGAAAACATGTAGTGTCAAAATGTTTTTGGAATGACTGTAAAAAGCAAATGCCCATTTTTAGAATGTGCCTTTCAAGTGGTAGCTCCACTAAACTTTATTTGTGTTAACTACAACCCTTGAATGTCAAAATGTTTTATTTGGATAAGGTGCAAGAGTGTCTCTTTAGATATGAAAGCTACTTGTGCCATTTTAGCTTAAAATACAGGTTTATCTGCCATAAGACACGAGACTGAGGAGAAATTGTGAATGTCCAGCCCAGGTGGAATTTTGGCAACTGTTAATGAAGGAGAGCAAAAAAAGAAAGCACAGTAGATTATAAAAGTAAAATTGAATTTGAGAAGATGAAAAAAAAATTATGGGCTTGTTGATGGAACCAAAATCATGTGTATGTGTATTTGTCAGGAGATTGTAAGGAAATGTGGCTGCAAGTGAGAAATAAATGAAAGGAAAGGTTCAATATGTTTTGTCTGATGGAAAGAGGAACGAAGAACATGAAGAAACAGAAAGGAAAAAAACTTTTTTTCAACTTAAATGGAAAGTGACATTTTACAGACATCCAATGTAGCTTGTATTGGTTAATGGGAAATAAGTGAAAAGAACTAGGAAATGTCATTCAAATTGACATTTACATATTTTTGTAATTATATTGTATCTGTTAAAATTTTCATCTCTTCATTCTGTTACTTGCATATATGTATTTTTAATTGGCAAATGAGTTTTCAGACTGTTGAGGATCTTTTATGAAAATGAGGCAGAAATCTTATTGATTCTTGAATGCAATGGATATTATTTAAAAGATTCACCCCATCTATACTTGAGGGCAGGGAATATTTTGTTATAACATGATATATGTGAATCTTTATAACTTGGCAACACAAGTTTTCTACAGCTTTCTTGCTTTGGGTATGTCTTTCCCTTGACAAATAATTCTCCTTCCTTTATCCTTGCTATAAGGTTATACTGCGTAACACAACACTGCTTTGTATACCTGCCTTTTATATGTAAAAATACACATTAAAGGACCAACACAATTAAAATGTCATGATAATGAATCTTAGTTGCAATATGTGGTGCTGTTGATGGAAATCAATCAATACTTTACCGACTTTGTTAATTTTTGAATCAATGATATATTTTGTGCTTCATCATATTGTAGTAAAAGCATTTAAATAGATTTCATAAATTACAAGCATGATTGCCCATTCAAATGAACAGTTGGGGAAGACAAAGACATAAAAGAAATGCAAACTTCACAAAAATGACAGACTTACATCAGACTTTGAGACATTGGAATTCTTCTCATGTTATCATGAAGACATTCTGTAAATGAAGGAGAGATCTGAAGCGTAAAATTATACTAAATTTGATTGCAATCATTTGAGTAACCCTCTTTTCAGTTTATACCTCCACCGAGATCAAAATGTGATGCTGATGACCCATTACAGATACAAAAATAACAGACTTACATCAGACTTTGAGACATTGGAATTCTTTTCATGTTATCATGAAGACATTCTTTAAATGAAGGAGAGATCTCAGGCAAAAAATTATACTAAATTTGGTTGCAATCATTTAAGTGTCCCTCTTTTCAGTTAATCTCTCCACCGAGATCAAAATGTGATGCTGATGACCCATTACAGATACAATGTAATGCTCGATCTGATGTGAAAAATGTTAACACATGCAACTGCTCAGACAATATTACAGGGAAAACAATTTTAAGGCCCTGCATTTTTAAAGATTTATTGGTTTACGCTGGATTGCTAAAGCTTATAATTATTCTAGATCTAGTCACAATCTGTATGACACATGCAAGACAAAATAAGAGTGGCTGGTTAACAAAAGATCTTAACACGAATCTTATTGGTTCCTTGTTGACGATAAGTGGATTTTGTTGATATTTTAGTAATAAAACAGTAACGCAATGCATGCAAAAGAAGTAGAAGTGGTGTTTACATTCAAAGCGGCTGCTCTGAGGGAAAAGGCGATGATGGCATTGTTCGTAAAAGACTTACTAATAAAATCACTGCCACTTTCCTGCACAGAACGGATGTTTTCCATGACCCTTTTGTCTTTACACTATAGTAGGTCAAATTTCATTGAATTTTTTTCCAGTTGTTCACTCCAATGAAGTAAATTAATATGCTTTTTTTTATATATATATTTATATTAAAAGAACAATAATTGTTTCAAAAGCGTCATTCATTGTGAAAATTTTAACCCCCTGAGAACAGTCTTTTAAATGTTATACGCTTCATCATAACAAATTTGGCAAAAAAATTTATGAATAAATTACAATAAATATATAATTAACATTCTAAAGCATTTTTTTAACCTGAATCCATAACTATTCATTAATTTTTTTATGTACCGCATGGGACACTGATCTAGGCAGATTAAAATCAATCAACTACATCACTGTACATTGAGTGATTTTGGAGGAGATAGCAAAGAAAGAAATCGAAGTTGCCTTTTATAACATAGATTTCAGAATTCATTTCTATCTCTTGTTACTTTGTGAAGTGCACTCAACTCTCAAATGTGGATGCAATTAGAACAAAATTATATTGATCAATTCTTGATATTATTCAAATCTTTAACATTTTTTTCAATTTTGTTCATTTAATCTATTTTATGAATTTATTTTTAAAATACTTCTTCACATATTCCATGTACATATTAGACAGTTACACTCTGTTTACATTGGATATTCTTGCTGAAGTGCCAATTCATAAATGACCCATATGCTGAGGGAAAAGTTCACGACCAGCACATACCTCCCTCCCCCCCTTTTTTTTTTTTCCATCTTGCATATTAGTGAAAGAACAATAGCCTACAAAATGACATGAGACATCACATAGGAGTGGTGACATTTATAGAAAGATTTATCTAGTGCACCGCATTTGGATGTTGATGGCTCTTTGTTAGATCCCCCCCAAAAAATTTCTGTAAGAAGAGAGCAGAACAAATCATCCATATTAAAGAAAAAAAATGTCTGTTAACAGAGATTAGAAGATCACACATGGGTAACAGAAAGAAGCTACAGAATAAGTAGTGTATGCAGCAGAATTTAAAAAAAAAAATGGGAAATGGAGAAACAGAACTTTTACCACTACATGTGTTGGAAAAATGGAATGGTTCAATTTAGATTGACTGTTGCCATTCATTTTGAATTTGGTGGTATACTTTTATTTTAAGCAGAAAATCTTCATAAGATGATCTATACATTATTAAAGACATGTGCTTTGAAATATCCAGTTAGATTTTTTTATGTGGAGCTTGAATATTTCGTTAAAAAAAAACACCCACAACAAAGGAAATCCCTGGCAAAATAATTATAAAGAAAAAAGGCAACATGCATTATGGTTATAATTTGATCCTTTGATTTTAGTGTCTATATCATATTTCATTTAATTTATCTTACCATTGCATCATACAGAAATTGATGGAGCTTCTCCACCTCCAGAGGATGTTGAAAGTAATGATAGTGTACATAAGGCTCCGGTGGAGGAAAATGGAGTGACAAGTACAAATGGAACTAGTAACAATTCAAGCAGTCAAAATGGCTGTGGTATGGAGGAAATACCAGAGAAACTGCGGCATCAGTTAAAACACAGGGAACTCTTCTTATCACGACAAGTGGAGACATTGCCTGCCACCCACATTCGAGGCAAATGCTGTGTTACTTTGCTCAACGAAACAGAGTCCTTACTCACATATCTCAACAAAGAGGTAAGAAATACGAACCAATATGACGCCTGGTGTTGTTAATTCTGTTTTCTGTGCATTAACACATAAAATCCTATAACTTTTGCATACCTTGTCCTTTTACAGCAGAGGCTTGAAATTGTGCATGTAATTTTGGCCTTTCCAGGCTTTTTAAATCATGGAAATACACAAATATAGTAAGACCTACATCTACAATGTTTCCTATACTTTGAAACTCTTTTTTTTAAGAAGTTCTTCTTGGATACAAATTTTATATTGCTGGTAGTGCAAGACGACTCCTTCTTTTATCTAGTGTAGGTCAGCTTAGTTGAAAATAAAGGCACCTTTAGCTCCACTTATTGTTTTCAAAATGAATGAACCATTTTGTGAGACCTATCATAAATTTTCACAAGAACAGGTGATGAAGATAAAAATTAAATAATTTTAAAAAATCTTTAGAGGAAAAGTAATAATCTGTCTTCATCTAATTTATAGAAAGGTTCTAAGGTTGTTCAACTAGTCTAAAATTTAAATCTAGATCTAATAAGAGTAGCTCCTCTTATCCCACCAGTGTGCTATGAATCTAGAACACAATAGATGTTTTATACTGCTGTTAGTGCAAGGCGACTCCTTCTTCCTCTAGTCTAGGATAACCTAGTTGAAAATAAAGGCACCTTGAGCTCCACTTATTGTTTTCAAAATGAATGAACCCTTTTGTGAGATCTGTCATAAATTTTAACAAGAACAGGTGCACAGTTTCAGAGCGGAGCACTTAGTTCGGCTGATGACTTGACCATTTGCACGGGATCATTATGGGGTTACCTGAGCTTAGGCAAGCACTCTCGCTCTCGCTGACAGGCTTAATTATGTCATTTTAAAACGCGAATAGCACAGAAAATACAGGCAGAATCAATCTGAGAGTTAAGCAAATGAAAAATTTATTTCACGATCTTCACAGTGATATAAGTTTTTAAAGGGAGAAACAATATGAGTCATCTAAAATGGCAATGTACTGTTCTGCTACGTGAAACATTTTTTTTTGTCTAGGTCATATTTAAAAAAAAAAACGTGATAAAAAAAAAACGGAAAGTTAAACCAGCTTTTTTGTTGGTTTTAAATATCAAACAAACATTTAATTCTTCACCTGGTGTAATTTTAGAGCACTAGAGTTTAACCTACATAAGTTATTTCAAAGGGAATGTTGAACTTGCACTAAGAGAAATGTGTTTAAAATATATTGCCATTTACTGTGTTTACAAATATACCGCGAAACTGTTTTGTTCCATTCTTTATGCAATGGGTTACGTGCGACTTGAGAGATGGAGCATTTTGCAGCCAAAGGGCTTCAAGAACTACCCTTAAATTGGCACTTTTGTCCTTTTTTCCTACCATCCTTCTATCAATTTTTGCAATATTTGCATGCAACATTTCATCTAGTTACTCCAAACCAAAGCCCCATCTCTCAGTGATGGGTAGACAGTGTCTTTCTAACTTGGTTTGATTGTGTTGTGCGAGTGTCGTCTGTCTAGTGACCTGTAAAATGTGATTGCAGAGCCGATCATGTGATGAGTGGACTGTTCAATGTAGTTAAATGTTTAGACTCAGAGTCTTTGTCAATATTAATCCGATGACACAACAGCAGATCATTTTTAAAGTTCTTACATAAATAGCGTCTTTCGTTAGCTTTTCTTGATATCATACTCTTTTATCCACAAGCCCAACGTAGTTTATTAAAACAAGTCATGTGAAAATCAAAAATATGCTCCATTTCCAAGATTACTGGAAATGGAAATAAAATGAATACCAAAATATGCAAAAAGCTTCAAAATGAAGAGTGCAAATAGATTTACGAAATGAAATTATATAGTCTGCCGATGTTATCTTTTAACGCCACAACCTATATATACGTGTAATTCCCAATACTTTTTTTTTACCATACAACATTTTCATGAAATGAAATCAAAATCAGCTAAATTATCACTATTCACTTTAAATATAGGTATAATTTTAATTTATCTGGCTTCTAAACATAGAATTATCAGGATTGTAGAAACATCCACAGACGTAGATAATGATCGACAGCTGCCATTAACAGATTATAGCTTAAACAAAAATAATTCTAGCAACTTGAAATTTCACAAGAATACTTACTAGTCCTTGTTGATCAAAATGATGTAAGAATTTTTAAAATTCAACGTTCTGATTTTTTTAAAATGATCTTTCAATTAATCAAAATACAAAAATTACATTTGAAGCATGAGTACAGCGTAAAGCACTGCAGTTTTCCATTCTGTAAACTTAGAGTTAGGAAAACAATTGCATCTTTAAGAGAACATGCTCAGCTTTTATTTGATATATTTCTAGGCAAGATTTGTACTAAAAGAATGCATGTTAGAAGATGGTGAATGTTGTAATTTTATAGCCCAAATTCCGGATTAGCCGCCAGATAAGCAGTGAGCGGGCAGCCCAGCAAGGAGTGAGCCTAGGCACCCTTATTTCACCTGTCAAGCGTAATTAATGACCCTGGTCAAGAGGTCAGTGAAGGAAAGCTAAGTGCTCCGCTACTATATAGAGACCGAGTTACCGTGGGTGATGAAGATAAAAATTAAATAATTTAAAAAAGTCTTTATAGTTAAAGAAATAAACTGACTTCATCTAATTTATAGAGAGGTTCTAAAGTTGGTCAAACTAGTCTAAAATTTAAATCTAGATCTAACAAGAGTAACTCCTCTTATCCCAGAAGTGTGCTATGAATCTAGATCACAATAGATATTCTATTGAGAAAGATTCAGATGAAGAGAGAACTTGCATTCAGGAGGTGAAGATGATCTAAGTGAACGGCCTTCAAACTTCCATTAAAAAAACAAGAATTGAATTTAGATCTCTTATGTGTGGATAACAGTTCTTAAAGGTCATAAAAATGACAATTCTGTTTGTAATTTATGTTTTTACCACTATCTTGAGACATATGTATATGTCTCTTTCCTTTTATTTTTTTTTTAATAGATTTTTTCATCTTATTTTTTTACCTCTCACTGAGTGCAGTAGTTCATATTTGGGTTGTATTCAAATATCAAAAAAGTACCCTAGATATGGCTAAGCCATGCCATCGGTCATAACAAATTGAAAAGGCCAGGAAAGATTTTTTAAAGGTCCCATTATGTTTGAAAATAAAAATCTTATTACAATGGATCGCTTTTGTTGCCTTACAAACTCTATTTTTTCCTCCCAGGACACATTCTTTTATTCATTAGTTTACGACCCACAACAAAAGACGTTGCTAGCTGACAAAGGAGAAATTCGAGTTGGATCAAAATTCCAAGCAGAGACAATCCCAAAAGTTATCGCAGGTTGGTCAAAGAATACGTTATAACTTGCATTCTATCATGCACCACAAATATAGGAAATTTTTTTATATGGCTATCTTAAAAATAATTTGTTATGATTTATCACAAGTTGTCATTGTGTTTGTTTGTCATGATTTTCAGCCTCTGAGGACACTCGCAATTCTGAAGACCTTGAAGAATTAGTGTGGGATCCCAGCCATTCGCTTTCAGAGAAGGAAATAGATCAATTTCAGATCATTGCAAGGTATGGCTGATTCTTTTTACATGAAAATTTGACGGGTCTGAGAGCCAAATTTATTTAAATAAAGACTTTTACATGAAAATTTGACGGGTCTGAGAGCCAAATTTATTTAAATAAAGACTTTCTAGACCAGCAAAGTGGCTGATTTTTTTATTTGAAATGTTACTCAAAAGAAGGAAAAGGATCTAAATTCAGAGAAATGGTTAAGAATCTGTAGGACCAAAATCTATGAATGTGCAGTCAGAATGTATTAAAGTTGGACTCAAGTAGGCGACTGGTCAATACCACTAACTTCACTTTCTTTTACATCCCATAGCATCATATTACTATAATTATTTTTTCTAATCTAGTTTCTAGTACCATAAAAAAAACAACATCATTTTGGTCTCAGATAGAGACAATGTTACTGGTAGCTTTGGATCTGAAACAAAAGTTTGATTAAAGGATTTTGTTATAAACTGCAATCGGAATATTTTCAATTAACCCATCTCTTTCCATGCCTATCTACAATAGATCAGAATGATATAAAAAGAAATTTGAAAGACTGACCATTTAAAAAAAAAAAAAAGAAAAACCCTCATGTACTTTACTAATATTATTTTGATGCCTAACAGTACAATTTTAACAAAGACATTTAAAACATTTTTCTCTGTAAATTTGATGATTGTTTTAAACAATAATTTACACTGTAATGCAGCATAATATGGTATTTATTAAGTAGTGACAGGTGACTTATGTGGGTTGTGATTGATATATTTTTGTTGTTTTTCCTCTTTTAGATCTGTTGGTACATTTGCTCGTGCCTTGGACTGCACAAGCACAGTGAGACAGCCTAGTCTTCATATGAGTGCAGCTGCGGCATCAAGAGATGTCACCATTGTATGTTAACAATAATTTTGCTAAAAGTGCTAGATAAGCAATAAAAAAAAATTCACACACCTTCAGTATTTTTGGAATGTTTTCCATATCAGTGAAGAAAAATTAAAAAAAAAGAAAACTTCATGGGTGATACAAAGAATAAAAAACAGACAATTACAAACAAAATATCATCTTGGTGTTGTCATTCCAAAGGGTAACTCTTAAAACTCAGAATTTTGGAAAATTTTTGATTTTATCATAACAAATAAATTGGCATGCTCTATACTTCACAATAAGTACTGCTCTGTTATTTGCAAAGTTGTATCTCATTTTAAAATGTAGATTTCTAAGAAGATAGTTATATGTCTCTTTGTATTTAAGTAAGGAGAATTTAACAACTTAAACAAGTATAATGTTTTTGGCACGTTTAAAGCCAGATTGGTCTCCATTATTTCAGTTCCATGCTATGAGTACTCTCCATCGACATAAATATGACATTGCAAAGGCTATCAAAAGCCTTGTACCTTCAGGGGGCCCAGTTTTATGTCGCGATGAAATGGAAGAATGGTCTGCTTCAGAAGCAAATTTGTTTGAAGATGCTATTGAAAAATATGGCAAAGACTTCAATGATATCAGACAAGATTTTGTGAGTATCTGAACGAGAAAATTAATTGGCAGTTAATAGAGAAAAAAACCCCACCAAAATTGAGGAAAAAATAAGCCTTAATGCTAGTGAAAAGAGAAGGGAGAAATTGTTTTTACCTCTGATATTGGAAAGTTCTGATGGGTGGTGCTATGTGATAAATTAGTGATTCCTGTTCTTTTCTTTTTAACAACCTTTCAAACTATGTTCCAACCAACATGATTTGTTTTCATTTTAAAATTTTTCTTTTTTTTCTGTCTTTATATATAAAGGCTGCAGACATAATATGAAAGGATATCTTTAAAATGGTTTGTTTTCTCAAGAAAGTTTTTCTTTTTTTTTTCTGTCTTTATATATAAGGGCTGAAGAGATACAATAAAATAACACCATTTAAACTTAACCACATTAGGTTCAATTGAGTTTTCTCTTTGTTATCAACAATTCTTATTGACCAGTATGTGTAAACTGAAATAGTGTTTTGATTGCAATGGCAATGAAATATTTGTATAAATGGTCATGAATGTTTATATATCCACAAATTTTAAAGTACAATTGAGCACAGATTTTTAAAATTATTTGGGGAATTTTGACATGCATTTGAACATTTAAGGATAGTAATATTACTTAAGACATTGTTGGTAATGGAAGTCAGAGATTCATATGGGCATGCATAAAACTGACATTTTTCTCCTTTACATTTCTAATTCCTCTCGATCCTCCTCAATCTACCTCCTCCTTTCTTAGCTTTGTGCCAACCCACCTCAGCAAATCTTCCCCTGCTAATCTTCTTCTCTCTCTTCTCTTTGATTAGATCTCTCCCTTCTTCACTTTACTCATTCTTATCTTTGTCCAGATCTAACCCTCATGCACTCAAATTCTTTCTTATCCTTGCTCATATCGCCTCCTCCTTCCACCCTGCCCACTCATTCTCTCCTGTCCCTGATATCCTACTTCTCATGCTAACTGCCATTCCTCTTCTTCTCCCTCTTCCATGGTAAGTCATAGGCGTAAGTCCAGTCTAAGTTTGAATAATCTTATACTGAGTCAGGGATGTCTGTGTCAAGTCATGGATAGACCCAGCAAAGAATATAACCTGAATATCTTTATTGTCAATTCAACTCCCTTCTGAGGTATTTTGCTTCCCAAACATCTATTCGGAAATTTTCATTTAATACCTTACCACCTACTGATTGATGAGCAAATGATGGGACCAGTTCGGTTTACCTGTCATATTATTACTTATGTCTTGCACAGGTGGAACAAGCAGAATTTGTTTTGAAGTCTCAGCAACATGTAGAGATCTATCAGACACTGACAGACAGTTGGCACTATATACATCAGATTAGGCTAAAGTAGGATGGGAGTGGAGAGGTGTGTCGCTTGAGATAGTGGCCAGAGAGACTGAGGGACAGATCATGTTTGTTCAAAGAATCACAAGATTTGTTGGACACATGATCAAAAGTTTAGTCTTAAGTCTCTTACGGAAGAAAGGACACATTTTAGCCAAATTCCTTATAAAGCTGTTTCGTTGAGGGCAGTTTGTTTGAAGAGTAAGTGTCAAAACTCTGTTCATGTTCAAGGAAAGGTAGAAATAATAAGGAAATGAAGAAAATCGGCCGCAGAAACAGATGAGTTTAAGAAATTTGTAATTTTGAGCGATGTGTAAGTAAGATCTTTGTTGTGCTTGACTTTATATATTTGGATTTTTAATTTTTATTGCAGCTTCCATGGAAATCTTTGAAGAGTATAGTGGAGTACTATTATATGTGGAAAACTACAGACAGATATGTACAGCAGGTAATTGAGCCAGTTTTTAGGCACTTTTCACTGGAATTTTATGAGATTTCATAAATTTCAGAAAGTCAGTTGATTCTTCATAAATCATACCCCCTTGCCTGACTGATCAGTAAGTTTGAATTTGTTCCGGGCACTTTTGTAAAAATTCTACCTGCAAAAAAAAAAAAAAAAAGACAATGCCATCATATAAATTGACGGAGGATAGGTCTAGGCCCTCTGATAGATCTAAGCTGTGTGTGCAGAGCTATTTTTAACCTGCAATCAATGTGCCTGCCCATTGTGGGTCCCAGTGCCAACAGTATAACAAACTTGAAACTAGTTAATCAGAATGATGCGAGGGGAGTAAGTGGTGGGGCTGGGGAACTATGACCACTCTAGTTTTTATATGCTAGGACCATGCCTAGATATTGAAACTGAAAGTTAATGGAAAAGATGTAATGAAGTCAATTTGAAGAAGGGAGGGAAGGGGATATTAATTCGTCTTTTAACTCTTTGTGTTATCTTTATGTTCATTTATGATGAACCTTACAAAGTGAAACGTTTAAATGTTGAATTAATAATAGTTTTGTTATTTCTTTTTTGTCCCGTAATTATAAAGTTGTGTGCCTGTTTCCTTTTACATCTTGTATTATACTTTTTATAGACGCACACACACATCCTCTTGGATCCTTTATAATTACCAAGTTATCCTCAAGTGTGGTGCTTTTGCTTTCTATTTTGATTTACAAGCATTAATTTAAAAAAGACAAGAATTTGATTAATAATAATCTGTGTGGCAAAACAAACCCTTTTTACACTTTCATGTCCAGGTATCAATTTTTAGGCATTTATTTTTGTCCTTACAATTTGAGATGTGTAGTTACTTAAAATATTTTAAGGTCATTCTCAAATCATTTTCTAAAACCTGGATAAGTAGAAATTTAATTTCAATTGTCTCTTCATGTATGTCATTTAAAAATCTTACAATAATTCCTATATTCAAATATTGTTGCAGAAACGAATCAAAGCATCAGAAGCTGAAAGCAAACTGAAACAAGTGTACATTCCTAACTAGTAAGTTGATCAAAGTTTGTTCGTTCCCCCAAAAATTCAAATATAGCACATAATCAGAAAACTTTGGAAGCTCTTACTTGAAATTAAGTCATAATACTGTTAAAACAAGTTACACAAACCAGGATATAAGGTGAGGGGAAAAAAAAGGAAGAGTTCAAAACCTGAAGGTTATAGGGTGTAAAGGAATGAAAAGAATATAATATACTTGTAGGATATTTTCTGCATTTGGAGGTCAAAGTTAATGATTTTAAATTACTTCTTCTAAAAAAAAAACCCCAAGAAATAATTGTTAGTTGTAAAAGTTGCTATTGTGAATAAATTTAGGCATACAAAAACATTAGTAGATGCTACATAAGGCAAGATGTGGAACAATATTTTATTTTTTTCGCATCAATTGGTTTAGAATTATAATTTCATTTCTCTTCAAACAGCAATAAACCTAATCCTGCAGCGATCACAACGAAGATGAATGGAGTTGAAGGCTCAGTCTCAGGAAGGGCTTGTGAAAGCTGTTATAGTAAGTTGACATTGAAATCATGTAAATCATAAAGCTTCTAAATAATGTTCTGTTGAGGGGGAAGGGACTAATGTGTTCTATATGAAAAAAAAACCAAAAGTCAAATAATGAACAAGTTTGATAACCCTGAAATCACATGTTTTGGTCTTTTAATTCTTTGTGTTTTCCTTATGTTTGATATATCAAACAAAAAACTTTTTCAGCACCTTTTTACTGTTAACCTGTTTTCCCAATGGTGCATTTTACTTCATCTTAATGTTCAATGTCAAACTCTATCAGAAAGAGCTTTGGATATAATTTTATTTAGGCTGTTTAATGAAATTGATGGCCATCATCTATGATAAGTGATCCCAATCCTCCACACCAAACATGTTGCATTTTCTAAATTTTTACTTAGAGACAATTAAAATTGAAAGGCTCATGAAGTAATAATGAAATCTACTCAAATGAAATTGTCAGAAGTAATCATTAAACATTATGAATTTTGATTGTTCTGCTCATTTTCTCGTACTTCTAAATTTAGATGTGGAGTGCTCTAGGGTCCAAAAAGATCTAAAAAGTCTTTATGATCTAATTTTTATTTCTTTTGAAATCCAAAATGTTAAGAATTGATTCTCGTTGTTCCCAAAATTTCAATAAATAAAATGCATGAAGCTGTGATCATTTTGTAATAGTGTATTGAAAGAATCAACAAAATTCTCCAAAACCACAAGGAATTCTCTGAGAAGGAATTAAAACTTAATACATTAACTCGAAGAACCATAAAAGATCTTTAACTTATTGCTGTAACTTTTCATATTGAGAAATTTTCATATTATTATGTTTCTTTTCCCTAAAAAGACATTATTTGAATTTTATTTCAGCTGCTCACTCATCTCAGTGGTACTCATGGGGCCCTGTACATATGCAGTGTCGACTGTGTAACACTTGTTGGTCTTACTGGAAAAAGTATGGAGGATTGAAGATGCCAACCCGATTAGGTTTGTTTTTGTGCCTAGAGTAGAGTAATTTTTTTGTTAAATGCGAAGTTCAAAAAAAGAAAAACCACTGGGTTTGTAAATAACAAATTTTGCATGCTCTGATTCAAAACGAATGTATGTAATTTGATCAGGAATCACCCTGGACACCCCAAAATTAGAAATGGAAAAAAAAATTCACATTTTTTTTCATTCTTATTCTCAATTATTTCTTCTTCAACAATGCCTTATACTAAGAAGAAACAAGAAGAAAACATTGGAATTTAATGGCAAAGAGACAAATGATTTTCTTTAGTTGAAACAATGAGTATCCACAGATCAACATCTTTATCATTGGGAATAAACTCAAGCTAAGGGATCAATTCAAATATTTGGGTATTTTAATATCAAGTGATGGATGCAATAACATTGAAATAGCATCAAGAATAGCGCAAGCAAATAAGAGTTTTCAGAGAATGAAATCAATATTAACAAATAACCACATCTTGATTCAGACAAGGCAAAGAGCACTGAAGTGCTATCTTGAACCCATTTTGATGTATGGATGTGTGGCCTGGACAATTTCAAAATGGGTAGAAAATCTGGAGGCAACAGAAATGTGGTTCCTTCGAAGGATGCTACAAATCTCATGGACTGCAAAGAAATCAAACGAAACAGTGTTATGAAAAGCAGACACAACAAGATCATTCATAAATAGAATACATAAACGCCAAGCAACATTTTTTGACCACGTCATCAGAAGAGATAAACTTAGTAGGAAGAGTGACAGAAGCGCTGAAAGCGACGAGGGATATAGAAAGTCATGGGGTGGCCTACGCTAAAGAGCAAGGCACCGGATTGATTACATATCTTATCAGTTTCAAAATCATGTCATTTTTTAAACTCGGTACTATGGTGGTTTTTTTTTGAGTTTGTTAAAAACTTACACTAAATAATTTTCTTGTGTGAAGCAAATCATTTTTTTTTATTGTTTTATTTCAACAGATGGAGAAAGGCCACCGCCAAATGCAAGACAAGGTATGTTATATTTATAATTCATTCATTTTTTCCCTTTTAAGGAAATTGCCCCTATGCTATGAGAATCCATTTAAATATGTTTATTTAATTATAAACCCCTACACTGCTTTATAATATTAATGCTCGTTGCCAGTTGCTCCCTTCATTGGCCATTGCCCATTCTTTGAATACATCTTCCTTGTCTCTAGGTCTACATTTTCATTATCCTTTGCATCACATGTGGATTTTTAGATCTAAGTCTGGCCTCCAAATCATCGTTAAATTTTTTTTATCAAGATAACGTTCATATGAGTCCTGAGGCAATGATTTGATCTAGATCTACTACCTCAAACTTTTAAAAAAATAATCTATGTGTCAGCTTGAATTCTGAGAAAAATGTTCCTTGTCAAGGTTTTAACCATTGTCTCCCTCTGACCACTGAGAAGCAGTGACACTTAGACATATGGCAATTTATAGGAGATTTTAGACCCAACACTTACACATATGGCAATTTATACAACACAAGCTGAAAACCTGTTCTACAAACGGGGCGCTGGTGTCAATTTGCCGAAGCTGGGGTGTGTATATTGAAAGAGGCTTTTACTTAAATGATCTAGATATATGCCTCCACCTATCCATCTTTACCTAGAATCTAGATATCTCGATATTATTCTAATTCTGAGTACAAAATTTACAAGTAGAACTTAATTCATTTTGGAATATTCTCTTCTTTTCCAATCTGTTTTTAAGATCCTTTTAAACGCTTAATAGAAAGTTGGGAATTTTTGCATTAAGTGCATAAAAGTGAACAACCTTTCAGGAATTCCTAGTCACTCAGTTATTTAAACCTAGATCTACACCTCATGCGGATTGAGAAAAACTTCCGTTTTTAAAGAATGAAAACATGGGGCGTGAAATTGTTTGATTGTAGGTCAGCCTATGTTGACGAAACAAAGCATTATGAGGAAATCGTGTAAAGCAGTTTGCTTTGACTTTTTATGAATTAGAACGTAGCCACATAAATGCTGTAGACGTCTTCAAAATTTCAAAGATTTGGGCTGGGTAATAACAGAGGAGTTCATGGTCAAAACCTTCCAAGTCTGCTTTTATATATATATATATATATATATATATATATATATATATATATATATATATTATAGGCCCTGGTGATTTGTAGGCAAAGCATGGAATAAGTTGATATTTATTATTATTATTATTATCAAATGAGAAATATTCATAAGTGAAGGCTACCTTGTTTTAAAGAATATGACAATAAAAAGTCTGAATTAAATAAATCATTTTAAATTTGTATGGGAATGTGTTTTTTTGTTTTGTTTTGTGGATTTGAATCAATTTAATGCATTATCCTCAGAACGTATCGCACAGATGAATTCTATAAGGATGCAAAAGTGCACTATCAGTGGTTGTGGAAAGGTATGAATGATTTCCATTGCATAAACTCTTAATATAACTTAGAATTACAATATATACTTAAAAGCTTGAAAATGAAAAGATCAGGATGCTTACATGGATTTAAACAGTTTGAATAATTTATATCTGTATTTAAAAATTTTCGTTTCTCATAGTTGAAGATCTTTGATAGGATTTTGTTAATGCATTTTTTTATTTTTAGCTATAAATTTATTTTTCACCATGTTGGCAATTATTATTTGATATGTTTCTTATTCTTATTTGTTTCAGAAAGTCTTTTTTTTTCAATAAATGATGACTTAAGTTAAGCTTAATTTTTTAAATAATTTTCTTTAGGATAAGAGGTATTTTGTTTTTCGTTTCTCTTAAGGCATGCACCAATTGGGATGAGAATAACAAACTTTTTTCGTTTACCATACCAGGAATTCAAATTGAAAGCTCATTTGGCAAGGCATTTAGCCACTGCTCATGGATTGGCGATACAGCCTGGCAGCCCACGACCAGTCATGAAAACCAGGGCAGCATTCTGCCTTGTTACAACAGAATTAACACGCATCTCAAGGCGATTATGCGTAGATATTCTTAAACCTCGTCATGTAGCAAGATGCCCTTTCACCCCCATCAATACATCAATAATCAAACAAGAATGTAAGTGTCTATTGTGCTATTTATCATGAGTCTAACTTAACCCTTCTGTTACCAAGCCCACCACAGCTACTTATTTGTAAAAATCAATGATTACATCATAAACAATTCCCTGAAAATCAGCCAATCCTGGGCATTTTGCTGGAAAAGGGTACAATATCAAAGTATTTTTTATAAGCTTATCTTAGGATTTTTCATGATAACATCACATTTTTTTTAAAAATTGGATAGAAATTGTAGAAAAAAATATTTCCACTCTTTATCTTTCATATTTAGTGGTACTTTTGTAGTTGCAGCTGCAGTATTCTATAAAATGATGGTAACTGAGATATGTGGCACATAATAGTTACACTAAGAGATTTAGAGCCATAAAATATCATATAGACCTGAATGTTTTCAGGCAATTGCCTGATTTCAGGCAATAGTAAAATGGGGAAATTTTCCTTCTAAAGGCTAATAATGTACTCAAGTTGGGTGTAAATCAATTGCCAGATTATCACCGGACCTGAATTCCGCCCAACTTATGATTTTTTAATGCTGGCAGGCAAAGCGGACATTCCGGTAATGATTGCCTGAATTTAAGTAGAAATGCGAAAATGAATGGGGACGACACCCTCTTTGCATAGGCCAAGCGAAGCCAAGATTCTTCTTTCTAAGTATCTAGGTGCAGTTCCAGTTTCTACAGTGTTGAAATATACCTGTAGATTTGTGAAGATAAAGATACCATAAGAAGATAAGTATCTAAATCTTAGACTGATTTCATGATGAATGAACAGTCCGTTGAACGGACAGCCAACCTGAAAGCTATTATTATTTTTTTAATTACAGGGAAGTGAATTTTTCATAAATATTTTGAACCGTCATGATTCTCCGTAAATTATGTCCCTGTGCCCAACGGAAACTTTCACCCGTTCCAGCGTGCTGTTGTACTTGTGCAAAATGTTGCGGAAAAAGAAATATTGAGTATATAATTCTACGACAAGTACAATATTTTTCCGCCATCGAGTTTAAACCTGTGTGAAAATATAAAACTGGGTGATACAGCATATCGATATTGTGTATTTTCAGTTAGTATTTTTTATTATGAGATTTATAATCTAGTTTGAACTATCCAAGAGTTGTTTACAGTATGGTACTTTCGTCCAAAAAACTTCGTCCTCTCTATCTTTACACCCAACTTCGCTGTCATTTCAAAGGAACAAAGGATTATTCTTATTTCTTCATCTGATAAATAGATACAAATGCAGTTAATAGGATTAAACAGTTGGTTTTTTTGGTCAATATACATCATCTAAATCTAGTCGATTGTTAGATCAATGGAAAATTCTAAGCAGAGCTAAATCTTATTTCTTATAATCCAAACCGGGCATGACATGACATGACATGACTATAATACATGTAGTAGGTGATTTTCATGTCAAAACAAATGAATATAAATCTAGAGTAGATCTAAATAGAAGATTGTTATAATTTATAAAATTTCTTTTTACATGGCAAGATGGGAAGTGTACTGAGTATAACACTTGATCGGTTTTAACCATATTGAGCTCAAATGCCTTAAGAAAAAAATGAAGATAAAAGGGAGCAGTGCTCAATATGTAAGCTAGAATAGACCATATCATGTTTTATGCATACTCTGATGAGTAAACCTTTATGGTGCCTCAGTTAAGCCTGTAAAACACAGAAAGCAGTAACATTTGGGAGGGACACAGCTGTACATGGGCTGCATAGTCTAAGCGCAAAAAAAGCAAAACAAAGTGCTCCACTGTCTTGGTTCTGTGTATGATCAAATTTTGTTTTTAGTTTGGGGGGAGGGGTGGAAGAGAGAGAGAATGCTTCTGCTTATGTCGCTCACATTTACTGATTTCAAAAAGTTCAGTTAACATTTTTGTGTCGTTCTCATGGAATTGGAAACAAGCTTCAATGGCAGAAGAAAGGGATTGGAATGGGGATTACCTCTCTGATCATGAAAAAAATAATGTCAAAACAGGTCTTGGTATTTTGACTTTTTTGCACCATAGGCAAGATTACAGTAAGAAAGGCATCTGACAAAATGTTAATATTTATTTATATAAATTGGAATAATTCAAGAAAAATGTGCCAGGAGATTAGGGTTTAGGTATTGGGGAGATGTAAATAAAGTGACAAAATGTTAATGTTAATTGTTAATAATATAAACTAATATAACCTTAGGAAAATTTGCAGGGAGACAGTCTTGGGCATTACTTGTCATAAAAATGCTTCAGCTTCAGGGGGACCTGACCCTCTACCAGGGCTCCGGCCTGGACCCAATGAATTCTTAATTTTCAGGCGATTATAAGTGCCTTACATCCAGGTCTAAAGGTCTAAAAATAAAGAAAGAACATTGAAAAGCACATAGTGAAAAAATAGCATCATTTTATACAAAAAAACCTCTTCATCGTCATCATTATGGATCAGCTACAATGATCTGCAACAGGTGAAAAGTAAAGAAGAGAAGAAAGAAGAAAATCTTAATTTAAACATGAAGAAGATCAAAGTCACTATAAGTGCTTATTTTGCATTTGGTGTTAGTGTTTTACATGATCAATACTTTTGTTGTTGTTGCTGGTGCTGTTTTTGTTGTTGTTATTATTGTTATGAACAAAATCAACTGAAACAAATTGAAAACAAACATATCATAATGAAATGGGTCATGTTATTGTTGTTGCAGCTGTTGTTGTAATCATTCCAAAAAACTTCGTCAAGAAAGATAGACATCAAATATTTTGGTGTACAGTCCACACTTATGTTGATAAGTAGTTGACTCTGAGCACTGAAAGGTGGGAGATTTTGCCTCTTTATGCTTTTTCCAACTTTGTTCAACGTCATCTGGATTCTCACCAGTTTCAGCACAAGGGGTATAGTCTCGTAGATCTACAATCCCTCTTACTTGTTCAGGAGGTGCAACATTTCTTCTGCGTCAGTCTTAACCGTAGGAATAGGGCTTTCTAGATCTAGATCTAAATCTTCATCTTCTTCATCACCTGGCTATCCTGATCCAAAAGACTATGAAGATCAGTAAGATCAAGGTCTCTAGCAAGAGATTCTAGATTTAACTCTGGATAGACTTGAGATATGTTGCCATGCTTGTTTGTTATTGTCTGACAAGCTGACAAAATCGTTTTGAACCCTGAGCTTTCAGCTTGCATAAATTTTCTTCTACTGAACCAATCATCATGAAATAAAAAAACAAAATAAACCTTAACCAATTCTCTGCCTTCCTAGCGTTTAGCCCAATACTTGTACATAGCAACACTACCTGTATTACTTAATTACCACGGCCTACTTTCAAATGGAAAATATACAAGGATGGGTTCAGGGTGTGTTGTTATTGTGTTAGAAATGTATGCGAATGGTAATGAAAGTAGGAAAACACTATGTTAGAAATATATGCAAATCGTAAAGGGAAGGGTTTTGTATTTTAAACAGAACAATTACAAATTTAATCATTATCTTGCATAAACAGCCTTTTTTTACGGACTTCCTCTTGTGCTTCCTTTTTTTTCAACAATCATATAATAGAATATAATTACTTGTCAAAACTTAAGTGAGATCATCTCTGTAAAAGATATTAAGGACTTTAAACTACTGCAGCATATAATTGTTAAAATATTTCTTTTTTATTCTATCCTCTGCAGGTCAGCTGCGACTAGCAGATAAAGGGGGCTCTTACCAACCAGTCTCCAAATCAAGAAAACCGGCCACACTAGATCCAGTTGTTGCCCGATTAGGGATTGATATTAAGCAAGAGACTCCAGCACTGCTGACTAGAGGACCAAACTATGGGGGTGGGGATAGGGATACCTCTAAAGGTAATAGAAGACTTTCATTCCATTTTATAGAATACTTTGACCACAAGCTATGAATAGTTTTAACGTTTTGTCTTTGCCTTTCAGTCAATCAATCAGGTGCCTTGCTCTTAAGCATAAGTGATCTACCCCTCGTCGCTTCCAGTGCATCTGTGGCTTGTCCTACTTTTAGTCACTTTATTAGTCATTCCAATATCTGTTCATAGTGTTTTTCCGTGCTGTTTTTATTCTATCATTGCAATTGTCACAAGATGGTCTTGCTTCTCTTTTCTCATTAAATTTTTCTTTATAAAGGCAAAAAATCAGTAAATCATTGGGATGCCATCAAACTTCTCATGGCACGGAGAGCTTAAAATGGGAAAGAAAAAGGAAGATTTATATGTTATCTTAAATTTCATAATTTTTTCTTTGATTTTATTTTAAGGAATTGTTTTGTATTGTATGAAAAAAAAATTCTGCAATCTGCAATTATTTTTCTGCATAGCCTAGCCTTTTGAGTGAGATGTATGTCTAGACTTCGGATCTGTCATGTTTCATAGTCATCCGACATTGGTGTTTTGAGAAACTTGTACTCTTTTTCGTCAAACATCTCTCGCTCTCTCACCCCCTCCCCCTTCCTCCATCCCTATCCAAGCACTAGAATACATGCCAAATAAAAAAATCTGTCTAAATGCACACTTTTAAATCTGTAATGATTATCATTACATGGAAAAGATAGCCACACTTAGTGGAGGAATGACTTAATTATCACAGGGTAAATAGTTATATCTCATTGCTTGCAAGCATTTGGACTGTACACACAAAGTCAAAGGGGAGCGGGAGGAGGGCGAGATATGGACCACCCTGTATGCAAGGGATGAGCGATATCATAGATCTTGAAAATTGAAGCTACAGATTCGGGAAGGGGCAAGATGATGAAAATTCAATACCTGTCTACCTTGCCTGTCGTGTGACGGTCAACACGATACTTAGATAGCATTTTGGTCTCCCCTCTCCTCAGTGTCATGTTTGTGAAAATAACACCTGATATGTAGGGCATCTATGTAAAACTGTAGACCTAGTTCAGTATGGCACATGCATGGTGATTTCATCAGTAGCATTAGTTTTCTTCAATTAACTAAATCTAGATCTAGTCAATTTTTTTTTCAAGATTCCATAGCAGTTTAGATCTACTTCAAGGACTGCTTTTGATGTACGTAAAAGATCTGAAACAGTAAATATGTTTACTCATAAAACCTAATATTTATGAAATTTCACTAAGGAAGTAAGTGATCATTTTTTTGTTACTTTTTATAAAGATATGCTACTCTTAAATGCACGTTATTGAAGCCTCTGGAAGATTGTGCGTTTATCCAGAGACTACTGTATAACTATTAGTGTGTTTGTTGTCTAAATTAAGGATGACAACTAAAACAGAGTCCTTTCAGACACCTTCACTTGTCTTGGCTAAATGAGTTTAGCCCAACTTGTTAGTTTTGTCCATTGCTTGGCCATTTGCAAATTTCTGTGTGCAAGACTTTGATGTTGAAGTTAGGATCTCTCAATGAAGATGGCCAAATATGCTGCGGATGCCATTTTTTCAAGAAAATTCACAGAAAACTTCTTAGTTTCATTAGATTTCTTTACAATCTTTTTCAATTTCAGATGTTATATTATACACTACTTTGTGCAAATAAGATAATGAGCTGACCAATGATATGGTTCAGGGGATATCATTTACACCGTTTCAAACCATTAAAAAGAGACCCCTTTCTCAACCTCTTTTATGCCTTCTGATTTCTCTTGCATTTGATAAGGGCTCCACTGTGTTCATATTTTATATGCTTGCATTTTTCAAATAACTAGAGGTAAGAAACAAACATAAAATTTGGCAGTTATTTGTAATGTTCTATTCCTCTGCCTACATTTGTGACCTCATCCCAAACACCTAGCTTAGTTTAAAAAAAACAACAAAAAACTATGTATGTGATCATTCAGATTGTATGAATTTTGGTTTTGATTTTGATTTATTCACCCACAGAACATGTTGCTGAGAATGTTAAAGTTGGTTCAGGACAGCCTTCTATCATGAAGAAAAGAGGCTATGAACAGACAAATGGAGTTGATTCAGGTATCTTTTGATTGATGACCCTGAAAATAATGTGATAAACAAACAAGAGTTGCACTTTAAAATTAATGCATAAAACTCCAAATTGTAAAACTTAAAATAAAACTTCTTTAAAATTTATTAAGAGAATATCAGTAAAAATGGTGGCCTTATCTTTTATCAAAATAATACTTTATTCAATTCACAGCCGACATCTGTTATATTTCAGAAGCCATTGTGAGTAAAGGGCTATATAAACAGTGCCAATGTTATACTTCTAGAATAAAACGGTAATTGTAACCAAAATTCAAGAGTGGCCTAAGCTACTTCATTCATCTTTAATTTTGTATCTCATCCTCAATTCTAAACAACTACTGAAATAAGTTTCTCATGTTGATGCTTCTTAGTGAGTTGAACTAAGAAATATGTATGTTGATATATGATTGATTTTGTGTTGTAATAAGGTCAAAGAAGCTTTAAACTTTAGCTGATGAAGTGATTGCTTTGCAGTCTTTATAGGTATTTAAAATATCAAATAAAAACAACCCAAAAGCAGAAAATGCCAAAAATAAAAAAAAAAAAAAAAACATATGCCCCACCTTACAAGATGATTGAGATTTAATTTAGATAAAAGGTTAATTTTTTTTTTCATTTTGTTCCTTTTGCTTGACCTGTTACAGAAGAGGTTTTAAAATCCAACTTAAAATAGTTGCCATGATCAAAATTTATTAAGTGTAACAGCTCATGATATGTCCAGCTGAAAGATACAAAAAATATTGTATTTTAAAAGTGTGAAATATTTACTCTTATCAACAATCTTTCAGGTCCAGTAGCAAAAAGACCAAACATAGGAGCTGTTCGCCCTGCAGTGACAACCGTAAAAACACCAGGAGTTACTGTGAGTAAAAAAAAAAGTCACTGTGTATTGAAAATGTTAGGGAATTTATTTTAATTTTGGTGAACATTATCTATTTGTAGATGTTTGAGTTTCAAATATCAATACTTTTTTTCCCCCTTAAAATCATATTTGAATTCTTATCATCCCTGCACTTGTGAATAAAAACCTTGAAAGGGTCTTCAAAATAACTTTTTGGCACAAAGCCTTGGGCATTGGGCTTAAAAAGGTGAAAGAGAACCCTTTCTTCCCCATTATTTAAAAAACTTGTTCATCAAATCAATTTGAGTCATTTAGAGATAAAAATATAAATCTTCAGATTAGATATGAACAATGGTCTGTCCTAAAGGAACCTTAAATAGTATTTCTTACTTTTTTTTTACATTCTATGATCACAGGAATTGTTTCTTACTACCACATGATAGCATGTCATCTTTGTTGGTTTAATTTTTTCTTCTTAATATTTGTGCAGTTTACCTAATTTTGCTGTGTAAGCATAGCACGTGATTTAATTTAAAGCTTTTTCTCATTATTATTTGAGAGCTATTTTTGGCATCGAGGCTTTTTGTATTAGTGAATAAAAAACTTATTGATCAGTCATTATATAACACATTTTACATATTTAGAAATATTAGAGGAAAGACTTTGATGATGTTTGAGCTTGAAGATCTTTCTTTAGGTGTTATGACCGTATTCAATGCTTCAATCTTATTTTGTGTTTCAATTTTCATTTAATGCGATAGAGATAATCACATTCCATTTTAATATCTTAAATGGCAATTTTTGGTAGATACGGGATATTAAAAGATTTTTTTTTGTCTGTTTTGCATTTCACGATTTTTTCTGCCTATTCAGGCACATGATAACCCAAATCAGTTAAATTTTTTTTTATTAAAGCTACATTCATATTGTCAATGGGATAAAAAAGAACTACAAAATATATTACTGACTAAAAACGCATGAATCTTGGTTCATATGAAACTGTCAATTCTTTCTTTCGCAAAATTGTGCATCAGCAGCTTTAATATTTTTTTGCCAAAATGTAGCTAAGCTTTCCCCCTTTATTGCCAGTTTCAAAAAGCAAAACAAAACAAAATTAAAAAAAAAAACGATTAAAAAAAAAAACCAATTATTTGTACAGCAAACTTAAGGGATGGACTTAATTTATGGTTTTGGCAAAACTAATTGGATTATCACTAGGGTGGTGGCACAAAATCAAATATGGATTCCACAAATGCACACTAGTTTGCGCAAGTGTCTAGACAAAGAGATATGAGTGACCATGCTTGTTCGTGAAGCCATAGGAGAAATATTAACTTTTTAAAGATAAAAAAAACAAATATTAATTAAATTAAACTAAATTAAATTTATCAGTAAAACCTCTAACAAAAAAGGTAAATTTGTAATACAATCTGCAACGTAAAAAAAAGGACGGGTCGAAATTATGCTTTTATCTTAGACCACAAAATGTCAAACAATTTTATTTCCTAGTGACTGAAACAGCAATCTCCTTTCACTTTTCAAGCTTCCTCTGCTTTGTTGCTTGCCTTGACTTTGCTTCGTTCTGAATTATGAAGCTTAAGCCATTTTTGCAAGGACTCTGTTTTTTTAAGTGCAGGGAACATCTTTTCTTTTAAATTACACATTTGGTTCTCACCAAAAATTCACCCTTTCTGTGTCTCTGTCTCCCCCTATGTCTGTCTGTCGGTCTCTGTCTCTGTCTCTCTCTCTGTCTCTCTCCCTTTCTCCCTTCCCCTTCCTGACCCTCTCTTTCTCTCTGTCTGCCTGTCTCTTTCTCTCTCTCTCTCTCTCTCTCTCTCTCTCTCTCTCTCTCCCTTTCTCCCTTTCCCTTCCTGAGCCTCTCTTTCTCTCTGTCTGCCTGTCTCTCTCTCTCTCTCTCTCTCTCTCTCTCTTTCTCCTTTTCCCTTCCTGACCCTCTCTTTCTCTCTGTCTGCCTCTCTCTCTCTCTCTCTCTCTCTCTCTCTCTCTCTCTCTCTCTCTCTCTCTCTCTCTCTCTCTCTCTCTCTCTCTCTCTCTCTCTCTCCCTTTCTCCTTTCCCTTCCTGACCCTCTCTTTCTCTTTCTCTCTCTCTTTCTCTTTCTCTCTCTCTCTCTCTCTCTCTCTCCCTCCCTCTCTCTCTTTCTCTCTCTCTCTCTCTCTCTCTCTCTCTCTCTCTCTCTCTCTCTCTCTCTCTCTCTCCTCTCTCTCTCAGTCCAGCCTAATGTTTCCAAATAGAAACTGAAAGAGAGTCACTTTGCATGATGTTATATGATCGCAATTGTATTTTATTGTCATCTCATCAGTAACAAATTGTCTCTGAAGGACCTGAATTTCTATCTTTCACAAATAAACTTTCAGTTGAACATTTAATATCTTTTTTTATTCATTTCTGATAATTTACAATATATAAAACCAAAATTAACAAGTCAGTAGAATTAATATGAGTATTACCTGAAAAAAAAAAAAAAGCAACAAAAAATAAGCCCATATTTTGGACAAATAACAGTAGTTTTTCTACATAAATATGAAAAGACAGATCAAAGAGTTATATAAGAGCCATCTTGCCTTATATGTTTTAAGTCTAGAAGCAAAACTGGTGAGAAATTTTGAGATCTTGCTGGTGGTATGCTTGTTGTTGTACAATTTTCACTCATGCACGCTTATAAATATATTTTAACACTGTTGTCAGTGGTTATTGACTTACAATGAACTAACAGCTGATTTGTTTCACCGTATAGCGGGTAAGCCCCCCTCACTGGCATATAACATGCTTTCTTAATTTTAAACCAAGGTGACAGGGATCAGTTGCTTGTGCTTTTTCTTTTTTTTTCCCAACCCCCATCCCCTCTTTTTTTTTTAAACTCACAAGCTAGTCATTTTGCACAGTGAAACTACTTTTTTTTGTCCCATTTAAAGGCCTGTTTATAAATTTCATTATTGAAGTGACCATTATATTGGAGTTAGAATTTTTTTTTTTTTTTTTTTTTTTAGATCTATCCATTTTCATAGTATGAGAAGTTCTCAATATTGAAAGAAATATATTTATGGAAAAAATGTTTTTTATGGGTGTGGGATAGTCAAATAGTGCCAGCAAAGTTTTAGGGCGAAGTGCCGCTATACGGTGTTCTCTTTCAGCGGGGAAGTGTCCTCAACCACAACAGTGTAAACGGCAAGAGTCGATTCGTTGGTCGCAACATGAAGATGCACATGGTCAGCTGGATGGATATGCAGGATGATGTGTACTTTGTGGCTACAATGGCAACCAGGTTTGTTAAGAGTGGTCTTTACAAGGAGTGGTCTTTACAAATGTTAAGACCTTAATATTTTTGTTGGTTATACATTTTAAAACTTTTTTTTTTGGTCAGAAGTCAACCAGGTAGTTTGGTTAGTGCAATATTTTTTTGGACAACAAAAATTTCTTTGGATACAGTTTTATCAGTAATGGAACTTCATTTGAACCACAATTGTAAGTGAATATTCTGTTTTATATTCTGGGAGTTTTCATGTAGGAAGAAAGGAGTGAGTGGTTGTGACATAAAACTTTCTTAATCAACCTGCCTCTTGGGACATGCCATAATCGGAAAATATTGAGATTAATGTTAAAAGTAAGCTACATGATGCGATTTGATCAATAAAGACATTCTTTACCTAAAAACCTTGGAGCTGTCAAAAATATAACAGCCGGCACTTCATTACAAAGAGCATATCTCTTTTTTTTTCAAGTTTCAAAACATACCACTTTACAATATCAATTATCTCTGCTCCTATTTCTTCCAAGTATTCAAAGATTAAACAGGATAATTGTTTTCTTTATATTCTTCTATTTTTTTCTTATCGATAAGTCAAAGGCAACATAGGAGAAACTTCATAGAAAAGAATTCAAAATAATCTACCTCTGAGGGTCACATATGATCAAATCATTTATCATATAATGTCATTGAAAAGTCTTCTGCTAGAATTTTTTTTTGCTGTTAAAGCTTCAAGAAAATTCTTGTGCAATGTCACTTAGATAGATTTTCAGTAGAGACCAAATAGTCTAGGAATAGTGGCACTATTCAACTTTGAAAGACTAATGAAGCTTAAATGGTTGATATTGAGAATGCTATTTTTGGTACATATTGCCACAATTTTTACAGTGCCAACCTGATAAATCGACATTAAAGGGCCCAACAAAATTTCGTCGAATTAGGAGATAGTATTACAATTTATTAATTTTAAAATCTGAATAATCATTTTTTAGGTCTGCTTATAGCTCTGCAATAAAAGGATGTAAAGAGGACTCAGTTCAGCCTCACTTTTAATTCTAATAAAACCCATCTCATAACTAGATCTAGAATCATTGAATACCCCTCCCTTCCTCTAATCCACAAGGCTGTGTGGGCAAGAATGTGCGGTGCTAGCATTGGACTTGAGGCCCGGGACCCCCCCCTCTCTCTTTCTCTCTCATGCACACACACACCAAAAATGCTTGTCTCTCTAAGATCTTGTTGCACATCCAACATCCACCCCTTTTCTGCTCACACAAGCCCCTTTCTTGAGTTGCGCTGGTCCACACACTGAAGATCTTTAGCTCTAACTCATAAGGCTAGGCTAAAAATTAAATGACTTTTTGGATGATTAAGTTACCGAAACATAGTGGAAATTCAGTCAAATTAAGAGAAATTAGTGGATCAAAATGTTGATTTGCAGGAAAATTTATTAGTACTAATTAAAGGAATTCATTCAGGAATTTTTTGTTGAGTCGAATTAAGGGAATTGTCAAGTTAAGTGGGGGGCACTGTATATACTGTTGTCTTTAAAGAACAGAGATTATAGAAGACTTGTGTCATGAGTTTTGTAGAGTTTTAAAATCCTTGAAGAAGTCTGAGATTATTGTCAATAACAATTATTTTATGACAAGAGATTTTATATGTCATGCGGGGTCACAAAGCTATAAACTGCTTACTCAAACATAAGTATGCAGATAGCTCTAGGTATGATATAGTATCTTTTTATTTTTAAAGGGAGAGTAAATATTAAAATCCAATATAGATGTTTCAATGCGCTGCTAAAAGGATTTTGTAACTTCATGCTAAATTTTATTTTTCTAGGAAGCTGAGGAAACAATTGCAGATGAGTGATTTCAAACGCCTTGCTAGGAATCCTTGGAAACACCTCAATATCAAGCCTCCTTTGCCTTCAGGATCTGTTGGAAATGGACCAAAGCCAGGGCATCAAGAGGTTGTTGTCCTGGACTAAGGAAAAAAAAAAATATAAACAGCCTATTTTGAAAAAGGTAAATTTCAGCATATTTCTATCTGTGAAGTTTGCAAAAGGGCAAAACATACTATTTAGATCTTTTCAATAGATATGGATGGTTGTACATCTTATCAACTTGTCTGCTTTCACTGAGAAAGAAGAAGAAGAAAAGTTGTTAAAACGATCAAAGCAAATTTTACCAGTTAACAATTTAAAAAAAAATGCTGTTATTAAAAAAAAAAAAGGGAAAAAAAGGAAGAAAATTGCAACTAAATACTTCTCACATCTGTTGAAGATACATAACTCTGTTTACAAGGCAAGATTAAAAAAAAATGGTTAAATAAACCTTTGGAATCTGAACCATCACAAAACCCAATTTTTTTGGAGATGCCTTACTTTGCCTTTGGACTGCAGCTTCAATTGTGATCAAATTTGAAACTGTCATATCAAAAAGGTTTAAACCAAAACCAAATGAATTTTGTAAAAAAGCAAAGAAAAAAAGAAAATGAAATAGTCCCAAGAAATTTGGTTTTCACACAATACCACCTAAGTTGCTGCAGCTCATGTAAAACCCTGACCCTAAAAGAAAGGACATAACTCTGTACAAAGAACAGACATTAAAAAATATTAAAATTGAACAAAGATACAATTATGAAACAAACTAAAAAAACCCACAAAAACAAGAGGTCTTGAATTTTTAATAAAACAGGGTTTTATGACAAACCATTTTTCTAAGACTTCTCCCTCACAACAGGCTGACTTAGCCACCATTTCAGTTTTTTCACCATCCACATCCCATTCCACCACCATCTCAACATCACAATTTGACTTCCAATCTCAAATGGGCAATGGTTGTTATTTTCATCCTGAATGTAGGGATAACCATGCAGATAATGATAATAACTGATTTCTGTAGCATCCCTCAGAAATTCAAGCAATCATCCATTCAACTCAAAAGATTAGATTTAGCCTAGTCCTTGAAATCACCAAAAATTTCTGACAAAAATAACCAATGCCGAAACAATTCAATAGATCTAATTCTAGTCTGAAAACTAAAAGAACTCTAATGAAGTGTCTTCTAAAGGTAAGTGAAGTTTACATGAGATTTCCAGCCAAATTTCCTGCAATAATATGGAAAGAAACTAGACAGAAAGTGAAAGTGAGGGGCGATGACGGTACAATGTAGTGTTCCACACTGGTGACGTGAACAATATAAGTGGGATTGAGTTAACAGTCATTTACTGAATTTACTTTTTGATCTGGAATAAATTTTCTTGTTTCTTTTCTTCCCATGGTACTCTTTGATATAAAACTCCAGATCTCTATCTCTGTTGTGAGCTGTGATTACAAACGTTATGAACTCGAGTATTATGTCATGATATCAAGGAAAACAAATATCCTGACTCAATAATATATGTGTCTAAAGATAAGAAAAGATATTTATTGACTATAATACACAGGCCTCCCCTCTCATTGTCATCCAAACTCAAAAGCACAATACTTTTCTGATTGTAATAAAATGCATAACTTTTTCATACACCTTTTCCTTCACTGTTTTCCATCATTCAGGTGACAGCTTGACCGATGTGCTGCCATCTGGAGTAGCTGCTGATGTGGTGCTTGAATGAAACAAAATATTGGCATGTCTCATACCATGGCTGTTGCCTGGAAACTGTAGAACATAGAAATGCAACCCGCAAGGCTTTCTTTAGCCAGAAGACAAGCATTTCATTTTCCTACCTGATATTTCATTGAAAATTCCTGCCCATCTGTAAAAATTGCCAAGCATCACCATTGCAGGAACATCTTTCACAGACTTTTCTGATGTAATTATGTTTATAGAATAAGACTTTGCTGGCCAATCTGTAAATATACCAGCAGAGAGTGAATCAGATTTTTTTTTTTGCTCTCTGTTCCTTATATGAGATAAAATTGTGAGGTCATTAGTATTGCCTATTTTGTGCTTTTATACATTTCAGAGTAAGATTTTTTTTTATATGTTTGCTTGGAATATCTAATCCTGCATGGGAAAAGCCAGTTAAAATTTTATGTTCACATATGAAGCCACAGTTTAATTGAATTATGTAAGTATGTAAAGTCCTTCTGAGTGGATGTCAAATCTGATCGCTGAAAGAAAGAATATGGAAAACTAACCAAAACATTATAGGCAAAGGCATTCAGGTTTTGATGTTTTGGTGCTCAATTTCTCCCTTTTCTCTTGAATAAATAACATTTTGATTCCAAAATTCTGTTCCTGGTTGGGTTTTCCCATGTAGCTTCACATATGTATGATTGAAATTTCATTTTCTGTGAGGCTGTGAAAAAAAGGCAGATCATTGTATGAATGCTTGGAAAACAGAAATCTGTTAGTAAAGTACTCAGTAAGACATTTTAATTGCTGCTTACCTTTTTCCCTTTTAAATGAATGTTGAAGATTTTGTGATTTGAAAATATTGAGCTGTCGAATATGAACTATGCTGTTATTCTTCATTTTATGACGCCAGCGAAATAAATTAAGTTGTTTTGTATTATATACCATTAGCAGCTAAAGTTCTGAGCATGAATCAGCTTGGAAAGACAGCCATTCAAATTACTGTCTTCAAGGTGTTCAGTAAGTGGTAATCTGACAAACATGGAAGCTTAGCAGAAACTTAAGTAAAAGCTTCTCCTAATCTTTAAAATATTTTTGACTGATTTTTCTTCATTGAGAAGAAAGCATTGCTTTTTGATTATTTTTATTTTTAAAACTAAGTTCACGGTTTTGTTATTAGTTTTTATCATGTTTCTATCACTTTAATATTATGAAGCACAGAGAGTCATATAGAAATTAAAATCTTGTCATTCTCAAAGCTACTAAGGGAAAGATGTCTTTGTTAAGTGTCTGAAGGGAAAAGTTTACGAAGTTTTTAATATGTATTTTAGTGCCTCAGAGAAGCCACATTAAAACCAGATTCTTTACAACATCAATAAGTTTATCTTTGGCATCAAGAGTCTCATTGATCCTGGTCAAAATTATTATCCTATGACATGTTTCATTACATTTAAGATTTTATAACCTCTTAGTGATAATGAACATTATTTATAAGCCCACACATTTTTTTTTCAGTTTAATGTCCTTCTCAACAAGATTTTAAGGATATACCCATCTTTTTATGATTGCACATGGAAAAAGTTCCTGTGTTTTGTTTTATAAAGCTGCAAAATTATGTGAACTGTGCACTAATAATCTCATCTCTTAAAACTGAGTATGGTATTTGAAATGGAAATATCTATGTGAGTGGGGAAAAGTTTCGATAAGGACAAGGATCTAAAACCAAAATCTGAATGATTTTTATTGCAGCAGAAACTAAGCTGTTCACTGAGAACAAATTTTCGCAATCTACTTAGAACATAGTGAAGTAATTTGTGCAAAATACATCAGGTCATAAATTTGAAAGAGTACAACATATCTGACCCGGATATCAAAAAGAGACTTGCTTTGACTTTAACCCTTCTAATGTGTCTATACATTTTCTTTTATAAATTCTTGAGCTTATTCTATTTTTGGTAAAAAGAAAAAGCAAATTAGCGACTAATTGTTTGAGTTTTTTTTTTTTTTTTTTTTTTTTTGGGGCAACTTTTTAATTGATCTTTGACCAGGGTTGTATCTCAAGGTAAAACATTTTATAAAGTAATCACTAATGCCCTCTTTGCGTGATCAGTGAAGAAAACCACACAAAAAAATATTCAACAAAGGAGATGCATGGCTTTTTTAAAGCACTTCTGGAATATCCATTGAATCATATGAGGAACACAGCTGTAGATGGGTTGCTTTGAGTCAATATCTTTTAGCTGGAGCACACAAAAGTGAGAGAAACCAGTGCCAAAATCCATGGCTCTATTTGCAGACTAAACAAAAAAAGAAAAATGTGAAAACATGCCCCTAGAACATCCAAGATATGCTCTCAACTAAGCTGCTCAAATTGGCTATCTCCAAAAGTTCATTCAAGTATGTTCTGTTCTTATCCTATACTTCATATGTGACAAATTCATGCTTGATCAATTTTTGTAGAGGAAATGTTCAAATCATTTGTTTTCTGTCATCTCCTTTAGCCTTTCAGAAATTTTCTCTTTAAGATCAAAATGCAGATGCCATCATCAACTTTCTTATGCTTTTTGAAATGAAACCTTAGCTACAAAATTTTACTAGAAAATCTCACGTCTGCATCACTCTACCTCAAGGCTGTTGTAATTTTTTTTTATGCTGAAGAAAAATTAATTTAAATGAGCTTTTTCCTCTTAAAAGGTAGCCCACACACCTTGTCATCAGGGTTGGATAGTTCTCTAGATGCAAATCATCCCTCTTTTTTTTTTTCAAGGGATGCCTCTTTGTCTATGGAAATTTCAAGAAGTCTAATTGTTTTGCTGCTTGTGACTTAATGAGATGCACAGAGAACAAAATGGCCTTAAATAGGTTTTGAATGAATTTTTTTTACAATTAATGGGACTGGGATGTGAACTGAATAGCATTATGTAAAGTAAAAACAAATATGTAAGTGCAACACAGCCAATCCTTCAGATATTTTTCTTGCAGTTGCAAAACATGAAAAATAGGGGAAAAAAAAAGATAAAAGTAAAAATGAAAGTGATCACTTCATTGGTATTAGCCAACTGTGAAATTGTTCTGTTTTTAAAAGTATGCTTCTACTGATTGTGCATTGTATTTTATCTTTAAGTTCAATTAAAATGATTTGTACACTACAGTATCAATTAAAGTATGATTTTATAGATATGGTTTTCCATTGAAGCTTTTTATTGCTAGGAATTAGAGCTACTGCTCTTATGTCAGTTTACAGCACAATGTAATCTTCCTTGCTCCTACGCTTGGCTTGTTTACAAAGAAGAATTTCGCCATGTTTAATCTTAAAAGGCAGCTGGAAATCACTAATTTTAAACTTTAATGCCATCATACTGTTTTGTCCTTAGTGACTTTCTCACCGTTCAGATGTAAAAACTACATGCCTTGGCAATTCAAGGGTACATTTATGTTTCCTGTCCTTTTTAATTCTTTATCATCAGCATTTTGCTTTTTCAGATTGAGGACATTTCAGTACTTCAGTTACTATGAGATCAAGTGTCACTATCATTCAACTTTTTCATTTTTTCCCCATTTTTTTCATCATTTTGTAAATTTTGTAGAAATGTGGAACATTTTATACTGATCATAAATTTCAAACAGTAAGAAGATTATTACAGGTACACAAATCATGGCCACATTTTTTTTTTTTTTTTTGTAATCTCATTGTTGCTTTGAAATGAAAACACATATTTTGAACTTGAACACTTGTGACTGCTAAAAGTCAATACATTTTGTATGACAGCCTTAATGAATTGCATATTGTTGCAGGTGTGAGAAAACACATAGCATATTTATTGGATCAAGAACCAGCTAAAGCAGGCAGCATGAATGCTTGAGGAAAAAATAATAAATAAAAAAAAAATATATTAAAAAATAAGATATGTGATGAACACTCCTTTCCTCATCTCTTAATAATTATATTGAGACAAAAGCAATGTTTGTCTAAAGTATAATTGGGAAAGCTCTCACAAGTTCAAGTGGTAACTTTTCAACTGTTTACAAATTATTTTTGGGATGGGAACATTTTTTCTTTTTTTTTACTTAGTGTCAAACTTTATTACAGTTACAACTTACATGCTAGGTAAATTTTTTTTCTGCCATTAGGTTGTATACACAATCTATATACTAGCTCTAAATTGTGTTGTGCAGCTGAATTCTGTCATTCCTAAGCTCTATTGACTTGACAAATCATATTTTATAGACAAGGTAGTTGTTTTGGAGACAGATTTTGTAAAGGTGTCTTAGTTGGGTGGAATGATAGACATGACAATTGCAGAAAACATAGAACAGGCCTATCTGCCTTCAATAATTCCACTTTTCACAAAAACTAAAAAATTAATTAAAAAAAAAAAAAATAACATGCACTTGCTTTAGAAGACGCCTATATTTAATGCAGGTTAATGTTTACCATTCATGAGTTTGTCAAATTGTACAGCAGTGGCAATATGGATTGTTTCAATTTGTGCTCCATATATTCCTTTGAATGTCCAATACAAAGATTCACAAGTTTTCATATATCATTGCAGTTTATTTGATAACTTTTATTTTATGTTTCAAACAAACCATGTACTATTCTTTAAACCAAAATCTTGGCACATTTATCGTTATTCAGACCTCACAAATCATTTCATCTTAATTTATAAATACACGCTGACCTGTTTTGTGTATGGTATTTCAATTAAATAAAAATGTTTGAAATGTTGTTCTGTGTGCTCTTAATAAATTTGATGACAAAAATGTTTTTGTGCAGCCATGAGTTGATTTTTTGTTTATGGGAAGGGATAGAACTGCCTCTTTTGGCCATACTACATCTGAATTCCTGCTATCAGTTCAACAACCTTTGCAATATATGTAGGTGTTCCTCCCATTGCTTTGGAGTTTCCCCAAACTTGAAATCTGTTGCCAAAAGACCTGGATTGAATCACAAAAGTTTTGTCAGCAAAGGATTTTGGTGGATAAATAGTACTGGTAGTGCCAGCAGTTCATCGTGATAACTCTTCAAAGTCACCCACAAGGCAATTTCAGAGGGATGGAAATGATCAAGTGATATTGGTACCTTAAAGTGGAGTATCTACTTTCTGGTCAAATCAATTTATTGAAAATAAAACAAAAATATACATGATTAAAAATTTTATATAGGGTCCTATACAGATACTAATTAAAGCCAGCATCACATACTTAGAACAATTATGTTTTTAAAGAAACTAGCTATTGTGGTGATAGATGCATAACACCTTCAATTTAATCATAGACTTTCGGGGTAAGCTTTGTATAGAAGTAAAGCCGATAGTCTTGCCTTTTTAAAACACGCAGGTGGGGAAAGCCCAAAACTGGATAGCTTTTACACTGTAAATTGAACATGGCTGTGTTGTCATGTGATTAAACTTTAAAGAAGCTGTATTCGAAATTTCATATTTATGAACGGGTGATTTACATAAGTTATAAAGGGAAGTGGTTTCCATATTACATGTAGATATTTCTGTAAAGAATTACATGTAATACATGTATCTGTGGTATTGCCTTACAATGACACTTCACAGAACTGTACCAAAAACGTTTGCAGGATGGGAAGGGTAATAGCTGGGGCTCAGATTGAGATATTGAACTACTCGTCCCATAACATCAATTCTCGTGGCTGTATTTCCTGTAAGTCTTTAAAATATTCCGTTTATACAACCTAAGTATCACCAGTACCTGCCCATTGACAATTCACTGAACATATTAACTCGACACTATTGACTTCTCTAATAACAGCTTAATTTGGATGCAGGGGGACTTCATCATTTTGTTTCATTCTTGGTTAGATATAAACTTGACGCTCAAGTTCTCTAGTAGTGAAAAAAAAAAGTTCTTTTTCAAACATATGAGTATCAACATAAAGGTTTAGAACAGGATAAGAATGGGGTGGTTAAATGTGGGTTGTAAAATTTATGAAGACATTATTTGAGTTAAAGAAACGTGTATTTTTCTGGAGAGAAAGTAAGTGGTCTTATTGAAATTGTGAACTTATTTAAAAGCTAGTCCACAAAGTAAGGATTACTCGGCGTTCACATCAAAATATCGGCAGGCCGAGCTATCTCGCACGGGCATACTCGGCCGAGCTAGTGCTTTTATTATTTATACCAAATCATATCGGTTGCCCGTGTTGACTGACAGATAATCTTTTTTTTTTTTTTTTTTTTTTTTTTTTTATTTTAATATAACGTCTCCGAGGTCAACTTGTGCGTATTGCGCAAGCCTGTCTCAGTGAACTGTCTAGGTTTATAACCGTGCACACTGCCGAGACTCGGTGAAATTTTAGCGCGGCATTAAAGCTGAAATATCGGCCGGCCGGCCGAGTAAAAGTTTACTCTCACATACTCACGGGTGTGGTGTGAACGCGAAAAAGGAAAATATATTTATAAGTATTTTGGTGCACTCTATCCATCGAGCGATTTTTTGGTGTAAGTGCAGGGTAATCATGGGCCATGTGACAGCTTTTATTCATGCATGCCGAATTTCAGCCTCATTATTCATTAGTGATGCTGTGTGAAAATATTTCTGAAAGGAACCTTTTGCAAGAGTATAGATTTCTTAATTCCCCAATTCTGTGATAATCAAACAACTGCTTCCAATTTTTCTTCTTTGCTTTGTTTTCCTCTTCTCTACATCTTTTGTGTAATGTCATCTTTTCCTCAGATTACCTGTGCATCTTGTTTTGGATATGCAAGTAAACAAAATAGGAACAATAAAGAAAGGGAAAAAACATACATGTAAAAAAGGTAAACCCGGCATTTGTATGGTGTATTGCTAAAAGAGGGTTCCATAGTTAGTTTCACTGCATAATATGAGGCTAGCCTCACATAGAAATGAACTTTCACGTATCACGCGTCACTTTTTACGTGACACGTTCAGGTCTCACTTTGATCACATAAGTTCTATCATTCCCTCACGCTTAGCACACGGATTCCTCCGATTAAGAGGCATTGTTGACAATAGTTTTACATTAAAAAAAAAAAGAAGGGGGTGACACAACATGGGCCAAAAAAAATCAGCATGCACATTCTTTCCGTCACGTCACCACACGTCTCTGCGTGGCGCAACTGCTTAATCATGTTTACACGCGTGTCCCGTGTCCATTCACACGCGTGACGTGTTGAGTGACGCTCTATGTGATGCTGACCTTACAAACTGAATACAGATAATATTAACAATGCCAGACTTGAATCCTCTCCATAACATAATTTTTTTATTATATATGTTATGTGAAGGAAGTTATGCTAAAATATGTCAGCAAAGATCGTGAAAATAAAGTACTCATCATGATAAAATTAGAAGAGCGAAGTATAAGTACAAGAAAAAAAAAAAACCGAACATCATTGATTTTAATTCACGGTTTTAGAAAAAAAAAAGAAAAAAAAAACAATCCCAACTATCCATACATAACGGATTATCTGTTGTTGTTTGTTTAATTGGGTACCCAAATTTACGTTTTCAAACCATATAAATGTCTTTAAAAAATAAAGTTTGGAAATTTCAGCTTGGCGGACAGCTCCACAAATAATTTTATAAACATATGTATAGTGAAAAATTTTAAAAAGTGAGGAATAAGCTCATAATGAGCCTCTTAAAAGTTCATATCATGCAAAGATTAATTTTTTGCTAGCTTAATCCATGGCAGCATCCCTTTTAACCAGTCTTAATTTGTGAGGTTTTGGAGCTCTGGTAATCCCAAGAATGCTGTCAAAGGGTGGGAGTGAATCTGGGTCCTCTGGGACCACACGGTACTTCTGGAGAGTGTATGTGATGAACAAGAAGAGCTCCGCCTTGGCTAAAGCTTCTCCCAGACACAGTCGACGGCCTGTAGAGAAAGATAAGGTTTTCTTACATGATTCTAATTTCAAGCTTTAAATTTGATAGAACCAGTGTGACACTACTCACTTTTGACTTGACTAGCTACTCATTCAATAACAATTAATTGACTCTTATTCCCATCTTATTAGGGCAATTTTTCCATTACCCGCGAAGTAGTTGTATTAAAATGTGGTAAAACTCTGAGTTGTAAGTTGTTATTGATTGTTTCAGTTTCTACTCTGTTCAGTTGGTTTCAAAATCAGAACATCTGCAATATTTTAAATGTCATATTTGAGAGCTTCGCATCGAAACCTCCTCTACCCATGATGCCAGAACGCAATTGGGATTATAGTTTGATTATGTCACTTACTTCTTTATTCATTCACCTCCCTCTATACAATTCTGAAGGATACTCAGTAGTATTAGTAATTTAGAACTGCTGATTGATATGCAGCTGAAGCAAATGACCTATCAATAGATTAAAAATATTGGGATGTATCAGTAATTATAGTTCGATATGATTAAAAATTATAACCCTGTGTAGTGATTCATGAACTTTCATCTGATTCTGTCAGTTCAGGGATAAGACCTGAATTTACTCTCGCTATTGAGGAGAAAATTTGTGAGGAAAGGTAGGCTTGCCCTCATATTACAGGAAGCACTGGATAGCCTTGGTGTCCTCATATAGGCCACTATCATATTTCATATTTCATACTGATTTTCACATATAACTTTATCATCAATAAAAGAATTAAGATTTAATATTATCAACACTTTTAAGCTCTAACAACTTATAATTTTTTGGGCGGTATCTGTGAATCTCCTCACCACCCCTGATGTTGCAATTTGGAGATCACCTGTTTTGGACAGTTTTTATATATCAATCAAGTAACTAATAGATCAGCCAAAAATTACCCATTGAGAAGGCGACGAAGTGATCTGGGCTCTGCAAGTTTCCCTTCTCATCTATGAAGCGCTCAGGGCGAAAGTTTTGAGGATCTCCCCAAAGTTGTTCACTGAGTAGTACACCATCCAAATGGGTCATTATTAACGTGTCCTTGGGAATGGTATACCCTCGTACGCTGGTCTCTTGTATGCAGGTATGGAACAGTCTTAAAATTGAAATGAAGAAAAATTGCCTGTCAGAATTTCCTGAAAAATTGCATAGTTTTCTCAAGTGATGTACGTAATGTACAAGTTATTAAAAAATGAGGAGTATTCTACTTTTCAAGCGTCATGGAAAATTTGAGGCTTGGTATAACGCCTACGGTTTGTTGGAACTTCCAAAAAATCCAACGAATCAACATTTGGGATAAAAAACGTCAATTGCTTTGAAAACGTAACTAAAAATTGCAAGAATGAGTTTTCTCATCAACGATAACACACATTAAGTTTGTACAATTAAATTGTGCAGTGTTTTTATTGAATGGATTAATATTGTTTTGATATCGAAAGATTTCATAAAAAATTAAGTACTTATTTAATAAAATCTCATATTTGTTTAACGCCACTCTGAAAAACGCGCACACAGTTTAAAAAAATCAAGTCAAAACAAAACTGAATGCACAATTTTAGTTCTATTGACCCAATTTCCTCATAAAACAATGATATCATTATAAAAAATAAGCCTTAAGATTACTCACCCAAGGGGGACAATACTTGCAGCTCTCTGGGTTTCCATAATCGCTGCATTTACATAAGTAAGCTTAGATCGGTCTGTGATTTTAGGATTTCTATCAGTGCCTATTTCCTCATCAATCTCTTCGTGGATCTGTGAGGAACAAGAATAATTTAAGATTAACATTTAAAATTTCTCAATTGACAACAAAACAAAACACATTAAGATTCGTAGTTTATATATTGTGAACAAGTGCATTTCATTTTATTTGAAAAAGAAAAAAAGCCCAACCAAAAACAACCAAAAACACTATGCTCGCCATAAGTGTCTTCAAATGCTTTTTTAACAGTTTGTTTCATAAAACCTCATGTCCATTTTCTTGACATAATTTCCATGAAAGTCCCGCCCTCTTGCACACATATTTTCCCCTTTCCGTTGAAAACACTCGAATATAATAATATATATATATATATATATATATAATTATTTTTTTTGGAAAGGGGGTAGGAGGGGTGGGGGGGGGGGGGAGGGTGGGAGAGGCGAGAGTATTTTTTTCTTTTCTTTTCTTTAATTTTTTTTTCGTAACAGAGCCCTTTTTTGACTTATCCGACCGCTTGGTTGAAGTTTAGAAGAAGGTCGTCTCAAATGTAACTCACTGTTAGCAATGAACGCTTCATATATAAAAACTCATTACTCATGTTGCAATATGGTCGTCGAAATATCGGTTGCTCTAACTTGCATGGAGCCACACACACACACACACACAAAATAATAAATAAAAGTAAAAGAAGAAGGAGAGGCTGCATACTCCAGGTTTCTATATCTTTATGAATCTGATAGCCATACCGGACGGCAATTTGTTATAAAGCCTTTGTATAAGTCAGTCTGTACATTTTGGTTCCCATCTAAACAGTCATCGTCAAATGACTAAAATCTATGGCCTGGAACAAGCAGCGGCCCCTACAGTCATACGAATAGTGAATGTAAGTTCAGACTATTGGGTATCACAGACTCAAATTTTAAAATGATAACACAGTTACTATATTGCATAGACCTTTGGAAATCATGAATGAAAAAAAAAATAATCAAATCGATCCATAATAAGGGAAGTTATACAATTAAAACAAAACAACCAAAACAAAAACCAAACCAAACCAAAAGAAAAAAGATACACCCCCCGCAAAAAAAAAAAAAAAAAAAAAAAAAGAAAAAGAAAACAAAAACACGACAGAAGATCAACATTAGTTTGTTGCATTCTGAAGCATCTATACAAAACATTTATTGAAAAAACAATAAACTAAGACAATAAAAGTTATATTTTCCCCTATCTTTTTTCAGAGTGCTTATAAGTTTAAAAAGTTTTAAAGCTCTCAGAGCAATATATTACTAGTTATCTATACTGATGTATGCTTATCGACAGTCAAAACTGGTGGCGCTCATTTCGAGCAATGTAGTCAGATACGTCATGCGTGTATTGTTTTCAAGGTAAATCTTTCTTAGATAAAACCTTTGTCTTACCTGAACGAAAGAAATGAAATGTAGAGGAAATTTTAGAATAAAATGGATGAGCGTAAGAAAATAAGAAGGCGTATCAAGAAAGGAGGGATTAAAAAAAAAATAGGAACGGAGAGAAAAAGAGAAAGAGAGAGAAGAGAGAGAGAGAGAAAAGAGAGAAAGAGAGGGAGAGAGAGAGACAGAGAGAGACAGAGAAAAGAGAGAGAAAGAGAGAGAGAGAGAGAGAGAGAGAGAGAGAGAGAGAGAGAGAGAGAGAGAGAGAGAGAGAGAGAGAGAGAGAGAGAGAGAGAGAGAGAGAGAGAGAGAGAGAGAGAGAGAGAGAGAGAGAGAGAGAGAGAGAGAGAGAGAGAGAAAGTTTGAAACATCTATTATGCACAAAAATTAACAATTACGATGGAATCAATTTGTATTTCTTTTGTTTCTCCATTTAATATTGCTGTGAGGTCAAGGTCTGATTCTTGACATATCTGGCTGATAGTGATAAACATGTTAAAACAACATTGCACAGGTTTCACTCAGTTATAGCTGTAGCAGTTTGTAACATACACTAAATCATATAAGGCTCTTTCTAAAACTCAACCCACTTTCACCTCTAAGAATTAATAAAAAATGAGAGTGTCTCTGAGAATTTCTTATTGCGTTAAACACAATCACTATAGCGCCACTTACCTTCCTCTGGACGTCCGGGTTGTGTAGCATGTACAGGAAGAACCAGAGAATGGTGGAGGTAGTAGTCTCACTTCCTGCGATCATGAAGTCGCTTATCACCCTCATTAGACCTTCATCTGTGAGTAGTCAAGACTGTATTAGATCTACATATTAATGATTCAAAAAGTTCAAGTGCATAATAATGCTACATCATGGTACGTATTATATCACTGCAAACAAATGAAATTCAAAGTCAAAGATGCAGAGATAATGAAAATGTAATGTCTATGGCACTGGGATTCAACATTGAGCAAGAGCAGCGGAAACAAGCTGCACGTCTTAAGGCGATTTAGATCTGTTTCTTTTACATCCGTATTTATGCAAAAGGCATCGGTCTTGAAGACTTCAGGTGGTTTGTTCTTTTCCACAACTGAGAACGTCTCAGGTGATTTCCACATCGAGCCAGTATTATGTATTTTTGCACGGTGGATCATTAGCTTTTAACTTATCTTCAATTTCACGAATTGTTACAAAAAAAAAGTATGCGAGTGAAATAATACACGCGTCGCGGAGTTAACTGTTTTAAGTCTTTTATCGCACTGTTAATACATGAATACAGTGGTTTCTCATGATACATTATTGCCTTTGAAAATCAAAAGTCTTCAGAGAGTTTTAGGTATTGTGAGCTTACCAAAGAGAGGATAATTATAGAAACATGGCAGGAGTCAAAACCAATTGGTAGTACTACCAAGATTGACGCTATTGGAACTGATCTAGTAGTAACGGATAATTTGAAACGCCCTATATGTAAATAAAAAGTAATTTTTATGGCAAAAACTGGTTATATCTCAAAGTAAAACAGTGCAACGATAATTTTCAATGATGCAGGGCTGACATTAAATTGCATTTTGTTAACTTAAAAAGCTACCAAGTACATCAAAAAGGGAAATAAAACATAGCTGTAAATACATTTGATACCATTTCAAGTACATAATCAAGAAAAAAAAATAATAGGCGTACATGCACGCCACCAAATATGAAAAAAATATCAAAATAAAATTCAACAATGCATACCGCTTAAATGTGTCGATTGTCCTTTGTCGTGTTTTTCTCTCATTTCCCTTAGGTAGTAAGCGATAATATTATCCCTGTTGATACCGCCGGTTTCATTGTCCTCTACTTTTTCAATAAATTCTTGCCTGTTGAAGAAAGAGCCGGAAAACAGCAATAAAAACTACGCTTTGATGCTTAGCAACTCAGTTTGAAATGTCTTTGAATATAATAATGAGAGTTCATGCATTATATACGTGTTACTGGTGTGTAGAAAAAAAAAGGGGGGTGGGGTGCGTGCTGGAGCAATTGCAGGGTCAACACGCGAACAAAAATACATGGACAGTAGTGAAGACTCACTTGTTTTTTGACCCTTAGCAGATATGACCCCTTGATTTTCCAGCACTACATTGCTTATATTAACTATTTCAGAATTATATACATCATTGTATAGATCTAGCTTTTGTTGCTGCGGTTTTTAGAATAAAAATTCTAAAGGATAAAGTTGATCAAGTGGAAAGTATCAAGTGTCTCGAAGAAATTCTTAATATTCGGATCAACATGATGATTTTGATTATAATTCAAATACAATCTACAAAAGCGAGAAATTAGTACTATCCAATCTGTGGTTGTTAAAAATCCAGACTGATTAATGATAGCGAGAAAATAACGTGTCAACTGATAAAATAAACACATTAAAGAGATAAAACTTACGCAAAGTTATCAAAGGCTCCTCGGTTCACTACAACTTGCTTGGTTTTGAAGGGATCTCCAGGTATATACTGAACTGAGGGAAACCATTTATGCAGTGATCCCGCAGAGGCAGAGGCTACCTAGAAATAAATAAATCGGAATTCTTCTTAGCTTTAGAATGTTATAAAAAAATAAAATAAATGTGCGTTTGTTAAGAATTTCAATATAGCTTGTCATGACGATCCTTAGTACGCTGTATGCTCCGTGGAAAAATATGATAAATTAAAGATAACAAAATTTCCAGCTAGCAAGAATATTAATCCTTTCAGTTATTAGAGTAAATCAGTATGCAAGAGACGGATAAATATATCGAAACTTACTGTCTGATCAAACATCTTGAGGAACTTCAAATAGTAGGAATCGTTGTATTCGAATCTTTTACCTAAGAGGAAATTGCAGATGACATTTGAGACAGCTCTGCAGGTAATTTCTTTAATGTCTGCAGGTTTACCACCCAAACGTTTTATTTCCTCTAGGTAGGCATGAACCTGTAGGAATGTATGATAAACTCAAAGGATTAATACAACTAAAATAAATTTCCTTCTCTTTTAATCGATTCTTCACTGCTACTTTGGATTCTACAATAGATTGTTTACGTGGAACAGCTGCTACTCTTTATACACAAATTCCTAGATTTATTTTCCTCATATATCCACTGACATGTAAAGAGTAAGCAGAAACCATCAGTCTCTCTTGAAATTGTTAATTGAAATACATTACCGCCTTTCCCCACCTATCCCATAATACTTTCTTGTCATCATTTCCTCAGGTGTCATGTCTCTGTTCTTAACGCCGCATTCAAGTAGCCCGTTTGAACTTTAGTTCAACTGTTACCGAGGTTTATTAAACCATTTGTTTAACTGCTTAATTTATGAATTTCTTTATTGTCTTCATTTCAGCTTATTTCCTGCTTCGTATGAAAATTCCAATTCGAACTTTGTTTAAAGATTAGAAAATTTATAACTGCTACAAATCATCAAAATTTACAAATTTTCAGGCTGGGCGGAAATGAGAAACATGAGGCTTTTAACTCCCCCTATCATTTGGATTGGGCACCCGCGAAGGTCTATGCAAATATCAAGGTGGAAGCTCTAACCCCAGAGCCACGACACACAAGTAGAAACAAATAGAGGAATAAATAAATAGATAGATAGATAGAGCGAGAGACCATGAGTGAGTGAGATGAGAAAGAGAGAGAGAGAGAGAGAGAGAGAGAGAGAGAGAGAGAGAGAGAGAGAGAGAGAGAGAGAGAGAGAGAGAGAGAGAGAATGACTAAGAGAGAGTGAGAGGGAGAGAGAGAAGGAAGAGGGAGGCTGAAAGAAGAAAAGGTACAGGCCAAGAATGAAAACGTGTCAGAGAAAGACAGAGAATGGAAGGAAAACATGAATATACAATAACTGAAACGTTACCAGTTACTCTATCAAGCAAACATGGCACAGGATCAGAAAGTCAACTGAGAGTATTTACAAAAAGAGACAGACAAAAAACTTCAAATACTGGTACGTACCTTTGCTGTTCTTTAATGACTATAATATATATATATATATATATATATATATATATATATATATATATATATTATACATATATGTATAGACAGATATATAAATGAGAATGTGCTCCTACCTCTTCTTCAATCTTTTCCGCCATGACGTTTTTCCCCATCCCAAATGTCCTCAGGATCGAGAGAACAGTCGACCGATTCTCTTTCCATAAAGGACCAGAAGTGTTGATGATACCTTTTAAAACAAAACAAATCTGTATGAGAATACATAAGAAAAACAAGAGAGAGAGAGAGAGAGAGAGAGAGAGAGAGAGAGAGAGAGAGAGAGAGAGAGAGAGAGAGAGGAAACAAGAAAACGGTTGGAGATAGATAAATAGAAGAAGAAGAAGAAGAAGAAGAAGAAGAAGAAGAAGAAGAAGAAGAAGAAGAAGAAGAAGAAGAAAAGAGAGAGGGGGAGAGAGAGAGAGAAAGAGAGAGTGAGAGAGACAGAAAGAGAGAGAGGGAGGCAGGAAACGATTAGAAGGACTTAATGCAAATAGAAAAACAGGGAGGAAGAAAGGTCTAAAAAGAGAAAAATAAGCTGACAGAGTGAGAGAGAAAGAAAGAGATAAAAAGAGACATAAGGACAGATAGACACAAGAGAGAATTATAGATGGATAAATAGGTAGATATATAGACCAGTAGGTATATATATATATATATATATATATATATATATATTAAACAAAACCATATCATACTAAGTGTATCCCAGTTGGTCAATGGTTCATACCACGTAATTCTCAAATGTTTGTATACTTATTCTTGAAGAAAAATACTCGAGATCATTATACTTTCATATGCCTTCAGGTATTATCACTCTTAACTTATTGACATAGTTGAATTTCGATTCATGGAAACAAGCATCTCTTAAACAGGTACATTATAATATGAATACAATTTATTTTTCAATAAACGTAGTTTACCATTAAAAGTTTTCAAAATGGGAAACATTCCAGTTTTTGGTCTGTCAGAGAAAATGTCGGCCTGTTTGACCAGCGTCTCCTTCAGGACGTCGTAACCGCTTATGACGATAACCAGAGTGGTGCCAAAATAAAGGCTGAAAATATCACCTGTCCTAGTTGTGGATGAGGAAAGAGAAAAACAAAACGAGGTGACTTTTTTAAAAATTTTATTTAGCCTTGCAATATATGCTGCCTGCGTGTAAATAACATTTTTAGGAACTATGACAGTAATTTTTTTAAATCAAAGATAGCGAATGCATATTTTTCTGAAGTAAATCTAAGAAAAAAAAAATTCTGCCAACAAAACGTTGCTTGTTTGTTGCATGCAACGTAAACCCACGTTTGTGTTGTTTTTCAAGTAAGTCTAGATGAAAGCTGTTTCATTTTTATTTACTGTCAGTTTGGTTCCTAATTGTTTATAAAAAAATATTCAGTTTTATTTGGAATTCAGTAAACTTGAAAAAACTAACAACCAACCTCCCCCCCCCAATAAAAAAAAAAACCCGCCCCTCCCTTCCCCCCCAAAAAAAAAAAAAAAACGACAAAAAAACAAAAACAAAAAAACAAAAAACAAAAACAAAAAAAAAAAAAAACAAGAAAAAGTTTTTTCGCAATGGACTTGAAAGACCTCTCACCCAATTTACCTTCCTCAGCTCAAACAGAACATGACAGTCAACAGAACTTGCCTGCCAGTTATCGGGCCTGCAGCATAGTGTTGTGGAATGTGTGTCAGCAGCAGACTACCTTTGACATAACGGAGTGTGAACCACGGGCTCCTTAATTGGAGTCCAATAATTACCTTTAACATGCGACGCACTCATAAAACAAGAACACCTGACCGCAGTATTCAATCTGAGAGGGCAGGCGCAAGCTCGTAGAAAATAAATCTAGATAGAGAGAAGCTGAGAAAACTCCAAAGCACATTTCAGATGCGATTAAAAAAATTTCGAAACGTTGTAAGCTGAAACTTTCTGTGAAATAAAACAAAAAGTTGGAAAACTAAGGATGAAGGCTGAGGTAGAAAAGGAAATTGTAGAATAGAGGAGGAAATGGAGATATGGAGACTTTATGAAAATAGCTTGAAAAACTACGGACGTAAAGTGTGACTTATAGAAGATTGAGTGAACCGAACTATAAAAGATCGTTGAGAAGAATAAAAAGAAGACAAAAAAGGGCTTCAACGGTATTTGGAAAAAAAAAAAAGTTAAAGTTGTTGAGGGAAAAAAAACCCAATCATCTGCAAGACATAAAAAGATGATGGGGGAAATAAATACAGGAATAGGAGAAAAATTCTTGAAAAGACGAGATGTACCCAGTGTTTTTGCTGTTTTCATCTAAACCAATACTACTTAATAATAGAGTAACTGAACAAAACAGACCAGACCAGGCTGCGAACTATGAGACAAAGAAAAAAAAAAAGAACCTTGGTAGGATCAAATTACAGGTGATATCATAAATCTAGGAATGTGTAAATCATGATGCATGAAAATAGATGGAATCAAATTTTTAAAAAAATTTACCAAATGAAAAACCCTCCAAATGAAAGAAAAGGAGCAAAAATCATAATAGGCGTACTGCATAACAAAGATCGTAACGATAGTATTTAGAACTTTGGAACAAATAAATAATGCTGGATCGAACCCGGAAAATGTGATTCGCAGGTTACCCACAGACAGTTAGATTAGCGCTAGTGTAAGATTCATCACTAAACTGACTGCTCAATGCAAAGTTTGTTGCGGAAGGCTTCCGAGTCAAAGAAGGATGCTGAATAGCTGATCAATTCTCCACCAACAGTGTCATCGATTTATGCATCTAGATCTAGCTTAGATCTAGGTTTGTGAACGTTGATTCGATTGCCCTCGCAAGACTTGAATGATCGAAAGGAAATCCTCCTCCTCCTCCTCCTCCTCCTCCTTCTTCTTCTTCTTCTTCTTCTTCTTCTTCTTCTTCTTCTTCTTCTTCTTCTTCTCCTTCTTCTTCTTTTCATGATCATGATCATGATCATGATCATCATCATCATTATTATTATTATTATTATTATTATTATTATTATTATTATTATTATTATTATTATTATTATTATTAGACACCCTATTGTCGTTTTTATCGCCCCCATCGTCATCATCATCATCATCTTCATCATTAGCATCACTATCATATCAATTTATGTACATTAGGCCTAGGTTATAAAGATTAGCCCTAAATTTTGAATAAATTTTAGACCTCACAGTTTCTTTGCTGATCACGTTTTGCAGTCAGTCACAATGTCAAAGTAATAAAATTAAATCAACTTGAGCCAATGGTTTGATTAATGTGTTGTTGTTTTTTTTGAACTACTCACTGTTTGCTCCAGTCCATAATAACACCTCGTGGATCTTTGGACATGTAGGCAAGGTGTCCGAGAACAGGGAATGGTCTGACTGGACATGGTGGAAGATTGGCTGGTGTTCGAGTCCAAGAACTGACCACAAGAATAACTAGTAGTGTTACAGCCACTATAACAAGTGTTGGCGGATCAAATCCTAACAGAGTTTGAAAAACCATCGTATACAGCTAGAAGAGCTCTTTCTTAACAGGAGAAATGTTTTAAGCTTCGTATATAGTTAGTTTCAATTTAAAATGCATTGACCGCTAGCGTAATGGAATTCAAATACGTGTATTAAATTGTTTCAAAAATAAAGTAGGAAGCAAAGCAAAGCTGCTATGCAAACCGTTTCCCAAACACTGATTCGCAAAAGAATATATTTAAATGCGAACTAATTATAAAAAAAAATCATTCAAATTCGAATAGGATCTTCTTTTGCTACATGAAGATGGCTAAGCAAACGCGTAGTCTAGGCTGTGTTGTGTCTGACCCTCTTCAATGAGTCTTTTATGTACTGAACCGAATTTTACAAAAGTGGACCACGGCACACCGTCAGGCTTTCCATTATACCCTCTCTCTCTCTCTCTCTCTCTCTCTCTCTCTCTCTCTCTCTCTCTCTCTCTCTCTCTCTCTCTCTCTCTCTCTCTCTCTCTCAACCTATCTGTCTGGTGTCTACCCCTCTTTGTTAGGAGCGTTTTCTCTCTCTCTCTCTCTCTCTCTCTCTCTCTCTCTCTCTCTCTCTCTCTCTCTCTCTCTCTCCTCTCTCAACCTATCTGTCTGGTGTCTACCCCTCTTTGTTAGGAGCGTTTTCTCTCTCTCTATCTCTCTCTCTCTCTCTCTCTCTCTCTCTCTCTCTCTTTCTTTCTCTCTCAACCTATCTGTCTGGTGTCTACCCCTCTTTGTTCGGAACGTTCTCTCTCTCTCTCTCTCTCTCTCTCTCTCTCTCTCTCTCTCTCTCTCTCTCTCTCTCTCTCTCTCTCTCTCTCTCTTTCTCTCTCAGTCTTTCTTTCTTCCTCTGGCTGGCTGTCTGTCTGTCTCTATTTGGAGCATCTCTCTCTACCGGTGACTAAATTATTATCTGGTCTGATATTCTGTCCGCCAAGCTGTTTCTGTCTCCTAGACGTCTAGAGCCTCTGTCGGTCCGTTTGTGTGGTTATTTGTGAATTTCTTTGTCTGTTTGTCTGTCTGTCTCTCTGACTGTCTACCTATGTGTCTATCCATCTATCTGTTTTTCTGTCGTCCTATTTTCATCTCAAAAGAATTATCAAATCATCGGTTGTGGTTGATTAGGATTGTAAAATGATTAAATCAATCAATCAACATCGCAACAGCTTACTGTATCAATTAAAATCAAGAAACTTTGTATTGCATTAAATCATAATGGCGTGATTTTACTAGTAGAATGTTCAGGATTAGGAAAGACAGCTCGCCGACAACAAAGAGACAGCCCCAAAAGGTTAAAGTCATTATGGGTGACCCAATCATGATGCAGCAGAATTTTTTTGTACCGAAAATCCAATGATCAAAAACCGGATCATTACCTCATATCATGAGATTATTAGATGTCACAATATCCATTTGGCAGTCAAATCGGTTTCTAAAGCGGCCCAAACTTTACATATCAATGACAGTTTGACGTTTGCCCTACGCTCAATTCATAAATTATTGTGCAATTATCAGTTTGTGCGCAGACCTCGCAATAGACGGAGCAACAGCGTTGGCTCTAGCGCTAGCGTGCACGCGAAGAAGAAACACACACACACACACACAAAATGAATTAAGTGAGCCAAGCAATGGTATCTGCTACGCCAAAGATTTGGTCATAGCGAACTATTGGAAGAGTTGAGAAATAATGAGCCAGTAGATTATAAAAACATTTTAAGAATGGATGAGATTTTTTTTACGAACTGTTTGTTCCTAATGCATTTATCTTCTTCTTTAGTTCTTCTTTCGTGCCTTTCTTGTAGTATTCGCGTTATTTGTTAAGAAGAGTTTCATACGCATTGTCTTTTTTCTGACTGTTACTGTATTGCTTGCTTTTAATTTTCCATAGCGCAAGCAAACTGCTATACACATATGAGTAAAAAGAGAGCAATTTTTTTTTCTTCTTAGGATGGCGCCATGGCGATCCGTTCTCTCCCACGGTAAATCAAAAAGTGAAACTGTCGCAAAATATTGATGGTTACCAAAACTTGCTCAATACATTGGCGGTTTGTGCAAAAAAAAAAAATTATGAAGTGAAACAGATCTGTCAATATACTGACGTCGATACGTTTTAGGCTATCACTATCGTCCTTACACGATCCAAAAAGTGTTAAATATTTTGACGGCATTGCTATTGAGGAAAAAGTAGGAGCGTGTGTGGGCCGCTTAATACATGTAGGGTGTAAATCCAGTCAGCAATATCAACTTTTCATTATTTCTTGAAAACAGGCGATGAAGATTGGTAGGACTGACAGAAAAGAAAGATAACCGTTGCAGTATAACCTAGGCCTCGATTTGTTCTTGATTATAACACCAACTAAGTAAAAGTATATGAAAGCCAACGAACTCTGGTCCAAGGTCAGAGATGAAAGTTTTGGCGCAGGTCTCTTAACAAACATGGCGGCATGGTTAGTTGCTGAGGGTTATCTGCGGGACTGTTGGGAAGCTTTGGTAAATTTAATCGGAAAATTGTATCTTTTTAAAGACACATCAGAAGAGACTACAACGGTTAATATTATCAGTAAACACGAGCTCAGGAACACGATGACGAACTAGCTACAAGACTAAAGCTAACAGCCATTGCTTTTATCTCTCCACCCCCATGCTTTTAAGCAATTTAGAACAGTGGCGGATATACGTCCTTGGCCCACGATAATTTTTAATCTGATCTAGTTTGTTCCGGTTATAAACACACGCAACCATCACGCAGCATAAACAGGAACGAAAAGTAAGGAACAAACAAAACAAAAACAAGGGTTAAAAAAAAACACTACAAACCACAAACAAGAAACACGCAGAGTAAAAGGAAAGGGAAAACAAAAAACAAAAAACAAAAAAAACAAAAAACAAACAAAATACAACGTTGGCATAATATGTAACATATACATTAGGGTATGACATTGCTAAACCATTTAAGATACTCTCTCAACTAAAAAAAAAAAAAAAAAGGAAAGAAATTTAAAACGAACATAACATATTTCGCAACGTCTTGTCAATTTAGCCACGTAATGTTTTTTACATGCCATCTCTATTCTTAAACTTAGATTTAAAAAATAAGTTCAACGGCAGATACATTGTCCTTTCTCGATTATGTTTTCTGTCTAAATATTTTTTTTTCTCGTACTCTACTGCAACTAGGCACTTTGTTGAAATTCTAATTCTATATCAAATAATTTTGATTTGTTTCATGCAGCTCAACATTTAGATAGACGTTCATTTTTTTTTCATCTAGAAATTCCTATCGATTCATCAATAATTTTCTCGCGAACGATATGTTGTAAGGATTTAAGCTCTGGATCCACTAAGCCAACTTTGTCTTAATTCTTGATGTCATTTTCGGGATTAAGTGCCCTTTGATTTTTGTTCTGTATATGGATATGATATATTAATACACGCTCTATAATTTTGAGACTTTGCTTTTATCTGTTTTCTTTTTGCTAAACACTAACTTGTTTGTTTTAAATAAGTTGTGCTTTTTTTTTTCTTAAGTCCTTTATAATTATCGTTATAAAAAAAAGGAGAAATAACCTCGTATCAGTTTTAAAAAAGCGGGAAAAGCAAAGTAGTGATAATAACCTCAAACGAGTTAAGTGAGCAACTACAACAAACTGAGTATTAATAAATTAGCCCGAACGAAGTTGATAAATAAGTGCTGCGTTGGGCAACCCTGAGGATACATCGATTTGGAGGTACAACACATTCCTAAATATAAAAAAAAACCTGCCACAACTTAAAGCGAACTTGTTTCAAATAAAGAAATCAGAAATTGAAGACAACCTATCATGAGACATAGTCGAAAGAACGTGACCATACTCGCCAAAAACAAAAAGATGCAACCTATACTCAGTAGAAAAATATTTTAACGTCAAAATAAAATTAAGCCTAAACAAAGAAAGTGAAATCTTTTCATCGTGCCCTGGTAGGGGAAAAAAATTTATTACAATACTTCAAGTCCCGAAACAGCAAAGAACCAGTATGAAAGGTCGGGACGGTCACAGAGCATTCCTCTGTCGTGCACCAAGATTACTAAATTTTCATCTGTCAAGATCAGTGTCCCACGCGGTACAACAACAACAACAACAACAACAAAAATAAAATAAAATAAAATAAAGAGAGCAAAGTTATGGATTTGGCTTAAAATGCTCTAAAAGTTCATTATATTTTTAATGTAATTAATTTATCGAAAATTTTTGCCAAATATGTTATGATAAACAAAATAACACAGAAAAGACTGTTCTCGGTGGTTTTGCAATTTTTAAAGCCGATGATGCATTTAAAACAAATTATTGTTAGCTTTTCAAATAATTATAAATCTATTTTTTTGTTACAGAAATTTTATTTCACTCTAATGGAGTGAAAAAAAAAATAAATGAAATTTGACCTACTTCAGTGCAAAGACAAAAGCATCATGGGAAACATGCCGCTCTGCACAAAAAAGTAGTGGTGATTAAATTGGTCAGTGTTCTCAGAACAAATATCATCGTCGCCTTATTTCAGCAGCTGCTTGTTTTGCACGCGTTTCGTACTTCTATACTGTTTTTATATTTAAGGTATCGACCAGATCAACGAACCGTAGACACATTCAAATTAAGCCATTTTATCAACTTGCCTTTTTTAATTTGTCTTGCATGAGTTATACAGATTGCGACCATATTTAGAGCAATTATAGGCTTTAGAAATCCATGATCCAGGCTAACCTAAGAAATAAAAAAAAAATTCTGGGGCCTAATTTTTTTTCTCTGTAATGTTGTCTGAGCAGTTGAACATTTTTACCCTTTATATCGCAGATCACTTTTTCACCACATTACACATCTTATCTTTGTATCTACAGTAGGTCATCAACACCACATTACTGTCCCTGTGGAGAGATAACTGAAGAGAGGGCTGCTTAAAAGATTTTAGCCAAATTTATTTAATTTTTTGCTTGAGATCTCCAACAACGTGAGAAGAATTTCAATGTCTCAAGGCTCTATATATTTTCAAAACTGTACTATGAGTGACTCTGGAGGAGATAAAATTTTATCTGTTTCTCTTGTAAGGTTTGCTTTTCTTTTATGTAGTTGGCGGCTCTGTAGGAGATAATACTCTTATTGTTGTAAAATTTGCATTCTTTATTGTAGAAGTCTTCCCCACCTGTTCAATGTTGTAAAGTTTGCTTTTCTTCAGTGCAGTCTTATGGCCCTGGAGGATATAAGTCTGTTATTTTTGTGAAGTTTGTATTCCTTCAATGTGGTTGTCTTCGCCACATGTTCATTTGAACGGGCAATCATGCTTGTATTTTATACCACAGTTGAGCACTCTCATCAATTATTCCAACTTATCTTCAAACTATATATATATATATATATATATATATATATATATATATATATATATATATACACACACACAGACACACACACAACATATTGTTTATGGGAAATCTGTCAGCGTCCAAGTATCAGGGAACACACATTTCATATTTGATTAGTGGGTTTCTTTCCACCCTTAGATAACAAATAAAGAAATGTTTAAAGGTGTTATTAGCTTCGATATTAACTATATATTATGATTTCACACAAAAATGTTCCCGTATCCAGGGCTCAAAAACTTGTGACACGTTTATATATGTATATATAGTTGTTTCGGGGAACATGCATTGAATGTGATGGTCTGTAGCGCGTTTTATTATATTTAAAGCATTCACTTTTAAGTTTGTCATTGTGTTATTTATTAACAGACTTTTTGCTTCATTATGAAGAATCACATAGGAAGACAATCACAGGATATAATTTATACAAAAATTATATAAAATGATGTTAAAGTTTACTTTCTACTGTACTTGCAAAGGAAACAGCGATTACTTTTCCTTATGCCTGTTAAAGTAACAAGTAATGTAATGCGTTGGAGTATGGGTGAAGCAAAAATAAGGTTGAGGAAAAATACAAGAGGAATAAAGTCCAGAGACATAGGAAGTCAAGGAGACAATATTTCAATAAAAAATCTAATTCAGAGAGTAAAAGTAGTGTGTCTTTGGATGAAGATGTGAAGTTCCAAACCGAGGTTACACTATTATAGATCTTTATTGTCCTTTGCGGTAAAATGTGACTTGGACAGCCGTGACTTAAAAAGAATGCAAACATAAAAAAAAGTAAAAGGAACAGCAATTCGACAAGATGAGCTGAAAAACTTTTAGTTTATATCCAGAGAAAATACATTACAATTCAAAGTGTAGATTCAATTATAATTTAATAATAAAATGAGTTCAAATGATTTCTTTAATTGAATAATGTCTCGACATAAATTGAAATTTTAACTTTACAATTAATTAGACCTTTTTACCAGAATAAACTGCATGCAGCTAAGAAGAATCCATAGCCCACCCCAACAACATACACTTTAAAATGGTTTTCTGTCCTTTTTGAGCACACGGTTTGCCATCAACACTAATGAGATAAAAAAAAAAAAAGCAAAGAAAGAATGAGATGACATTCTGACATAATTTTTTTATTTCTAAGTTTATGCAGTCTATACGTTGATAAAACAACTTTTGCTTCAAAATTTCTTAATCCAGCAAAACATTTGAATCAAGACATAATCTCTTGTGCACCTCTTTGCCAAGAATTTCATATCAATTTCAGGCATCGCACGCAACTGTTGAGGATAACACTTTAATATGATCTACAAACCATAACCACACAATGATATGGAACACTCCTATTAATAAACAAGTCGTAAGATCAGCAGTTTCGTTATAAACACTTTAACTCATTACAATTTGTAATCGAATGGGTGGAAAATAAGATCAAGTGTTTCTCAAAAATACGGCGCACAGTCATTTTTCAAATCTGATTCATATTATTCTAAGAATTGCGGTTGCACTGACTCCTAACTGTTCTGAATGATAATTGTTTCCTATAAAGTATAATTTTTTTGAAAATGTGTATGCTGTGATTATAATTAATGTTTTTCGGTAGGAAAATTATTTTAGATGATTTTCATGACTCTTTCAATTGAGCTTGTAATGCAGTTTTATATTTTTTTAGTTATGACCACGGAATTCTTGTTTTCATTAAGTTACGGAAAGTATATGTATCTTTTTCCTGTTCACATTGTGAGATGTCTGTGGATTAGTATAGCTCTATATTCCGCTATTACTACACTATACGGCGAGTATAAAAACTAAAAGCCACCGCGCTCAACCTCTTCAGAGCCAGCCACGTCACGGGTACGCGGGGCTACACATAGGTATAGAGGCGAGCAACGGCGAGTTGATCTATATATCTATATCCTCTCTGGTTGAACCTGAAATCCCGCCATTAAAATATAATTATTCTTAATAAACACGTTAAAATTTTAGAGAGGGGTAGGGGTAGGTGCTAACTTCAAGAAGTGCCACCTAAGGTATGCTCTTAACTGTTTCTTGTTTTGTTGTTTGATAAAGCCCCCCCCAGAACATGGTGTTCTCAGGCCTTTTTGCTTATGAAATTCAAGCCTTCACTGAGCAGGGCGGGACCAAAAAATTGAAACCCTGAACTTTCCGGTCAATGGTATGAAAAAAGAACCAGCTCTAGTCCAACAGCCACGGACGTTTCTGTCTTTACTGATCCGCGCATTATTTGATGTAAAACAAAATAGAGGATAGGCAGAAAATTTGTAGACTTCATTTATCACCAATGCTTTGATGGTTTCTGGAATTGCATAGTTCATAAATCTAATTCCTTTGTGCTTCTGGCATTAAGAGGTTGGTTTCTTCCACACATTCCTGTTAAAAATAAAAAAAAAATTCCTACAAATGTCCAATTTCTCATTTAGTTGTTTTCACTCTTTGAGAATAGCTAAGTTTGTAAAATACAAACCAGTTAAAAAATAATCCTTTTAAAAGTACATTATCATGTAGATAAAAAAAATGGCAGCTATGAATTCCAGCAAGACAAAGTACTCTTTTTTTTTTTTGCAGAAATTCCATATGTGTCTAATAAACGTTTGGAAGGATCTTAACAGATTAGGCAATCACAGATTTGGCTAATATCCAATATTCAATACTGACCACAGACAAAAAGCTAGACAGCAAACTTCATTCTAAATTCTTCTATGTTTCCACAAACAATTCTCGTGTTCATATTTATATTTGTCTCTATCTACTCTTTCTTTAAGGTAAAAGCTGATTTTTCTTCTTTCTTGCCACCAGTTAGCTTTTCGTTTGTCGAACCATGCCTCTATCAAACTATACATTTGTTTACGTGTTTGTCTCTGTGCCTACACCCCTCTCTCTCTGCTTCTGTCTTTCCTCGATCTTACTCTCTGTCTCTTTGGGCCTTTTCCATCATTCTGTTTCTCTCTAACTATCTCAGTTTCCCCCCCCCCCCCAAAAAAAAAAAAAAAAAAAAAAAATCCCTTTCCTCTCTCTGTCTGTTCCCAAGATTACCTCCTACAATTTTCTAAATGAGGGAAAAATATTTATTGATATAATTTCAAATCAACCCATCGCCGTATTAAAAAAGATCACAAACAATTCTCGTGTTCATATTTATATTTGTCTCTATCTACTCTTTCTTTAAGGTAAAAGCTGATTTTTCTTCTTTCTTGCCACCAGTTAGCTTTTCGTTTGTCGAACCATGCCTGTATCAAACTATACATTCAACGGGTCAGTATTGGTTAAGCGCGTTTTAACAGAGGAGTATCGACGCTGTCAAACATGAGGCAAGGTGAATCAGTAAACGGCGGCCCGTAGTGAGTAGAGCTCACAGTCAACCTTATCGTGGCAGATCATTAGGCACAGTGTTCGGGACCTGCAATGGTTATACATAGTTATAGTAGTTTTACTCTTTTCTTTTTTTAAATAGACAAAGAGAGACCTTGAGACATGAATAGTTATCAATTTTCAACTATTCGATATTTTCCCGTAACCTTGAGCTGAGATTAAAAATCCTTCAATGTCGTTGCATGCCTGTGTTACTTAAAATTAACGGCTGGTTATGATTGGTCCGTAATGGTTTGGGTGAGCGCGAAAATTAGCCTTGGAACTTTCAAGTCGATCATAATGATTAGTTATTTTTTTATGTAACACAGATTATAATTGGTTCTTGAAAAGAATATGGCTGTTTTTTTTAAATTTTTATTATATCGGTCGTCGAGGCCTAGCAGTGACTGAAGTGAATTAGAAAAGAGGCGTGAGCTGACTTCAGACAATGTTCTTGAACATTGACGTAAAAAAGTAGCTAACATCTAACACACTTGTGGACATTTGCACGCGTTCAAAATTTCCTTGGTCACTTCTCCATTTTGGATCGGCGAGGAAAGACGCAGGCGACGCATACTCTTGGTCTTCGCTAGTTAGAACTAACATTCTATGGCTTTGAAAAGTTAATGGTTTTCAAATATTCTTTTCAAGACTCGCACAAAGATCTAAAAAAGGAAATATGTGATATGGACCTACAAAGCATAACTTAATTTAGTCTAGATAGAATTTTTCCCCAATTTCGTTATCAAGTGAAGGAGTCGACCAAGCTCGTTCTTTGAAGAATCTCAGGTGAGATAAATGTGTAGAAAAAAGGGCAAGATGGCAAGATATCAGTCTCGTGCCTAAGTGTACTGAATTATGATTCCTTTCCTTGAAGACTTCAGCATATTTTCGTTCATATTATTTGGTCAATAGTCGGCCTATGAACGATTCCTAAATTACTATTTATTCTCTGGAGAGCAATGTAAATAAGACCGTATTCATGGGAGAACATTGGTCAGCCAATTAAAGACGCCTTTACTCCATATATTAAAAAGAACGCCCAAAAACTTCAGCTCTTGTACAAAATAAAGTGCAGTGCCATGTATGTAGGGTTAGCTTATGTAACTATATGTCAATATAGCGCCTAGATCTTTTCTGACAGCCTAGCAAATTTAAATAACTTCTAGTGGTTACACTTTGATAGCGGTTCAAATGCCGTAACATGACTCAGTATTACCATTAGACCTTTTTTAAGTGAGTTCAAAATCTAATCTTTTTTGTGTAGCTTTTTTTTGTTTGCCACTCATAGAAAAGTTGATTCTTTTACTTAAGTTAATTTTCTAGTTCTTATTTCTTACTTATTTTAAAATTCCCAGATTTTAATCATCATCATTTATATTATTGTTACAACTGCTGCTGCTACTGCTACTGCTACTGCTACTATTAATTCATGCTGCTGCTGCTGCTGCTGCTGCTACTACTACTACTACTACTACTACTACTACTACTACTCCTCCTCCTCCTCCTCCTGCCACTACTACTACCAGTACTAGTACCATTGCTACTGTTACTGCTCCACCACTACTACTACTACTACTACTACTACTACTACTACTACTACTACTACTACTACTACTACTACTACTACTACTACTACTACTACTACTACTACTACTACTACTACTACTACTACTACCACCACCACCACTACTACTACCACTACTAGTACCATTGCTACTGCTACTGCTCCTACTTCTTCTTCTTCTTCTACTACTACTACTACTACTACTACTACTACTACTACTACTACTACTACTACTACTACTACTACTACTACTACTACCACTACCACTACCACTACCACTACCACCACCACCACCACCACCACTACCACCACCACCACCACCACCACTACCACCACTACTACTACTACTACTACTCTTACTACTACTACTACTACTACTACTACTACCTCTACTTCCTCTACTACTACTACTACTACTACTACTACTACTACTACTACTACTACTACTACTACTACTACTACTACTACTACTACTACTACTCTTATTATTGCTGTATCATTATCACTTCTACTGCTACTCCTACTCCAACTGTTTTTGTAACAACTGCTGCTGCCGTAACAAATACTATAAACAATTCCCATAAGTTAAATATTTCACTGAATGAGCTCATATACTGAGATTAACTTTCTGATTTACTACACCTTTAAAAATTCCTTATAGAAGATTTAGCGACGACTACCTTAAACTTGCAATAGTGGTTTGTGGATGTAATTTGGCAGCTTTATGATTTTATCTTATCAGATTCCATGCTTACATACAAGGAGAGCTGCCTCATATCAAGTGCTTAGATGAAATGAATGGAGCTGAAAATGTTCTTCCTATAGGGCCCAAAGTTGACTACCCAACATGTTGACCCTACAGCAGGAGGCTAAGTTTAATTCTGTTTTTCTCATTTGTTTTAGGGAAACACATACGTTTTCAATTGTAACATTTTTAATTATGGTATAAATCTACTCTCCCACACCATGTTTCCACTAACGTATCACCCTAGAATTGTTTACATTGAGATTTTGTCAAATAAAGCTTAAGTGACAAATTAGAAATTTTGAAGCAAAATTGATTTTCTCACAGAATCACGAGTTACCAGTGACCATCCCTTTAAGTTGTGATATCCTTTGGCAATTATAGCGATTGGTAAGTCAAGCCTTGTTTGAGCACTGCTTTCTAAGAACTGAAACGCGTTTGCCTTTTTTTTTGTTTCGAAAAAATGTGTACCCTCTTTTTTTGATAATTTTATCTTGCGCGTCGTACATCACGGTGCCCTAAACATAAACTTCTTCGACTAAGGACAATTATTCTTGGTTTCTTAATGTGCTTTGAGCCATCAGTCACTGTCCACTGCTTACCTCTCTCTTTATCTTATTACAGTTTCTCAGACTCAAGCTGTTGATGTTATATTTTCAAACTTAAAATCTGTCTCTAATTTAAAGTAAAAAACTTGTTTTTCTTATTTTTTTTCCATACAGTTTTACAATACTGTGTAAACTTACAGTAAAACATTTGAAAAACAAAAAGCTGATATCTATACAAGCAATTTTGGGTTTGTTTTGGTATGTAAAATCTTCAGCCGTGGTCTAGGTTGTTCAAGGTTTTAAAACAGTTCTGGTTTCCACTGCTCTCCAACTATTCTCTTCCGCTTTCTTCCTTCCTATGACTTCTGGCCCCATTCAGCCAATTTTTTTTCCATTCTTAGCTTTCAGCTTGATTCTTCAATCTTTCCAGCTACTACCTGACCCATTCCTCTCTCTTACATTCCCCTTTAATTGGCAAAGATCCTCTCTTGCCTTTTCCCATCTCTTTGTTTTCAATTTTTTTTCTTTTGTTTCAATTTCAGCTTTTCTTGAGCATCGACTCTCCTCTAGATCTTTTCTCTTTCTCTTTTCCAGTTCATTTTCTTTCTTCATATTTGTCGGCTTCAGTTGCAATTTATCTCCTTTACTTTCTCTTTCCCAAATTTCCGTTAATGTTTAATCTACTTCTGTGATGGCTTCATTTTACTCCTATCCAGATTTTCTCTTTTTATATCTCCTTTGACTTTCAGCTCTTTTCTCGATCTTTTCTCCGAACCAGTCTATAACTATCTCTCTGGTGACTTTCAGTCCTTCTCCACATCCTTTCATCCACTTTTTTTTTGTCTCTCCACTGACTTCCAACCCTTCTCATCTTTTGCTTCCATCCAGTCTTTCTTTTCTTATCAATCTCTTCACTCACTTTCAGCCCTTCTCATCTTTTCTTCTATCCAGTCTTTCTTTTCGTATCTCTCCACTGACTTTCAACCCTTCACATCTTTCTTTCCATCCAATCTTTCTCATTCTATCTCTTTTCTGACTTTCAGCCCTTCTTCTCATCTTTCCTGCTATCTAGTCTTTCTTTTCCTGTCTATCTCTTAGGTTACTTTCAGCCTTTCTCTTCACTATCAGACGCAGGTCAGATTCGCAGACCTGACCTTTCTGGTGTCTGGAGCCTAAGTCTTTTGGACTGTAGAGGTTACAATGACATTGCACTTAGTCATTGCCTCTGGGTTTGTGAATAGGCAGAGGTTGCATTGACATAGCACTTAGTCAATGCCTCTGGGTTTCTGAATCGTCCCAGGTTGCAATGACATTGCATTATTTTTGTTCATTGTCACTGGGATTGTGAAAAAGCAGAGGTTGCAATGGCATTGCACTTAGCCATTGCCTCTGGCTCTGCAAACAGGCGGAGGTTGCAATGACATTGCACTTAGTCATTGCCTCTGAGTTTGCAGCTCAACGCACAAGTTGCGGCCCTGAAAGGTTTGTTGCCTTAAGAGGGTACAGGATCAGAAACCAAAATAAAAAAAAACCACTGTATGGCTCTCTAGTCTTCTCTTTACTTTTGTCCATTTCTTTTTCTCTCAACCTTTCTCTTTTTTCTCTCCTACCCGCTTTCCTCTGACGCTTCTCTTCCTTTTCCTACTACCCGCTTTTCTCTGATCCTTCTCTTTTCCTTCTTCCTGCTTTCTTCTGACACTACTATTACTTTTTCTCCATCCTGCTTTCCTCTGAACCTTCTCTTCCTTTTCCTCCTAGCCACTTTCCTCTCAACCTTCTCTTCTTTTTTCCTCCTACCCGCTTTCCTCTGACCCTTCTATTCCTTTTCTTCTATCCGATGGCTTCCGTTTTTTTTCCTTCTACTGTCCTTGCATCTATAGCATCCAGCCCTTTACTCATTTTTCCCTCCTATTTGGTGGCCTATATTTCTCCTTTGCCTTTCATCTGTCTGATGACTTCCAATAAGTTCTGTCTCCTTTCCATGAATGTGTGGCCTCTAGTTTTCCTCTATCGTATAACTTCCAATAAGTTCTGTCTCCTTTCCGTGAATGTGTGGCCTCTAGTTTTCCTCTATCGTATAACTTCCAATAAGTTCTGTCTCCTTTCCGTGAATGTGTGGCCTCTAGTTTTCCTCTATCGTATAACTTCCAATAAGTTCTGTCTCCTTTCCGTGAATGTGTGGCCTCTAGTTTTCCTCTATCGTATAACTTCCAATAAGTTCTGTCTCCTTTCCGTGAATGTGTGGCCTCTAGTTTTCCTCTATCGTATAACTTCCAATAAGTTCTGTCTCCTTTCCGTGAATGTGTGGCCTCTAGTTTTCCTCTATCGTATAACTTCCAATAAGTTCTGTCTCCTTTCCGTGAATGTGTGGCCTCTAGTTTTCCTCTATCGTATAACTTCCAATAAGTTCTGTCTCCTTTCCGTGAATGTGTGGCCTCTAGTTTTCCTCTATCGTATAACTTCCAATAAGTTCTGTCTCCTTTCCGTGAATGTATGGCCTCTAGTTTTCCTCTATCGTATAACTTCCAATAAGTTCTGTCTCCTTTCCATGAATGTGTGGCCTCTAGTTTTCCTCTATCGTATAACTTCCAATAAGTTCTGTCTCCTTTCCGTGAATGTGTGGCCTCTAGTTTTCCTCTATCGTATAACTTCCAATAAGTTCTGTCTCCTTTCCATGAATGTGTGGCCTCTAGTTTTCTTCTATCGTATAACTTCCAATAAGTTCTGTCTCCTTTCCGTGAATGTGTGGCCTCTAGTTTTCCTCTATCGTATAACTTCCAATAAGTTCTGTCTCCTTTCCGTGAATGTATGGCCTCTAGTTTTCCTCTATCGTATAACTTCCAATAAGTTCTGTCTCCTTTCCGTGAATGTGTGGCCTCTAGTTTTCCTCTATCGTATAACTTCCATTAGTTCTGATTTGTTATTCCTAAATCAGCAGCCTTAAGTCTTCTTTTTATTTTCTTTTTCTACTATCTGATGCTCCCTGTCTCTTCTCTCCCATTTCCTCTCTTGGCTGGTTTCCTTTAGATTTTTCAGTTATCCTCAAATCAGTTGCCTCCAGTTTTTGTTCCTTTTTTCCTATTCAATGGCTTTTAAAAGTTCTCTTCAATTTTGTTCCTATTTGTGGCAACCAGGCACTTTCTTACTTTTTCTTTCTACTTGTTGGTCTCTATCCTTCCTCATGCATTATTCTCTGTCCAACTTCCTTCATTGCTCCTCCACCCTTTTTCTCATAATGGTAACTCCCAGTTTTTATGCTCTTTTCCCCCTACCCGGTGCCTTCCTTTCGTTCACTTGTTTTTCTCATATTGGTGTCCCTTTCCATCCTACATTATGATGTCTATTCTTTTTCTTTTTTTCTATATCCGATAGCTTTAATTAGTTTTCCCGTTTTCATCAGATTTATTACCTCTAGCCATTAATTTTCCTACTTTGTCCTAGTCAATGATCTCTATTTCCTCAGTTTCTTCTGATGGCTGTGTAGAAGTAATATTTGTTGTATCAAATCTTTACTCCATATCTAAAATGTCTTTTTTGAAAATTAACTCTCCCTAATAATATTTTAATCCTGACATATATAAACTGCTTTAAATTTTTCCTTAAGGAAGATATTAAAAAATCAAATGGGTTCAATAACCAGTTATTCCTGTCTCATTTATTTCCGAAAACTAAGGTACCAAAATCAACATATTCCAACATCCCCCTTTTGCTCTCCACTCGATTCGCTCAAAGACTTGGTAAGGTTCTGCACTCAATCTCAAAGCCCTGAGGTCATGAATCGAGGTTTGGGCATGTGAAAAAAAAAGCAGTTACGGTGGGAATCTAAAGGGCTAATCACTAGATTGATTGTTGTTGTTACATTTAAACATGGTTTTGTAAATTGGAAAATTATAATGGAGCAATCATTGATTTAGCAGAAAGGCAATAGAAGCTTTCTAAGAAGCAACATTGCGAGGGATTTCTACCCCACTTCTTGTATCCTAAAGAAACTGACATTCCAGATAAAAAATCTTAAGTAAAGATCAAGTAAAAAATATCTCACCAGGCTTCAACCTCCTCACAGTGGACCAACAGTTGTGATTGGTGTGACTGGTCGACCCTGCTCCTCGAGCAGTTGATGAATCCACGAACGTGTCGGATCACTCCTTTGTCCTGGTGTAATATAATGTAATGAAAGGTTATGAAATTGGTTTTTAAAGGCTTACAAGTTCAAATATGTCATTGAATCTTGGTTGAATATTGCTACTTTCTTAAATAATATGAAGGTAGAGATTATAAGCTGAATATGCAGTTAGTATTATCGTCATGAGTAAAATTTAAGAATACCGAAAATTTAGCAAGATTATCTCCTGCAACTCTTGGGACTAAGTTGAGAGACATCAAATATTGCTTAAATATTATCATTCGTCAAATTTCGACAAGGGAATCATCGTTAAGGGCATATAGCATTCACCCTGATATCTGCAGGAACATCTTCATGGGTTCGAGTTCCACACCGTCAGTAGGAGAGACTAAAGCCTCGTTTCAGGTCCAGCCATGCCCAACGAAGGGTTAGCTTTGTTAAATAGTAAAGGGCCTGAGATCACCGTGAAACCTAGCAATCATTTTATGCTTTTTGACAAGAACATAACATTTTTAGATTTAACATGATTTTTATAAGCAGATGTTATCTCCTTTATCTTTTTATATCTTCTCCTCGCTCAATCATCTCTCTTTCCATATGAATCTCTCTCTCTCTCTCTCTCTCTCTCTCTCTCTCTCTCTCTCTCTCTCTCTCTCTCTCTCTCAACTTCCTTTTCTTCAAAATATTTTTACCTCCCTTTATCAGATTATGGATGGTAGTGATCCAAAGTTTGAGTGTGCCAAAGTTATGTGAGATGTCATTTCGAGTTGACAAATATTATTGAAGCTGCCCCAGGGCTTACAGAGAAATGTTTTTTGGAGAAAGGTTTCTTTCATCTAGATAATTAAGTTTGTGGCAATGTTGAACATTTCTTTGAACAACATGATTTTTAATATTTCTTTAAAGCCTTAGAATAAAATAAAATATTACAGGCTGCTCTTTGACATGTAAATATGCTTATAAGATGCCCTGAAAAAACCTTTAAAGCTCGCTTTTGGTATATCCGTTCCTGTCCACTGCAGTTTTGCAGTTTTATAAATTATGAAATCCACGTTCAGAGCAAATTGTAAACCGTGATCTTTTTAATCTTTGCTTTCTGATCAGTTTCATATTCTGTCTCTCCTGATCCCCTCTTTCACCTTCCAGCTTGACCTCGGAGAAGAGAGCTGAGTTATGTGGACCAGTAATAATATTTTATTTACCCTCATAGGATTAAAGTTGAGAGACTTATCACCATGAGCAAATCTCATTGTAAAGTTATAACAGGTGAATAATATACCATAGAATGGTGGCAGGAATATCTTCATAGGTTCAAGTCTCACACTGTTGGTAGGTGAGTTCAAAGCCTATTTTTTTTTCATTTCCCTCCATACCCGACAGGGGCTTAGTTTTAAACTATTTTTACGTGTCTTATCAGATCATCATCAATGTTGCCGATCCAAAAGTTCCAGTTGTGGACAGACGTTGTTGAAGCTGTGCCAGAACTCACGAGTGGAGATATTTTTTGGAGAATGGTTTTCCTAACCTAAATGATTAGGCAAATAAAGTCGATAAAATAATGCCAATTAAGACTTAAACCAATAACTTAAGTTTATTTGAAGAAAATGTTTTGTTTTTTTTTTAAATGAAAAATTTGTTTTCAAGTCGATCAAAATTATCCATCTTTAAGTTAAGGGCACTTAAGTTAGTGCCTTTCAGTGAATGCTACTATATTTTCTCCTTCCCTTTAGATTTGAAGGTCTCTCTCTTTTCCTCACCAGGATTTAATCTTGGACATGTCTGGACAGCGCTAAGTTTGTATTCTGGATCATTGTTTTACAGCAGCAGCTAAATTTGGGAGATATGACCAAATACCAATGATATAACCTGAGAGAACAGCCTTGGCATTTTTCTTGATAGATGCTCTGATCAAAGTAAGTTTGAATGTTTAATTTCTCTCTCCGCTTCTCATTGTATTTTCCTTTGTCTTTCGGTGCAGCTATTTTCTATTTCTATCATGTAAATTTGCCTCTGTATTATTCTCCTGCACCTTAGAACCGTCCTCTCTTCCCTCCCAAAAGAATCCTAATCTTTCCTCTTTATTGTTTCTCCCACTCTCTCTCTCTCTCTCTCTCTCTCTCTCTCTCTCTCTCTCTCTCTCTCTCTCTCTCTCTTTCCTTTCTTACTCATTATTTTTCTCTTTCTGCATTTTATATGTCTCCATGCCTCTCTCAGAATCAACATCTATCTGACAAAGTTAAGTTTCACACTTTATGTCTAAGAATTTCTAGTAATCATAATAGTTCAACCTCTCTCATTGACAACTACAGGAAACTATAGCGGAAATGGTATACTTGTTTTCTAGTTTTTTTGTTTTTTTTTAACATTATGCTCCATGTTAATCCAAGTGCACAGCTATTTTAATTTGAATGCCCATTCCAATAAATATATTTTAGTTGTTTATACAGTTTCATGGTATTACATTTATGAAATATGAAAAATTAGATTACTTCCTGGTTTTATGTAGAAATAGTATGACTTGTAAGTCACATGAACCCAAAAGAGCTTTTAAGAGCTCCTTAACCCAAGACAATTTCTCCATGGACACGGAAATTTGTGATGAATATTGTTAAGTACAAGCAGTAATTTTATCAAGGTACTCACACTGAATTTTGTATCAGCTGACCCAGTGGATTCGAATCTGAAAGTTTGGGATAATTTACAACTTCGAGTCTTAACTTTGCTTTAAAGAAAAAAGACCTTAGACATTGATGAAATGCTTGAAGAAGCAAAAACTAATTGCGATTATAGAAAATGCTGCATCAGCTGATAAAAATAAACATAAGCCGATTAAAAATAAATCGATATACGTTTAGTGAGAATTTTTAAAACTTTTTTTTCCCTCAGGTGATTCCGGGCAGAGTTATCACTGAATGATCCCTGACAACACTTTCCATTGAGCTGCAAAAAGGAGTATCTCAATTTAGATGGATCTTTCTGAGTTGACAGGCCGGGTTGAGATGTGGATTCTGCGTTGTTTAATTTGATGAAATTTGCAAATGATAAATAGACAGAGGCTTAACTGTTCTAGTTTATACTCCCCGACGGAGGCTCAACTTTGCCATTCCAAAGGGAGGCCAATCTGTTCAGATCTTCACTGCGCGATAGGGATTTAATTTTGCCATCCAGGGGAGGCTAATCTGCTTAGCTCTGCATTGCCCGATGGTGGCTTAATTTTACCATCTCAGGAGAGGCTTATAGCTCTGGACTGCCTGATGGGGGGCTTAATTTTTGCCACCCAGGGGGCGGCTAATGGCTCTGCACTGCTTGATGGTGGCTTAATTTTGCCATCCAGGAGGCTAATAGCTCTGTATTGCCCAAGGCTAATCTCTTTAACTCTGCATCGCATTCGTTTTTGCCATCTCAGATAGCGGCCAATCTGTTTTGCTTTGCATTGGTCAACAGAGGATCAAGTTTAAAATCTCAATAGAAAGTGTTCAGTTCTGTAATGACCAATGGAGGCTAATAAATTCATCTTCTCTGCACGACGGGGGCTCAGTTTTTTTGTATCTAGAGTAGACTTATGTTCAAAATCTTTACTCCTGCTTAATATTGCCATTCCAGAGCTCTCCTTTTCTACGGGGACTAATCTGTTCAACCATGTCTGAAAAATGAAAAACCCCCTTTTTGAGAGCCCACTGTAGCTTTAACTAGTGTGAAATCTCAAGAGAACTTTGACTGACCTAGGTTGACATTGAGCCAAAAGCTTGGAATCGTTGAATTGCTATAAGCTCTGTTCTCTCTTGTTAATTCTGAGTTTGAAAAATCTACCGTTTTCTTTACCTTGCATAAACCTGCAGAAACTTCAGTTATAAGATCTAGTTAGGCAACCGAATTGGGACTACTAATTTGAAAAGTATTAAGCCTGTTAACCTACCTCAATTTACATTTAGGTGCCAAATCGGAATATTTTTTTTTACATTTTGCATGACTCTTTGAAAAAGATCACAACACAGCGTTCGAGACAATATTTCGCGAATAATAGGCTCCAAGGAGATATATACAGTTTGCATTGAAACATCTCTGTGGATGGACTTAGACTTAAATATTCCCTTCGTGGTGAAAATTCTATCACAGTGAGCTCATAAATTGCCATTAAGATTAGTTTTCCGCTAATCTTTGCTTCTTAGCAGATTTATAGGGAACACATCTAAAGGTGTCCACAGTGTAATAGTGAAACTTATGTGGGGAGAGTCCCCAACACTCTCACACCTGAAGAGGCTAAATGTTCAACAAAGAAGAAAAGTCTGGCACAAAACTATCCGTGTAATAACCACTGCCTCATGCAACCAGAAGATATTTTTGTTCTTTTTTCACTATTTCACCTCAAGAATTCTCAGTTAAAACACTTGAGTTATCACCTTTAATGTGAAAAGAGCTCTCTCAGATGGCGTAGATACCTTTTACAATCAGTACTGCCTGTTATTAACCTACAGGCGGCTCTGCAGTCTTCTGCTATTTATCTCTAATCGTTAGTTGTTTTTATGTGAAGTTTGTCTCACCCTCTTCTAAATTGCCTTCTTTCATCATCTTTGCTCTAATACTGTCTTTATCTTCTCTTTTCTATGGATATCGGTGTATAAATCAATATATTTGTGTGCCTGTCTGTATATTTTCCTCTGCTAAACTCGGACTCTTTTGATTTCTCCGCCACCACAGTTTTGCTCTATTTTCTGAATGCAATGTCATTTTTCTTTTCATTTTGTACACAGCATATATATGAACAGTTTCGTAAAGGTTGTTTGGGACAAAGAAAAAGTACTATTCGTAACGAAAATGCTGCTCATTAATAATGCGTTTTTAATATGATATCAGTTCAGCATTAAGTTAGCCAATATGAAATGTTTTTATTGGGTAAGATTTGCTCTGACGCGGCAATACTTTTCATAACTATTTAAGAACACTTATTGGTTGTTTTTTTCCCCCTGATTTATAATGTGCAGATCGTTTTCAGCAGAAAGATATACTGTTCATGGAGAACTTCAAAATATATCTGCCTGTAAAGTTTATGGACTGAATCTTTGATTTGAGGCACCGCATAATGGTTTTATGTGACATATTTTTTCTTAAACTTGCGAATTTACTTATCGGCCCTTTTTGAATGTGTGCTTTGATATGTAGAGTATGATTTTTGGGGTGAAAATTGGAGCCTTTATAGTTTTTGTATTCTGTCGAATGAGGTTAATTGATTTCCTTTTTTTTCTTTCAGCTGTATATAACTGTTTGGCAACTTATCTCAAACCAATATGCCCTGTGCACCATTCTTTGGCGTTTCCTTTTTTAGCCTCAATTACAACTGATCAAAATTTATTTTTTGTCTTGGAATTTTTCGAGATGAATTATTCAAATTTTGATCACTCAGGTCTCAACACCATTCTTGTGAGTATAGAACTTTGTTTTCTCCATTAAAGAGTGTTAGGAAACAGCGCTGTCTAAGATACATTTATCCATTAAAGGTAATTTTTAGGGGAGAAAGGATGCGGGTGGGTGTCGAGTCTTCACCTAGAACTTTTTAGTCAAGGGCTTAATTTTTTGAACCTTTACGCCCAATATTCAAAACAGTTATTGACCTTATAGACTTAGCTATTTTTTTGACATATGCATGCCATTTAAGGCAGAGAGAATAAAAATACCGATCCTCGGCCAATTGGGCGTATCTGGTTTCTCCATTATATTGGCACTGCTTTTTTTTCCCCTTTTTTTTCTTTTTTTTTTTTTTTTGCGCATGCTAACAGCATGTTACTAACCTGCACGTCAACTTGAGCTGATATAACAGAGAGCCGGTAAAGATGCGCCCGTTAGAATTTGCTTGCTTTAATCGTGAGTTAGAAAAAAAAAGTTTCCATTTTTTAAATGGTTCTATTAGGTGAAGACTGGGTGCACAAATTAGTGGAGAAAAAAGGGGCTGAAAGAGGGGAGGTGGAAAGGAGGGCGGCTTGGTAGGGGGAGGAGCCATCAAATCATTTATAATTTTTTCAAAAAGTCAAGTTTCTCTAGTTTTTTTTAACCATGTGAGTCCTAGGCGGTTTGGGTGGAACTTTCAGTTCTCACTTTATTGTCCTAATTTCAAGGTTTCTTTTCAACATGACATTATTACTCTGTTGGAAAGTTGAGTTGTCAGTCCTTTCAAAGGATGTCAGCAATGTTTAAAGATTCTTTCAGGACTTTCACAGTGAGCGCAGTCTGGGCCATGGGGGGTCTGTGGAATATCAAAGCAAAATATTTCTTTCAGGCTGTTTCCAAACTTTCAAATTGTAGAGGCTAGTCTGTTCAGCTTCGAACTAGCCAGGAGAGGTTCGTGTTTGCAATCCGTTAGAATAATTTAGCATTTGTAATGCCTGATAGGTGTCAATTTTGTCACTGCAGAGTGGTTGCTCAATTTTGTCATCCAGGGGGAGGCTAATCTATTTAACTCTACATTGCCCGACGGGGGTTTGTTTTTCTATCTCAGAGAGCGGCCAATCTGATTGGCTTTGGACTGGCCAATAAGGGATCAAGTTTACTGTCTCAATAGAAATTGTGTGTTCAGCTCAATACTCACTGGCAAAGGTGTAGGTTTGATCTCACCTAATCAGCCCCATTTGTTGCTTGATGGAAAATACATGTCCCCGTGTAAAATATTTTGGGACACTCGAGGTGAAATAACACTAATCAAAGAGTGCATTTAACTTGTTGCTAGTTTACAGGTCAATTTCTGAATTGAAATGAAGTATAGTCACTGTGAAGGTGCTTCGATGAAGATAATTATGAACGGAGTTTTTTAGTTTTTGTATGCCATTGCACAAGGTTTCTTCATATGTTTTTTTTTTAGCTGTATATCAGTATTTGGCCAAACCTCAAGCCAACATGTCTTGAGTACCGTTCCTTGGTGTTCTTTGTTTTTGGTCTTGGGATTTTTTTTAGTTGAATTTTTCAAATTTTAGCCTTAAATTGTCTCTTGAGGACACCATTCTCACATGTTTCAAACTTTGTCGAACTTGCTGATCTCTGAACCTTCCGGCGCTGTGAGGTTTACCCATGAATACCTTTTTTTTTTAGGAAAGGGGAGGGAGGGGTGTGTTAAGCCTTCACCTAGAATTTTTTATAGTCCAAAGTTAAATTTTGATACCATTGCACCCAAGATTTGATGCAATTATCCACTTTACAGACCTAATTTTTTTTTTGACACATTTATGCCTTTTAAGGTTCATCTATGTTTCACCATTATATTAGCACTGCTGTTTTAATTTTTAATTCTTTTTGCGCATGCTAACAGCACATTACTAACTTGCATCCCAACTTGTGCTGATATAATAGTGAACCTGGAAAAATGTGCACGTTAAAAAAAAAGTTACTTTAATCAAGAGTTGAAGAAAATACGTTTCCATATTTTTAAATGGTGTTTTAGTTGAAGGCTGGGTGGGCAATTGAATGGGAAAAAAGGAGGGGGAGGGGAGAGAGCGAGAAAAAGGAGGGCTGGGAAGGGAAAGAAGGCATTAAATCACTGCTATAATTAAAACACAAAAAATCAGTTTCATTAGCTTTTTATCCTGCGAGTTTTCAGTGGAGCTAGTCTGCCCAGTTTTGTCAGTTCTCAAATTGAATTCAAGGTTTGGTTTCACTCTGTCAGCAACCATAATGATTTGTCAGGTTACACCTTTTTTGTGATCGATATCTTATCTTTTCAATTAGACACTTTTATGTAGCAGTAGTAAATCAAGGTTTAAAAATAAAGGTGAGGAAAATTTGATAGTCCAGGTGTATGTTGTGAGCTGCTTTGCTCTTTGGCATTTGTTTTGCTATGCTCTTCCCCACAGTCATGTCAGCTGTTGCTTCCATCAGTTCTGGTCTGATATTCATGAACCGTAGCAAGTTTTGGGGACTTTGTGGATATCATCAAGGGTAAAAATGTGATCTCTCTTTTCTTTCACAGCGGGCGCAATGTGCGGGACTGGAATTTTGAAGCGAAAGTGAATATTTTTCAGTATTTTTTTTTCAAGGTGTTTGCAAATGTTGCTTGGAACGAATTCTGCAAAACCCTTTTTCTCTTCCATGTGGTTTTCCTCTATATGAATATGAGCAAATCACACATAAAACTTGTGATTTATTTACCGAGTTTCAAAAATCAAATGTCTCAGGCAGTAGAACATTCGATGACATGATTATGGAAGATCATGGTTTGATAAGTGGCCGAGTCATCTGGTGGTGAGCATTTGATCTCACCATATCAGCCCAATTCTTGGCTTGACAGAAAGCAGCTGTATATCCGTTTAATATTTTCCGAAAACTTGTGGAAAAGTAACACGTATTAAAGAACACATTTATCTTGTAGCTATACGAGGTATTTTTCAGGATCAAACACAAGCATAGTGAAGCATTGTTGTTCATCTCATTTCTCATCAGGAATTGAAGTGACAGAAGTAGCTTTGTGATGTCTTCTCATAATCCACAGAAGGTTTAAGTCTGTTTTTGGCCATAAGTCAGTCAATGAGCAATTCCCATGTTTGTCTATTCCCTGTTATATCAGATGAGTACAAATCTATGGTTTATAATTTCGTGTTAAAGACGCTATATGAAAATATCAATCTGTGAGACAGATAGGGAAATTAACCTTGAATAATTTCCCAACAGATAGTCTACACCCATTTTTTTTTCGACAGTCTCAACTTTTTACCTAAACTGTTTCCTTCTTTTTTGTGAAAGCTCCAGTTGCATAGTGAAGTTTGATTTTGAAATTTGCTCTGGGGCCATACTTTGGCAGCGTTTTTACTTAAATATTAACAGTACAAGTATGCTTAAAAATTTGTTAAAATACTTTTCAACTCGAATATAATTTATATTGATGATCATTCTTCAAATGCCATTATAATTTGATTTCCGTGAAATCATTTTATTTGACGATCTGATTATAGCGTCTGATCTTTGAAAGTCAAATTTATTGGTTGGTTGAATTTATATAAAATGTTCTGACACAAAAATTAAAATCAATGAATTGAGCATCGGCTTTGTGAAGCAAGAGACATTTCAACTTTCTTTCTTATGAGTATTTTTGTTTTTCGATATCCCATCTTGTACCATAGGTTCTGCAAGTTCTCTTTTACTCTTCATAATTGTTTAAAATATTTATCAACTACCGTGTCAATTGAATATCCGCATATACTGATATGTGGACGATAGTATATATAGAGAAAATAGCGTGTATGAATATTGCCAAAAAGAGAAATCTAAACCATCACATCAGTTTATTTGTTCAGCTCTGTAATCACCAACGTGGGTTCAGGACAAAATCCCATACCATCGGCAGATGAGTTTTAGGCCTCATCACTTCAGTTCCCCTCCTCTGGGTTAAAGTTTTAAGTTTGATATGAAAAAAGGCCTTAGATCACAATATTGTAGACGGGCTAAATCAAACATCAAACAAAGGTGAACCTGTTTCCTTCCGTCAAGATCGATGAGGTCTCAAACTGTCATTCCATAGGAATATATTATATAATATTCAGTGGCAAAAATTAAAGCCAAAAAATTGAGCATCGTTTGAAACATATTTTGCCATCGAGTTTGCGACGCAATAAAAATTTTGACCTTCTTTTGCGGATGAATATCTTATTCTAAAAATTACTCTTTTACACTCGTATCTACCCTATAATAATTGCATGAATTCTGTATCAATGATGATGTTGCTAAAATTAGAAATCCCTAGTAACCCACCTCAAAATAAATCAATATGGACTAATATTGAGATTCTAGATCAATAGGTTCTGACAGGTGGGCGAATTTATTGGCGATCGTGTTGGAGAGAGAGATGATTTATAATCTCCTTGATGATGGCCAATAAGGATTTTAAGAATTGTTTTCGATATGGTTCCAAGCTTTTGTTTCCATTATTTTTTCAATTTTCAAAGCCATAATTAGTTAAGCTTAATGAATGTTTCTGCACCTGGGTTGTATAAAAAATACCAAAGTCGTATTTTAGTCGTACTTAAACGTTCAATAAGCCCCTTTAGATATATATTATTATAGTGGTCAGATGCATTCAATGGATTTACTTCGCAGGTTCGAGCCACACACAGTCAGTAGACATATTAAAGGCCTCATCTTCTCATTATAAGCCAAACCAAGTATTTCAAGCTAAAAAAAATATTTTAAAACTGACGCCCTCTAATCGATGTCATCTATATTTTCCCCCTTCCCTTTAGATTTGAGGGTCTGTTTTTTTTCCTCACCAGGAGTTAATGTTGGCCATGTCTAGAAAGCGCTCAGATCGTGATCTGGACCCAGTTTTTCAGCGGCAGCTAAATCGGAGACACATGACCAAAGACCAAAGATATAACCTGAGACAATGGTTAGCACATGTTTCTTTATTGATGTTCTGGCTAAAGTAAGTTTACATGTTCATTTCTCTCATCGCCTTTCTGTGTATCTTCCTTTCTTTCTTTCTATTAAAGTATTTTCTATTTCCGTCATCTATCTTTGTTTATGCGTTTTCCCCCCTCACCTTACAACCCTCCTCTCTTTCTCTCTTCTATCTTTTTCTCCCAAGACAATTCTAATCAATATTGTTCTTCCCATTCTCTCTTTCCCTTCACATACTCTCACTCTCTATCTCTGTCTCTCGTTCATTTTTTTAATTTGTGCATAATTATGTGTCCCCAACACTGCTTCTCACAAATCGTCTGTGTGGCCAAACTAAGTTCCATCCATCATGTCTGTGAATTTCAGTAAGTGTATGGCTCAAACTCTTGTCGTGACAACTGCAGGGATCTTCGTAGCTACCCAAACTACAGTAGGAAATCCTCAAAAGAATAAGCTAAAAACTAGATCTAAAGCGTGTTATGTACTATGAGTTCAAAGTTGCGCCAGACATAAAGATCTTTGTCTGGAAAAACCTAGATTAAAACAAGAGAGTGGACATACGTGTAAAAAGAATGAACTTCACAGCATAGAAGAATTGAGGAGTAAAAGCCTTTCATAGCCTTTATCGTCAAAAAAAAACAAAACAAACAAAAACAAAAACAAAACCAAGCCAGAAAAAAAAAATCAGCATTTCTAGTTATGATGGTCCCGTCATCACATGTGTGAAGCAACCAAGTGTATTTTTGTGTGAAAACTAATAAAAATGTTAGTTTTTTTAAATTAAAAAAAAAAAAAATTAACTCTTGATAATGCTTCAGGGCACAACTAGATCTATATTTATGAAATGAATTCCAAAAAAAAAAAAAAATAAGTGCTTTATTTTTTTTTTGCTGGAATTTGGTATTACATTTATAAAATATGAAATATCAAGATTATTTCCTCTAGTTTAAGCTCCTGAACCCAAAGATAATGATTGCATCCTGCAAATCGACACTGAGATTAGTGACGGATACTGCTAAGTACAGGCAGTAACTAGCACTGAATTTTGTATTGACTGACCCAGTGGATTCAAATTCATCAGTCTTTCCATTGTTTTAAGGAAAAATGACCCTTGATATTCATACAACGCTAAAAAAAGCAAAAACTAATTCAATTGTAGAAAATCCTTCGATAAATCTTAAGTTAGAATTGTTTCAAAGGTGTTTTTATTTTTTCTCTAGGTGATGCTAGGTAGATGTTGCAGTTTTCACAGAATGATCCCCCACTAAATACCACCAAGCTGCACAATGGAATGACATCAGAATTAGGATGGATCTTTCGGGATGAACAGGCCTTGTTCAGACGTGCATTCTTCATAGTTTAATTAGTTGATAAAATTTGTAAATGATAAATATACGTCTGTTCACTATGATTTGCCTTATACTGCCCAACTGAGGCTCAAGTTTGCCACCCTTAAGATAGGCTAATCTGTTCAGTTTTGCAATGCCTGACGGAAGCAAATCTGTTTAGCTTTGTGCTAGCCGACAGAGGCTCAAGTTTGCACTTCCAGAGAAGGATAATCTTTTTAACATTTGTAAGCCAGATGTGGAGAAGTTTGATGGAGGCTTATCTGTTTAGCTCTGCACTGCTCGACGTGAGCTTGAAGTCCGAGCTCAGTACCGTCAATATGTATTTCAGGCCTCATCACTTCCGTTCCACTCTCCTGGATGCTCTCTAAGGCCTTAGATCATTGTGCTGTGGCCTGGCCAAACGAACCAGCAATGTACGAGGTGAATCTGTTTCGATTTGTTAAGTCTGATGGGGTCTCAGATTGTCCTCTCATAGGACGGCTAATCTTTTGAGCTCTACACTACTTGAGTGGGGCTTATTTTTGCCTTGTCAGAGAGAGATCTAGTTTATCTTCACATTAGAAATTTGATCTGTTAGCTATGTGATGACTGTTGGAGACATCAATTCAGCTCTTCACTGCCCGATGACTGCCTCGTGAATCTATGTGCCCGTAGAAGGCTAATCCTAAAATGTGTTATTTTCTTGAGGAATTTCACAAACCTTTGCTGGAAAAATGCTCCACCAAATTTCAACTGAAAATATGCGACAACCGAATTTTTTCACATAAAAAGTCGTTTTTCATTCAATCTCTTCATGCTTGTATATACCACCTAGGTTTTTCTACAAGTTATGTGTTATAAAAAAAATTGCAAGGACACAGACTTTAAAACTTTAAAAATGATTTATCCCCTCTATTAATTTCCTAGGCAAATACACACAATTTCCAACTTCATGAATATTTTATCAGGTTGGCTGTTTGTTACGTTAAAATTTAAAATAGTTCTGGACTAAAAGAAATGCGTAAATGTATCAGGAAAGCCACAGCATTGATTTTTCTCTTCATTTATAAAGTGATTCAGGAAATGATGAGCCTTCTGCCTGTTGGGTATTAACGTCCTATAATTATGATATTGTCATTTTTCGTGAGTTTGACCCACTCCCACTCTGTCAGTGGGTGAATTTGGGGCCTTCCCATTTCAGTTCCTCTTGCCCAGCGGAAGCTTCTTTGATAAGCAGAAAAGCCCGAGATCATCTTGTTTAATTTTTAGAAGACCTACTGGTACATTCAAAGAATGAGTTTTATACTATTGCATCTCAAGTATACTTAAATAGCTCACTTTTGAGGTTTTTAACAAGAAGAAAGATTTTCAAATGAGCAAGATACTTTACAATCAGAAGTGCCTGTCATTAATCTATAAGCTGCTATCTTCCGCTATTTCTATCAAATCTTTCGGTTGTTATTATGCAAAGTTTATCATTTCTTACCCTCATCTAAATTGTCATACATTGTGCAGGAAAAAAGTCTTCTAACACCATTTTGTCTCTGTTATTCTGTCTGTCATCTCCTCTTGTCTATGTCCGTGACTAGTCAAAGTCAATATATCTGTTTTTCCCCTGTTTATCTCTATGCAACCATTTTGATATATTTATCGTCATAGTTTTGCTTTCTTTCCGAATGCAAAGTATCTGTTCTCGATTTCATTTAGTATAGATCATAAATGTGAGCATTTTCTCGAAAATTATTAAATTTTTTCTCACGATAATGCATATTTAAGGTTTTTCTTACCCCGGCAGTATTTTTAAATTTTTAAAGAACACATAGACAACCTGAAAATATGAGTGCGTTAAAGCCTTATGGACTGATTCTTTGATTTTCGGCACATCGCACAATTGTTTTTGCAAGTGAAGTTTGATTCTTTGGGCAAAAATTCTCGGAGGCTTTTAAGTTTTTGTTTTCTGTGAAACAAAGGTTCTTGATGTCAGTCGTTTCTTTCCGCTGTGTATCAGTATTTGGCTACAAATGTCCAACAAGTTCTGGGTACCATTCTTTGGCGTTTCTTCATTTTAGCTTCATTAATAGTGGATCAAAACTTGTTTCTTTTTTAGTCATGGGATTTTGACTTTTGTTTATTTAAATAGTCGGTCACTCATCTAAAGGACACGATTCATGCGAGTTTAGAACTCTCTGACCCTTCCTTAGTGGGCCCGTTTTCTCCATAAAAGGATGTTTGAAAATCGGCGCATTGTAATATTTATCCCCTAATGCTAATTTTTTTTCGAGTAAAAAAAAGGGGGGGGGGGGAGAGAGAGGAAGAGGGATGATGGGGAGGAAAGGAAGCTTTCACCTATTAAACTTGGTCTAAATTTTGATAACCTTTTAGACCAATGAGCCTCACTGATAAAAAAATATTCATCAATATTTTAAACAATTGAGAGTTTATAGAATTAGATTTTTTCGTCAAATTCATGCCTCTTATAAAAATATTGGTTTTCGACAAACTGGACGCATCTTTTATAAGTATCACCATTTTTTATTTATTTTTTTGCGCATGCTAACAGCATGTTACTGACCTGCACGTTACTAATCTGCATCCCAATTTGTGCTTATACAATAGTGAACCTGGATGGATGCTTAGTCATCAGTTATAGTAAGGAAATACATCTTTTTGTCTTTTTAATGGTTTATTAGTTGAAAGCTTGGTGGGAAAAGGTGTTAAACCACTGTTATAACTTATTCCAAAAGTCAATTTCATAAGAGTTTCATTCCTGCAAGTTGGAAGTGGTTTGGGCAAAGCTGATAGACCCATTTTTGTCAGCTCTCAAATTTTGTCCTTGTTTTCAGTTTTATTTCAACTTGAAATCGTTACTCTGCCGGCGAGTACATTTGATACATTTTTTTTTCTGATCGATATTATTCTTATCTACATATCTTTTTTGCAAACCTATCATTTTTTTCCCCAGTTAAATACTTTGTGCAGCGGAGAAAAAAAAAACGGATCTGAAAAAATAAGGGGAGAAAAAAATTTTGGAGGAAAGGAAGCTTTCACCTTGTAAATTTTTGTCAGTCTTAAGTTTAGATATCTTTAGGGCCAATGGGCTTCACTTATAAAATACATTCATCAATATTTTAAACAACTATGAAATTGTAAAACTAGATTTTTTTCGACACATTCTTGACTCTTGATAAAAATATTGATTTCCGACCAATTGGATGCATCTTCCAAAAGTTTCACTATTGTATTGGCACTTTAAAAAAAAATTTTTTTTTTGTATTTTTTGCGCATGCTAACAGCACGTTACTAACCTGCACCCCCAACTTGTGCTGATACAATAGTGAACCTGGAAAGATGCGTTATTTCAGTCATAAGTAAGAGAAAGGAAATACATCTTTTCATGTTTTTTAATGGTTTATTTGTTAAACGTTTAGTGGAATGGTGGATTGGGAGAAAAAGGAAGGGGGAGAAAGCGTTAAGCTACTATAACATGTTAATCAAATCATTTTCATTAGTGTTTCATTCCTGCGAGACAGAAGCGGTTTAAGTGGAGCTGATTGGACCAATTTTGTCAGTTTTCAAATTATTGTCCTTATTTTCAGTTTGGTTTCAGCTTGGAAGTCGATACTCTGTCAGCGAGCACAATGATTTTTCATTTGACATGTCCTTTTTTCTGATCGATTTTGTACCTAGGTAACTTTTCCAGCACTCCTTTAATTTTTTACCTTTCCAAATAAACACTTCAAAATGTTAGCTTCCATCAGTTTTGGTCTAGTATTCATAAATCGGTAACGAATTTGGGGGGGAGGGGAGAGAGGAGGCTTTTATGGATGCCAAGGACTATGGGAGGATCTCTTGACTTTTATGGCGTGCGTAGCCTATGGAGCTGTGGAATAGCGAAGCGAAAATGTAATTTTTTTCTTTTTCTTTCAGGTTTGCAAAGGTTGGTTAGAACAATTAATTGTTCAATTCTTTGTACTGTCTCATGTACTTTTCTTCTAATTGAGAAAACGAGTAAATCACAAATGTAACTTATGTTACCATACATTTACGGTATTTAAGGCATCAAACAGCTCAGTTGGTAGGACATTCGATTTACATAATTATGAAAGAATATGGCTCGATTCCTGGCCGAGTCATCTAGTGGTGGGCTTTTCTCAATTAATCAGTCCTATTCGTGGCTTGACGAAAAGCCCCCGTCTTTGTGTAAGATTCTTTAGGAAACTCGGGGAACGTGAAACTTATCAAAGAACCCATTTACCTTATTGATAGTTTAAAGGTAACTTTCTGGGTCAAACATAATTATAATGAAGACGCTTCAATGAAGATATAAATCAAATTAGACATGTTGAAGCTTTTGGAAGAAAATTCTTGTTGTTAATCTCATTACTCATCTGACATAAAAGTGGCAGCAGGAGTTTTGAGATATATACACCACAACCCACAGAAGTTTGAAGTCTGTTTTGTTAGGTTGTTTTTGCCGTAAGGTAGTGAGTGGGGAATTCCTGTGTTCAATGCCTATTCCCCGTTATATTGGAGGGGTAAAAGTCTCACGACAATTTCGCGTTAAAGACACTATACGAAACAATCATGCCATGAGACTGGTAGAGAAATCGACGTTGAATAATTTCCGCATAATTGATAGTCTACACACTGCATATCTTTCCGTCAACTTTTTGCCTACATGATTTTCCTCTTTTTTGTGATTGCACCTATTGCATAGTAAAACTTCATCGGGAAATTCACAGAATTTGCTCTGGGACAATACTTTGTTGGTGTTTTTACTTAAATATTAATAGTGCAAGAATACTTGAAACATTCCTAAAATGCTCTGATTTTCATCTGCTATTTCATTTAGATTGATGATCATTTCACAAACGTCATAATACTTCAAACTTGAATTTCTGCTAAAATTATTTCAGTCAAACAGTTCAGAAATGCTGTATTTGAAATCAATAATTGAGCATTGCTTGAAATATTTTTACCATTAACTTTCGATTCTCTTTCTTCTGAGAGTGCCTATGTGGGTGTTTTTACTCGATTGGCATTTACTCTTTCATATTCGCGTTGACCCTTTTATAATTGCTTAAAACCTGAGCGAGCTTAATCAAACAGCAAACAAAACCTAGGCGATTCTTTACATCTGTCAAATATGTGCTTTCTAATTGACATCCTTTAGGAATGTAATATTCTGAAGCAAAAATTGAAGTCAATTAATTGAATATTGGTTGAAATATTTCGCCATTGATTTTGATTTGCAAAGATTATTTTCAACCTTATTTCTCCTGCTCGTATGTGGCTGAGTTTTTTGATATTCTAAATCATATAGGTTCTACAAATTACCGTTTCACACTTGCATTTACTCTTTTATATTCGTGTAAAATCATCAGGGGCGGTCTTGATTGAATATCCACCTAAACTGTGTTTGTATGTGTATGTCTGGGTGGGGGGAAATAAATGGGGTAAAAGTGAAAAAGAGAGAGGAGGAGGGGGATGCGTGAAAGGAATATTAATCTCCTGACGATGGCCAATGTTGATCTATAAAAATTTTTGTTTTGATTAAGTTCCCAGTTTTTGTCTGAATAGTCCGTTTCCATAAATACATGGAATTTTTTTTTCTCAAGGGTGGTATGAAAAATACTTGTAGCACTTTTTCTTCAAAGTAAAATTTTTCAGCATGAAATATTGTTAAATAAACTTGAAACCAATGTCGTGGTTCTGTTGTATATAATCTTTTAATTTTATATAATTACTTTGAAGAGACATTTATTGGATGTCGCCTCATGGGTTAAACCCCACACTATCATTAGATAAATTTATGGCCTTATCTTCTCATTTCCCTGCTTGGCTTGGGCTTTTCTTGATATGCAAAAGAAACCTGTGGTAACCTTGGTGTGTATGGGATATATCAAACAACTAAGTTAACAATGAAATGTAATTCTAAGTGCATTGCTCTGTGTTCATTTCTTCTTTACTTGTTTTGAATAGTTTTCGCTTTGCAATTTATAATGCATGTTTAATTATGCTTGAATGTCCTTGAAACAAAGCAGGAAAATTTAAATGGGTTAAAAAAAGCTGTTTTTTTCAAAATGTAACCCACCGCAGACGCTGAGCTAACCTTTCAAGTAGGTAACATTTTTCTGGGTTTATACTAAATTTTTGTAATTTTCTGCTAAGCAGTGCTCTGATAAAAATTGATCATTTTCGCAATCCATGTTCTAAATTCAATAGATTCAAACGTTTTAAACTTGTTAGAGCCAAGGATTAATTTTATGTATAATTTTTTTTTATTAAAAGGGTGAATGATTAAACCTGTGTGTCATAATCTGTAAAGTACAAAATTGTTTTTGTTTCGTATGTATTTACTTGCACCAATTAAATTTTGTAAGTTGGCAGGTGACTTTGAGGTTAGAGTTTCCACTTTGAACTAAAAAATTATGTTCACGGGTCCGGATCCCACAGTATCGATCTGATCTTTTTACTTCAGCCTCACTTGACGGGGGCTGAAGTTTATGTAAAAAATAAAGCCTGAAATGAGGGCCTTGTGAAAGGGCTATATCATAAAAAACCACCTTGCATAATATATCATGGTCAGCGTTACAGCACTAAAGGATGCTAATTATCACCCAATGACAATAAGAATTATATTTATATTTGATTTGTTCAGAACTAGTACAAATATACAAGTTTACTCTGATAGTTTAAAGCAAACATAGGTACCTTCTACTCTGGCTCGAGTCCCTCAATGTCGGTAGTTAAGTTTATGGCCTCATCTTATAACTTCCGCCTTGCCCGACGGTGCTGGTGGCTTATGTTTGATATGCAAAAAGGTCTGAGATTGTGTTGACGGCAGGCAATATCGACAATCAAAATCATTTAAACTCATTTTGATCCTCAAAGATAAAGTTGCCATCGGTATATTTCCCTTCACTTCCAACTCCAAAGGTATTAAAAATTTCTAAAATGATCATATTTCTCTACATTTAAAATGGTAAAAATAACGTTCATATGTCCTCTTTAAAAAATATTGCATACCAAACTTAAAATTATTTTCTCAGCGTCATTAATCAAGCCTGCTTGCAAAACGTTTTTCAAAACTTTGATTGCATGCAAGCGTTTAGATAGAAAGTGGCTCAAAATCTAAAAAGTGTGTGTGTGTTCATGAATCATATTTTCTATGTGAATATGTTTCATAATTTTTTTATAAATGTATGCTACTTGTCTTTTTTCATCTAGCTGCCTCTAAAATAATTGGATTAATTTTATTTAAGCTTTTTTAAAACAAGTTATTTCCTTGATTTACACAAATGTTCAATAAATCTATTATAATTTTTATGCCTTGTGCCTTTTTTTATCAGCTTAATGTTTTTGATGTACAGAACCGATGGATGTGAAAATTAAGGATAAAAAATTCTTAAATTGTTATTTATATATTTATAATTTAACCAGCAATAAAAATGAAATTACAGCGGAAAATTCAACTCCTTTATTACTTTACTTCCTAGTTCCCCCAAAAGTAAACGTGAAAAATACTTTCCGCTTAATTTTCCTCAAAGAAAAGTTTTCATCAAAATAATACTGTTTAATTTCTCTTTATCAATAAAACCGGTTCAAGTGACCACTATTAATATGGGCCTTTTGATTATAATATGTGAATGACCAAACACGATACTTAATTCTTTATGAAAATATTACGCAGCGTCTCTGGGCTGCTTCCAAGCCTGAAAAAAAAATCATATCCTTTACTCTTTATTAGAGAAACCATCACATAAAAAAATAAATCTCCGAACTATGACGTTGTGATTAAAAGGATAAAGTAATTCACTTTCAGTTGTTTGAAATTTAATCTCGAAGAACACTAAGCAATTTTCAACACAATGTAGCTATCGATTTTCTAATGGAAAAGAGATGCACTATTTATGGGCAATCAGTTCGAAATAAATGAACATGCTCGGATTAAGATTATCAGAGTAAGTGTATTCGATTCCCTTTTAATTCAACTTCAGAGAAAAATTGCATCTTTAGATTCCATTCCATCAATTCAAGCACAGATTATCCCAAGCAGTAACCCTACTTTGCTTTTTTTGTTTTTTGTTTTTTGTTTTTGTTTTACCAAACGCTGGAGACAAAGAGGACACGACTACAAATCAATGGAGCTTCACAATCGAGTGCCTGCTAGAATGCATTGTTTGCTGAAGTACATTATGATCTGTGATTTTGAAGATGCCGGGCTTTTACACGTTATTTATTTCGCGACATGGAATACACCGGAAAGTTTCCACTTGTTACTGTGCCTATCACGTCTATAAGCAGACAACTCACTCTCTCAGACAAGAACACACTCGCACTCACACACACATTTTTAAAGATGATAGATCTATTAATACTTTAGCCACGTCGAGATATATAGCTTACTTTTATTTACAAAAAAAGATTTTAAGAGCATCATAACCCTTCGATCCAAGCCCTCACTTTATCGCATCCAAATATTATTCCTGTCTACACCTTAATACAGTCATTTGCAAAAGATTTCAGCGAAAAGCCAAGAATAAGTCTTGACTCCGGCTTAGGATAAGAATTATTAGTCTTCAGCAGAAAGGCTCTTCGGCTGTTGTGTTAGGGTAGAAGTCGCCTTGGCATTCTGTGCTGACATGATAACCCATCGTGCACGGTCCTTGTGGGTCATATTGACACACTGTGATGGAATTAATGAACAGATCCAGGCAGCGGCCATGGCTGCATTTGATGATGTCCAGATTATCTGTCATAAATTATTATAGAAAAAAAGAAACAGTCAAAAGCAAAAGAGAAAGAAAGACAGGATTACTGAGACTAGAAAGTCGTAATCTGTTCTAGAAATTAAAGGTGATAACTACTCCTTATTAAAGAAGGTTTAACTTTAATTCAATTCTGACTTACTTACTAGCCCCTCTCATCTATTACATGTCGTATTGAGGTACCCGACAACAATCTACTCCTGCCTAATATATCTACGAAAAGAAACTAACATAATCATAAAGAAAAGATGGTTTGAAAGAAGATTTAGTATAATATTGGTTTTCAAGAGTTGTTAAATACACCGTAGTGTCATGTTGTTGTCTGCTATAATGATAGCCGACTGTCAGAAATGAAAGAAGATTTAGTATAATATTGGTTTTCAAGAGTTGTTAAATACACCGTAGTGTCATGTTGTTGTCTACTATAATGATAGCCGACTGTCAGAAATGAAAGAAGATTTTGTATAATATTGGTTTTCAAGAGTTGTTAAATACACCGTAGTGTCATGTTGTTGTCTACTATAATGATAGCCGACTGTCAGAAATGAGTTTTAAATTTCACCGTAGCCTCGCTTCGCTTATGAGAGCGGCGAGAGACAAAGCTGATATATGAAAAAGAAAAACAAAGGATTTCTAGTTTGTATACAGAAATAAATTGTGAAATTTTCTGATTTCTCAATCTTGATAATATAATTGTAAGTCATAATATAAATCATTGGAGCTTTATTATTATTATTATTATTATTATTATTATTATTATTATTATTATTATTATTATTATTATTATTATTATTATTATTATTATTATTATTATTATTATTATTATTATTATTATTATTATTATTATTATGATTATGATTATGATTATGATTATGATTATGATTATTATTATTATTATTATTATTATTATTATTATTATTATTATTATTATTATCATCATCATCATCATGATCATCATAGTTATAATACGAATTACTCCTTGCAGCAGCTAATACAAAATGCAGGGATTTTTAAAAGCTGAAGCTGCCATAAAACTCAATTAGTTAAATAACGTTTTTATTGCTTTGGCTCTAAACAACATACCGTTGAAGTTAACAATTTCTGCAAGGCCTATTATCTCAGGTGGACAGCCCGGTTGGTGTGCGCCTCCGTTCGGCCAGAAGTCAACATGACCAATAGTTGTTCTGATGCCGAGACCTGTTCAACAGAATACATTGCCAGGTTAAAAAATTAAGTAAAAAGTAAACAAAAATTCGGCTGGAGCAAAATTTATTGAAATAAAGAGCAAAGCGCAAGCCTTTAAAATAAATTGAACAAAAATATAAAAAAATCGACGGTGCAGTTAATATTTTTCATGAATGGCATGGTATCAAGAAAGAAATATTACTTTAACAATGACTAACGTCTTTTCATAAATTATGTTAAACTTAGGTTACAGTTGCTCAGTTTATGTACTAGCCTTGCGCGTGCATTGCGCCATTAACTACGTACGAACCATTTAGAGAGTTAAATAAGTTTTTTCCTTCTGATATGTAATATATCCGACAGCTAAAACATGCACACATCAAACACGACTAGTAGATCTATTTCTTAAAAAATATCTTGAGTTTAAAACACACACAAAAAGCCCACATTCACGTAGATCTGAAATCAAGCAATAAAATAGTACAAATCACCAGCTTCAACATCATGCATTTTTTTCCACACTGTTCTTATAAATTCCTGAGCAGGGAAATGGACGAACCTTTAGAGTTCTTTACTGTAAAAAAAAATCAAGGCTTTTGGCAATGAAAGGAAAATATAGAAACAAGGGCCCAATGGTAACCTATATGAATGATTATTAATCTAATCTACTAGATTGACAACAGTGACAAAGTAAAAATAGCAAACACTAGAAAAAGTAAAAATTTTCGACACCTACCTGTTTCCATCAAAGGTTCTGCATCGGTGTGAATGACATCTACAAAAGTAGCATCAGATTTATCCAGTCGCACATTGGCCGAATATCTCTCAAATGCAGGCCCTGCAGGGTCCAGTCCTGGTAAAAAAAAAAGTGATGGATTTATCCGATCATACCCTGAGTACAACATAATCCAGGCTATCATTTTATTGCATGCCCTACATTCTTGTTGTTGGTGAGCACTCTTAATAGTTGTGTTTTCATTTACAAAAAGTATACTGATTGATGAATAAATAATACATAAAAAACTTAAAACTACTACTACTACTACTACTACTACTACTACTACTACTACTACTACTACTACTACTACTACTACTACTACTACTACTGCTACTGCTACTGCTACTGCTACTGCTACTGCTACTGCTACTGCTACTGCTACTGCTACTGCTACTGCTACTGCTGCTGCTGCTGCTGCTGCTGCTGCTGCTGCTGCTGCTGCTCTCACGACTGAGCATTCTTATTATTTATTCACGTTAATCTTTAAATCAGAAAAAAAAAATAGATAGATAGAAAGGGAGATAGACTGAATGACTGATATAATAATACAATGAATAATAGTGCTAAAAATAAGTATGAAGCAACAAAAACCTAATAAATGCTTCAGACAAATGAAGACATGACTCAACGGTTTTCTGCTCATCCGTGGCATCCTTCAAATGATTTTATTAATTTGAAGTATTTTTTATTTCAGATACAAATAGACATATAGATAGATAGACAGGCAGATACAAAATTAGATAGATAGATAGATAGATAGATAGATACGTAGACAGAAAGGTAAGAAGATGGATAGAATAATAGATGATGAAAGAAGTTGTTATATGTACCAGTTATTCTTCCAAGTTTACCGCCTGTCAATCTCTCTATCTCTTTTCCTGCAATTCCACCGACATGTGCACCTAGACTATGGCCCACTAGATGGAAGCTCTAGACGATCACAAAGAAACAAATAGTGGAGATATATATATTTTACGAACCACTGCAGAAATATTATTAAATTATCGTTTAATAGTTAAATGATTGGCAAGAAAAGTCTTCTTTGCACTTTATGGTCTTTTTATATTGTTAAATGAAATCATAGCTGCCTCAATACCTGTACTTAACAGATATTAGCAATGAGAATCACGTTGAAATAAACATGCAATAACTCTTACATTTTAAAGTATCACTATCACTACCATCACCACCACTACCAGCATTACCACAACCACCACCATCACCACTGCTACTACTACCACTACTACTACTACTACTACTACTACTACTACTACTACTACTACTACTACTACTACTACTACTACTACTACTACTACTACTACTACTACTACTACTACTACTACTACTACTACTACCACGACTATTATTACTATAATACCGATATGAACTTATTAAATAATTTTGCCAATATTTAGCAAGCGGAGTCCATATCAGTATTTGGTGTAAACGATCCATGTATTCATTTTAACATGGCACGATGTCAATGCGGATATGGGATTTTATCTAATCAGTCTGAAAAGGGGTATTTCTCCACAATAAACCCCATTTCTTTTACATTACAATGCGCCAATGTGATGATATATGGTGTGTGTTCAAAGTTTACTTTGAGGTTATACCTGGTGGGTGCCATTAGAGCATTCCTCCACACTATACCTTGTTTCTTTTACCTAACAAAGTACTAAATGGAGTGTTTCTTCATAGTTGAATCGGATTTATAACTCGTGGAGTGCCAATGGGGAATTTCTCCAACGTTTTACATTGATTTCTTACCTCAAGCGATGCCCATTTGTAAGTGTAGAGATCAAAGATGAGGCGTGCGATCATGGCACCAACCGAGCGTGTATTGGCCACTGCTTGCATGTAGTTAGGCATTTTGGCTGCCTCTTTCCAATCTACTATTATGACATTGAGGTCGTTCTGTGAAGAACATACGAGCAGGAAAGGGAATTTGAAATGCACATATTACGAGATACAACAATAAATACAACAATATTAAAACTAATGTCTTAATGCGAATGACATCCATAATGATTTTGATTATACTAATAACAATTGTTCTTAAGATGTTAAGAAAAATCTTAAAATCAGTAAAATTTATCACCTGACTGTTTTTCTTTTCTGAATTAGTGCTCTTTCTAAGCCAAAAGTCTTATAGTGCCGCCACAAGTGTGTTTCATATGGGAATTATTAGGACTTAGTGCATGAAGTGTCTGAGTGGCAAGCACCAGTTTTGAGAAAACATGGTCTAAAAGCTCATAAACTGTTGTCAATCAATTTGTTAAGTCAAAGTCATCATTTGAAAAATAGTGGTTAGGTGCTCCATACTCACAAGATATTTCGCTTACGTTTGCAAGGGAAAAAAAATAAAAGTTTTCAGCAAGAAAGCTTGCAACGATCCAAATGATGCTTAGACACTTCTTTGTTCCAAGCCCTTTTGATACCCACTTTAAGCTTATGAAGCAATGGCAAAGGGCAATGTATATTTTAACCTCTTCAGTCACAAATCAAATCCGAAGATGGGAACTACGCTCACAGACTTTCGCCAAACAACTCTATTAAACTCCCCATAGCATGTTTTTGAGTTCGCTTTTTCATGTAAGTGCCTCTCCCCCCTCCCTCTATGTCCCAAGTTTAAGACAAACAACATACCGCTTCTAGTAGTGCATTTTTCATTTTCTGAGCCCAAGGCACAGTGCCCTTGTCGCTGAAGCCATGGATGATGAATACTGTGTCTCGTGAAACTTGGAATTGTGTGTCCATAACGTCCTCATCCTGACCGTTTCAAAAGAAAAAAAAAATAGAAACATAACTTTGTTAAAATGTTCAAAGACAGAAATAAAGGGAATGAACTATAGTACATTTTCTTTTGTTTTTACACTATAGTAAACTGGATTAGGCAAGGATTGCTCGAAACTTCTTTACCATGTAGGGAGGGAAATGATATACCTGGAAGATTGGCAAACACAATCTAGTTTATCCGTAGGTAGAAATAGATGAGGCACGGTTTTACTTTTCGATTATTCTTTCTTGGTTATTTCAATTTAGTGACTTATTAAAACTTTAGTAAAATAGAAAATTCTTTTTTTTATTTTTGCACTCTTTTCTTTTCCTGTCAAGACTTGCATTTTATCTTATCTGCATCCAGTTAGTTTCACCAATAGTTTTTTTTTCCAAATGCTTGTATAAATAGTTTTTGCTTTGCTCTTTGTGTGGTATTAATATAATGTTTTTAAGGGGCCTCTTTGAACTTCCTGATGCTCTGGGATCATTGAATATTTTCCAAGAGAAGTTCCCAAGTGCGAATATGGCTGCAGACTATATCTAAGCCATCAAGGTCTTGAACAATATGCAAGAGGTTGTATACTTTTCAATGTAAATCCATGCAGATATTACACTTAAACACAAGCCTAACAGACTCGAGCTTTTGTTATAATATTTTGTCGACCACTACTTTTTCAGCTTTAAAGCTCTGATTTAGATATTTAAACAAATACTTTTCAGTGAATTTATGGGTTGTGCCTTTTATATGCTGGTTTTTAATTGACGTATATAATTTTAGTCAGTTGATAAGCTGTTTATAAATAAGTCTTTTTGTTTTTACTTAGGAGTATCGAATGCCCTTCAAGTCTTGCTGAAAGTCACGTTTTATGACAATAAATGTATCATCTTGGTCCGAATCGAAAACATGCTTCAGCCAAATATTTGTCTCTCTCACAGAAACACCTATCCCGCCGCCATTATAAAGATATACATAAAGCTAATGACTACCAAAACCAGCTTTATTTTTTAGATGACAATCATTTAGGTAAAGACACATTTGTATTTCTACCGGCATTTTGTCAAGGTCAAGATGTGACCATGAAGAAAAGACAGACTTGAAAACGTCTTGATGAATATCTTCTGCCCCAGTAGCATATAAAATTGTTGATCTTAAATCTGATGAACTGGTGAATTTAGATCCAAAGTGGAGGAGGCATAGTAGCTTTGGTTAAGATTTAAGGTTATAAACTAATGTAACTATTGATTTCTGAATTCTACAAAATATCTACTGTAAACTTTGAAAGCAATTAATTTTGCGAAACAAATATTTTCCGTTTTTCCATAAACTACCTTAAAAAGGCAATATTTAAAATTCAACTTAAAAAACATAATAACAGGGTGTCTTACGCGGATATCGACAAACTGATCTTTGTGCCCTCTGTCGAAGGAATAGAACTTCACATGGAGATTCACAGGGCAGAAGGGTAGGTGGTACAAGCTGTTCGTAAAGTCGGACCAAAAGGAAATATCGAAACACTCGCAACCATTCGGCAACTGTTCGCTTTTACAACATATCCGTGAATAGATCCATGTGTCTGTCGATGAGAATAAATATCGTTGAATGATGATGATGATGATGATAATAATAATAATAAAAATAATAATAACAATAATAATAATAATAACAACAACAACAACAACAACAACAACAACAACAACAACAATAACAACAACAACAACAACAACAACAACAACAACAACAACAACAACAACAGTTAAATGATAATGAGGATGATAAAATAAAAGTAATTGAAGGAAAAAATTAATAATGTTTGTGATATTGATGACGATAACGATGATAAAAAATTGTAATGATGATAATAATAATAATAATAATAATAATAATAATAATGATGATGATGATGATGATGATGATGATGATGATGATGATGATGATGATGATGATGATAATAATAATAATAATAATAATAATAATAATAATAATAATAATAATAATAATACCAATAATAAAATTAACAATATGAATAATGATAAAGACAATAATAGTGCTTGTTAAAGTAGTAGTAGTAGTAGTAGTAGTAGTAGTAGTAGTAGTAGTAGTAGTAGTAGTAGTAGTAGTAGTAGTAGTAGTAGTAGTAGTAGTAGCAGCAGTAGCAGTAGCAGTAGTAATAGTAGTAGTAGTAGTAGTAAGAAGAAGAAGAAGAAGAAGAAGAAGAAGAAGAAGAAGAAGAAGAAGAAGAAGAAGAAGAAGAAGAAGTAGTAGTAGTAGTAGTAGTAGTAGTAGTAGTAGTAGTAGTAGTAGTAGTAGTAGTAGTAGTAGTAGTAGTAGTAGTAGTAGTAGTAGTAGTAGTAGTATATATGTAAGTGCATGTGAAAAATGTAATACACACCCTTGTTCTCATAACAGTCAAGAAAGTTGTAATAAGATTCACATACAGTCGCTGTCGTAGAAAGAGCTACAAGGATTAACCACAGTGCCATAATCGACCAATAATTAAAAACCCAGAAAGTACAAGCGCCACTAAACTGGTCAAACCTACGACCAAGTTTACCTATCTTCAAAACCGTGGACTTTCCTCCCACAGACTCCTTATATACCTTAAAGAACGTTGCATCTCATGAACCACGTCCGTGATCAAACGGTTAGGATAATAAGTGGCAATGCTGAAGCAGCTGTTCCTATTTCAGATCAGTGTCTAATTTTATTTAAGTCGATTAGTTGATTGATTGATTATAATCCAGACCATCAACAAGACTTCAGACAGATATCAGATCATTATGCAAGCGAAATAAACCAGTTTCACTGAGTAAGACATCTCTGCCATGATGAAATCCCAATCTTCAAAATTCAAACTTGTATGGCAGCGGTAAGCGGCGTTTGTTTTTACTTCAAATCATTGGAGCGATAAGCGATTAGCGACTTATACTTTAATTGAAATCCTTGAATCAGAAGAAAAAAGAATGAGGACCTTAAGGATTTTCATTTAATTTGAATAGGTACAAAAGAGAGACAGTGATTATGTTTTCTAAATGATATGTAAATGGGGTTGCATTATGAAACGGGAGATACAAAGCAAACTAAGAAGAATATAATTTGACATTAAATATGATCACAGAACAATAAAGATAATTATATCGAAAAATAGTTCTACTTTAAATGGATAATAAAAGTATTTATTCATGTATTTATCCATTATGTATTTTTTTTCTCAATTTACATTTCTATTTATTTGCTTTTCCTATATATCTTATACTTATTGAAGAAAATAATTGTTACTAAGAGAAACTGTGTATCTTACAGGAAGAAGATTGCAGTCTGCGTCTTGTGTTATCCTGCCCTATGTAATAAGTCATGCCTTTAGAGATGAAGCATAAATGATAAATGAAATATCATTTGAGATTGACGTAGATTAATTAAATCTTAAGCTATTCATGTTGAGTAATCGCAGAACTCTGAAAACTGAAGAGGCCAAGCTCTTATCTGATTCAATATAATAGGAGAAGTCGGCTAAACTCAAAATTCCAATTCTTTATCAATAGGTAGTGTATGAAGAGCAATACGGAAAGGTCCCACACTCGCAATTCAACTGTTTCATACTTTTTGTCGAACAATAAAACGAATGTAATGTGAAATCTCAAGCAGAGTGAGTTCAAAAACCACTCTCACTAGCCTCTCTTAAGACACGCATAAGACACTGCTCATTTCCTTTAAGATATTGGCAACAGTTGTGAATGTATCTTGTTTCACACTCATTATGATTTACTGGCAAAAAGATGAAGGAAGCTTACAGATGAAGTATTGTGTCTACAACTTGAAAACAATTTTTTAAATTATGGAGGATTCCATCTGAAGGGGGAAACGCAAAAAAAGGCCCCATCTATTTAATTGTGACGTTAGCAACTTTCTATTTATTGCTAGACATGACACCGACCCTTATAGAGAAACTGGACATAAATTTCAGGAATCTTTGATCCGGTCGTCATGAACAAGAAATCTAGCACAGCATATAAATATATAAGCAAACTTACCCAAGATGAGTTAATCTCAATATACAAGTAAGCTCTTTTCTAGGTTGGTAAAACTGAAACCTTATAACGATAAATATATCCATTTAACCAAAATCATAAATTTTCCTGGTACTGGTTAATCCCCCCCCCCCCTCCCCCGCCCAAGTCTAGTTAGTTTAATATTAAACTTATGCGAATAAGAGCCTTTTTTATTTTAAATGACATTTTTTTGTTCCTTATTTCCTTTTTGTCTCTCTCTGCTGTCTGTCTGTGTCTCTCTTTCTCCTTCAAACTCCGCAATTTGTCGCTCCCTTTTACCTCTTGTTAGTATCTTCATCCCTCTCAGTAACAGTCTATTTCTCTCTTTATCTCTCTCCCTCTATTTTCCCCTCCCCAATACTGTCCTGTTTCTCTGTATCTCGTGTCTCCTTCTAAGAAAAAGCTAGTAGATATGATGACATTGATCTATAATTTTCCTTAAACTTGAGCCCATCTTTGACTCTTAAAACACTCTCATGCGCTTCGATTATTATGAACTTTGATTCCTGGAAACACCCTGAACTGTGGTGCGAGTCTCTCTTATTCGACCTTCATAAACATATTTTTGACGCAGTGAAAGAGAGGCTTACGAACTTAAGTTACTAAAAATTAGAAGCTAATATTGAACGGTTTGCACTGTTGTACATGTATTTTCTTTTCCATCCTTCACTTGAGGCCGCACCGTATCTAAAGTGTGGGAAAGAACACAAGTCAAGGCACAATCATAGCTGAGTTTGTTAGAACAAACTTAGGGCCAAAATAATTAAGATGATACTTATGGTGATGTCTCACAAAGAAAACCTGTGCAGTTATTGCAGCAATACATTAAGTGGAAATAGAATATCATAAACTTCTTCGCCATTCCAATGAGGAAAATATAAGGAAACAGTTTTTGTCTCTTAGTGAGACCTCAGAAACAAGAATCGATCTAAAAGGGGTGAATGAGTTGCAAGCTTGTTGACAGGAAGAAATCATCCGAAATTACATAACATACGTAAAAATGGCTTTGAATAATCCATAGTATGGAAAAATTATGGAATACCTTTACCATGTTTTTGGCCTATTTTCTCTTTGTTTCTTTTCATTTTCACTTAAAATTATTTCTTTAATTTTACCCCTTTCATATCGCTCTCTGTACGTACTTACTTACACAGTAATTATTCTAATTTGGGCCATAACCCCCAATTAAAAGGCCTTACTGAAAACAATAAAAAAAATTATCTCTATCTTTCTATTTTTCTGTCTGTCTGTCTGTCTGTCTGTCTGTCTCTCTTTTGATGTAACTATCAATAGGTCTATATTTCTACTTAATTTTGCGTAAAAAAAAGAAGACGTAATACATTCTAACAATCACGAACTAGACTTAATCAAACTGTTTATTGAATTCTATAAAAAAAAACTTATTAAAAGTTTAACGGAAAATGCGCCTGTTGTAATAAAATAATCGTATAAAGCTGCTTTTTACTTAAGAGAAAATGACCCATTACCAGCTTTGAAGCAAGCTAAAGTAAACGGATTTTTTTTACCCGCTGACGAGACTATTGCCTCTACAGTGGAAGAAATACGGGAAAAACAACTAATTTTGCATTTCCCCAATTTTCGGAAACCATTAAAGGCTATGTAAGTACGAAGAACACTCATAGCTGTGCATCTATTCATACCGACATAACAATAAGCGCTTAAAAGGATCTTTAAAAGATTTAGGCTTTACAAAGCTAGCTGTGTATTATGTTTATTAGTATTACTTGTCATGATTCAGTGAGCAAATCAGGATAGTTATAAAAGACAGACAATTAAGTGATCAGCGCTGCTAGCTGTGCGTATCTAGAGCTATTTCGTTGAATCTATCCGGCTCTTTTGCATTCTTATAAGATTACTAAGTGCATGGAAGCTTTATCTTGCGAGGGTCATTGATGTTTTTTACGTTTCGTATCCAACTCTGAGCAAGCAAATCAGGACAAAAACAGTAAAACAAACAAGCGACAAAAACAGTAATAACAACATCAAAAACAACAGCAGCAACAATAGCTAAGGCTATATCTTTGGTCTGTGAAAATAATCTTAGCTGTATTAATGATCATAATTATTTCAATTGAGGACTCTCTGAATTAATCTCATTTTTTTATGCATTACGTATTTGCAAAGAGTCGCTTCAAACCAATGCAGCGAAAAAATTCAGAAGTAGTTATTGAAAATAGTATCAGTCGTGTTCGCGTTATCTCTTAATTTTTCGCATGGTAATAAAGAAGCAAAACGATCTTCCTCTATTACCGTAATTAAGCTCCATTAACTCCAGTACACTACCTTTGAAAATAAGGAAATTAAACGGATAAACAAAAGCAGAGTTAAATCTATTGAAAACTTTCAGTAACTGCAATGCAGTTATCTTTTTTTTTTAAATATATATCAAAAAGGCAATTTTCGGTCGATGACAAAATTAAAAGCTCAACCATTAAATCCAGCAAAAATGAACAGGAGGGGAGTAAAAGTATGTGTAAACTGTCATTGGAAAAAGCTGCAACATCTAAAGCATGAAAACCGACAAGTGCCCTCGCCCAACAGCAACAAGACATATGTCGATTTCTAAAGTCGTTTTGAAGAAACTTAGGAAACTTTGGAGTGAAATTACGTTCAGTTAAACACCGGTACAAATTATTGTCAGCGACGGCATCAGCCTGTATTAATGGACCAGTCTATCTTTATACAAAGACATCTTAATTTTGCTGGGAACATTACGTTCTATTGAAGTATTATATAATCATATTTCAATATTTGGGAAAACACTCGCTGACCCAGTAAATACAAATCGTATACTTGTAATATTAACAAATAACAACTATCGATCATTCTTCCGTTAGAAGATTATAATAAGTTTGTCAAGACATGCTTATAACTGTTATGCTGTTCCTTTATTACCGAGAGAACAGATAAGCCTTCTTTTGTTATAGCGGTTGATTTATTATTGATAAGTTTCTTTTCATTCCCATGAAAACATTTTTTTTTCCACTGAGATTATCTGCACTTATTTCTATTAAATTTAAATTAATACATGTATGAAAGAACTTTGTTTACAATAACATGTATTTTCAATTCACTGCTTTTTAGGAGCAACACAGTGAGAAGTGATACAAGTTGGAGAGTACGTTTCAAGCTCGTTTTTGTTATGCTTCATTTTCAGGAATGATTTAAAGAACTTCCCTGCCTATGTTGAACACCCGATGGAGAGCTACTCAATCTTTTTTGAAAGAGTTGCTCGTTATTATCGAGGCTGTTTTAACTTTTATGAGAACACACAATAAATGAAACGGTGAAAGCCTATGACTTACAGCTTTTTTGTGTTTAAATTAAGAAAGAATATATTCTTAATTATTATGATTGAATTGAAATTTAATTATAACATTACTTCTTATTCTTAAACTGAAGGGTAATTTTCTAGACATTATTGGCTGGTATAATTAGTTCAATGAGTATAAATGTCGTAACAAAACGTTTAAAAAAAAATTGCACTCCATGAATAAAGGCTATTTTGTAGAGAATTTTGACGACAACACAGTTATACTACACCTCGATGGTACTGGGTCACAAAACAAACAACACATCATTTATTCCCACTTCTAATCAATAAATGTTATTTGATCATTCTGATCTTTCTCTTTCAGCTATAATTTATTGATAGTCCTAAAATTGAAGTTAGAAAGACATTAGAAAATAGAAAAAGCCAAAACAGGGAGTATTTATAAGAAAGTTTAATGCATTTCAAACATTTTTATTTCCTTTGTCTCCCTCTTAATCTCATAATCTGTAGGGCACACAATCTCCCTATGACTAGCTTGAGTGTCTACATGCAGTTGAAGGGAAAAAAAATTGATAATCTTCATTTTTCATAGAGTTGTCTAGATATTTTAACCAGTTTCTCATCACCTTGGGACATAATTGTCTTTGCACCCTACAAAATCATCAGTTTTGTCTCAAAGTCCCCTATTAATGCTCAGTATATTGTCATTATAAAACAGGTTTATCGGTCAAATCGGTAATATGCAGCATACGTATTGCATTCCCTGAATATACAAGAATTGCCATCGCATCCTTTCTGTTTCTCACTTTATTATTTTTCAATGCCCTATTTGCTTGCTTTTTATAATATGCATCGGTAAAATATACACATTCGATATATCTATGAAAATGTGTAAAATAAAAAAAAAATTCCAATATAAAAGACAGCACCTTGAACTTTGTCTAAGTCCATTTTGATACATGTATATTTGGTACATTAGAGTAATGTAAATAAATGCCTCAATTTTTGGAAAAAAATTTCCATCAGAGTTTAAAGCTATCATCTATGAAGTATTGATTAGTCATTGGTTTAAAAACATTGCATTTAGTGAAAAATGCTAAAAACAGTAATTCAATTTTTGTGTCGTTCGATTTTGCTATCACATGATGATGCACTTCTTGCCATTCCGAGAGGAAAGCTATTCTGTTAAGATGTCTCTTTTGACCAGTCTGATTTTGTATGGCTTTGGCGCTCTCGTTATTCCAAGAACACTGTCAAAAGATGGCAGAGAGCTGGGGTCCTCGGGGACCAACTGGTATTTCTGGAGAATGTGCGTGATGAACAGGAAAAGCTCCGCCTTGGCTAAAGCTTCTCCCAGACACATTCGTCGACCTGCGAAGAAAGAGAGATGATAGATGTCAGCCGTGTGTTATGCAGGCTTTGTACTTCAAATGACTTGCTACTAGTGATCGCATAGTTGACAAGAGAGAAAAAAAAGTTGTGAGAGTGTGGTATCATAATTTCCGAAAATGCAAAAAAATGGTGTCCACAAAAGAAACTGATTTTGCATTAATCTTCACAGTCTTTTTTTCTAATTCTGTATTTAAAAAAGAAAATCTGTCTTGTTTTATTTTAAGGAAAACCAGTACAACGTGAAAAATCCACAGAGGTGCCGCTACTCATACTTCCATTTAAAAAAATTACCTGAAAAAAGGGAAAATCTATCTTATGGCGGTTTCAGTCATGTTGATAGGGTCTAATATTTTCAGCTCCACTATGCCGTGCCCGACGAAACTTGTGTGATATACAAATAAAAACCTAATCTAAACTGTCCATAACTATGACACTATCAGATAAACAAACCAAACAGACGTCTGGGTGTAAATTGTTTTTGAAATCGCTGAGGACAAAATGTGGAAAATGTGCTTGTTTTTTTTTTTTTTTTTGGTTGTGCACGTGTAAAATAGTTCAGTTTAAGGTCAGTCACTTTTTATACAGGTAGTGTCAACGGGAAAATAGTGGACAAAAGTATACATTGTGCGTGATAAGAAAGATAGAAATGTAAGGACAGTTACATAGCATGAGAAAGAGACAATTATACAAGCCTCTTTGTATTATACAAAAGGGGACCATTAAAAGAAAACTAAAGACACATCAGCAACGCATCTGAAGTCTACTAGACACCCCCACCCCCTCCTAATACTTTCACAACCACCATTATATTCTGGTCTGAATTAATCGCTAGTTCAAATTCCTATTGCGTTTTAGTAGAGCATTCTTCGTTTTCGTGAAAAGTTTCATTAAAATTGTTATATGTATGAACGTAATGTGAGTGCATCCAGAACGTTTAAGTAAAGTCTTAATGGTTATCCTTGATATAAAGGCGAATTCGAATGAGGCTATTGCTATTCGCGTCCTTTTAAAAAAATACTTCTAAATACCAAGATTCTAGCTGACTCACTTAAGGTAAAATTGAAAGCACACCCCTTGCCTAACGATAATTACAGGCTATGGAAAGTTCATTGATCTAGCAAGACCACTGTATGGCATGAAGAACATGTCCGTGTTATCTTTGACCTCTAATAAAGCCGCCTTCAGACAGTGTTTATCAGTATATTGACAGAACGGCAGAATGTTAAAAATGCTGGCGAACTAATTACCCACAGAACAGTGATATTATAGCAGGCCATAAAACAACAAGGAAAGGCAAACACATATTAGATATAGACTGGTGTCGTTTCTTTTTCTTACAAAAAAACAACAACAAAAAACACTATTTCTTTCGCCTTATCATGTAAGAAAAATGTAAGAATGACAAAAATAATATATACATTTTGCGTTACCCAGTGCTAATTTTGTTTTGTTTTGTTTTCAGAAAATTCAACTTTCTCTCCTTTTCATACATTCAATTCATAGAAACAACATAGCTAAGACAATTACCCATTGAAAAAGGGACTAATTCTTCTGGATTCATCAGGTTTCCTTTGCCATCTATGAAGCGTTCAGGTCGGAAGTTGTGGGGATCTCCCCAGATTTTTTCGCTGAGCAATGCAGAGTCCAGATGTGGCATAATGAAAGTGTCTTTAGGAATGGTGTAGCCTCGCACAGTGGTCTCCTCAGTGCAGCGATGAAACAGTCTGAGAGGAGTTAAGCAGTGATGAAATACCTATTAGATAAGATTTATTTGATAAAAAAAATCAAGAAATTAATAAAATAGCCTAGAAAGCTCCAAATTTCTTTTTAATTTCTTTTAACAAAGTTTTGACATCTAAATGAACCACAGAACCAGTTGCGCACGAAAGCTACCAGCCTCCAGTATAGAATTTACGCATTTCTTACCCAAGTGGGACGATGCTTGCTATCCTCTGGGTTTCCATTATGGCGGCATTCAAATATGTGACTTTAGGCCGGTCTGTGATTTTTGGATTTCTTTGAGTGCCAATTTTCTCATCCATTTCCTCGTGAATCTGGAAATTCATGAAATTCAGACCTACAGTGTTGCATATGTTGCTTACAAATCATATGTTGTCATATCTTTATAAAATTATTTTTTTACATATACTTCTCATATATATATATATATATATATATATATATATATATATATATATATTTATAAGACGTAGACCATTGAAATGGCTTCTTTTCCAATAGCTTGTGTAAATATATCTTTTTACGTAGGAACAAATGTGTGTGAGATTGAGATTCAGTATTTTAATTCCTTTATGACTTGGCCCACTTGAAACGATGATAATGCGCAATTCTCGCATCATAGTGGCAATAAGAGTTCTTTTCAAGGACAAGCTTATGGTAATTCGATACTTTTGCGGGTGTAAGAACTGTTGATCATAATCTGGTATTTGAAGATTTGCTTTGATTTATTTTATTCGCCTATGCCAAAGTATCTTTTATTTTAAATCTGTTATTTTTACACCAGATAATCACAGGACGTAGACTCACGACATTTTCAGGAAATTTTACTTACGATTTGACTTAAAATCTGACTAGGTCTCTTCGGTTTTCTTTCTTTTAATCAAATATTCTTTTTAAAAGTGAAAAGATAAACATTTATATTATTTTATCTACAAATATCTTTTAACAGCACACCTTTGCGAAACTGGTGTAATTTATCTTGATGTAGCTCGCCCGCACGTTGTGGATGAAAAACCAAGTAAGCAAGGAGAGCAGTATTAATACCAGATTTAAATTTGTACAGACACGCACAAGAATGCACTAAGTGCTACTCACATATACTATTTAAAACATAAGTGTATCCTCCATTTAAGGAGCATGCAAGCATAAATATTTCAGTCTTACTTATTACCATTTTTTATGGTCCGTGATGATAAATTCAAGCTGTTAATTCAATGTAAATAAATGTTTAGATTAAAGCAGATAAAAGTCTTCCCATTTGCGCATATTAAATAAATCTGATGAGAAATAGGCAAATCTAGATTTAGATTACTGTATTTCAAACATATTTAGGCTTATTTGTGAAAGTCTTACATGACCTGCAAGATAAAATCTTATTTTCCTTTTCGCCTTTTCTGGGTCTAGAAATTCTTTAATTTTAAACTGTCTTTTAAAAACTTTGGGCATTATAGACAGATAATCTAGGTTTTTAAAAAGCGCAGTAATCTATATTGATTTCGCATGCAGTTTTAGATGGCTTGTTCAGCTCGTAAATTAATCTGTATTGATCTAGTTTGTGGATCAAGATAATTAAACTTTGCTATTAGGTTAATCCATTTCATTATGTCTGACGGCATTTGCATCTACGCTGGTTTCAATTCTTAACAATCTAAATCAATATATTTCAAATACTCTGTATCAAAGCAAATGTTCATTATTTTAACCGAAGTGTATCGCTTGCCACAGTTTGTCAGCGTTACGGCAGAATCTACTTTAAACTAGACTTCAATACCGCTAAAATAAAGAAAACAACACTTGCTCGTTTATATCGAATCATTTCAGTCTGACCATTGACGGTGCAATTTTTTGTTTTGAGCTGAGCGAAAGATTTCGCCATCATTATGCGACCGTAACAGTCCTAAGAAAAAAAAATTCTTCACAAAATCTTCGGCCTTACTCTTTATCACCTCAAGGACTTTATGGGTGTCCTGTACCAAGAGACCATGAGTTGAACCCAAGTTGAGATACCTAGTTAACTTCCCCGATATATTTATAAGAATAATAATAATAACTATAATGAAAATAATAGCAGTAGTAGTAGTAGTAGTAGTAGTAGTAGTAGTAGTAGTAGTAGTAGTAGTAGTAGTAGTAGTAGTAGTAGTAGTAGTAGTAGTAGTAGTAGTAGTACTAGAAACAGTGATAATAATAATAATAATAATAATAATAATAATAATAATAATAATAATAATAATAATAATAATAATAATAATAATAAGCATAATAATAATGATAAAAATAATAATAATAATAATAATAATAATAATAATAATAATAATAATAATAATAATAATAATAATAATAATAATAATAATAATAATGATGATTGTGATGATGTTGATATTATAATAATAATAACATCAACAACAATAACAAGAATAATATATGGTGACATTAAAATCGTCATTGATATTTTACACCACAATAAAATTTGTCGCCAATATGGCACTCTGCAATCTTATAGAAATCGTTACTTTAGCTGTTGTTTAAAATAGGAAAAGCCGACAGAACAAAGAAGGAAGGAAATGAAGGTGTGTGATATTCACTACCCCAAGAATAGTAATTTATAAGAGAAAATGTGTTTTTCCAAAGTTAAGAATATTATATTATTTCCAATACATCTATAAAAGTCAATCACCATAGTGTTGTAGTTGATAAATTCACTGTAAATATTTTAGCCACTTCATGATTGACTACAATCGTGAGTCCTCAGTTTTTTTCCCAAATAATCATAATTCCAATATAGAACTTTGACGTCATTGATTTCAAGTCGAAAAAATAAGAAATGTGTCAGGTGATTTTTATCTAGTTTGGAATATTCCCTAATGTAACCATTGGGACACTCAGAAATTGAGGGAGTAATACTTATCCCAGGAATATACGTCCATGTATATCATTGGGTGGAAGTTTTTCAAATTGGAGGCAAGCAATGTTTTATGGTGACTAACAAAACTTATGTGGTTTTATCTCACCTCCCTTGCTTCATTTGAAATTCTTTCAAAATCTGTTTTCAAATCTCCATTTTCATTCTTTCTAAAACTCTACCTGACCATCACATTTTCATTCAGTGTAGATCTCTGTTAACAGATTACGACGTAGAATAATCGTGCTAAAAAAATTGTTTCCTGTCTATTGCAAATTGACAGAACGTTGAAGTTATATTCTTCAATCAATCATCTGACGTGAATGTTGGTGTGGATGAACTTCCCGACTTGTCATTATTGCCCCTATCAGTACCAGCTACGCCACTGACCTTTCTCTGGACGTCCGGGTTGTGTAGCATGTACAGGAGGAACCAGAGAATAGTGGAGGTGGTTGTCTCACTTCCTGCAACCATGAAGTCGCTTATCACCCTTGCCAAACCTTCCTCTATTTCAAAACAAAAACAAAAACATCATTTAGACACTTAATATTATCGACCGCCTGCATCGAATCATACATAAATTGGTGAACCGAGATCGTATAACTCGAGCATGCGTCATGTTTTACAAAACCTTTTAGTTATTTGACATTATTTTTTTTAGTAAAATTAGTAAATTAGTAAAGGATTAGATACACTCGACATATGTACATGTGGGTCATCTAATCCGCCATTGCCCAAATTGCTGCTAGCGTAATCTTAAAATAAAATTGGTTCCATACTGATCTACTCATACGGTCATAAAAGTTGGTAACTATACCTACACACGAATTCAGCTTTGTAATTTCATACAGCTTACTTATTCACACCACAAGCTAAGGGAGTGGACTGGACCTTACGTAAAAGTGATGGTCTGCAGAAAACCTCACTCTTGTCTCTGCAATATGAAGTATAGTTATGGACGATTTTTACCAGTACCATCTGTCTAGGCAGATGGTGCTAGTTTTTAGCTTCCCCTATTACGTAAAATTAAATTAATAGCCGCTGTGTCATAGTGTTTTCTCATAAACCCGATGTTTTGTAGGGCAAAAGTTGCCGAAAAAAAATCTCAACAATCTCACGTATATCATTGATATGGTTTAGTCTAACATTCTGACAAATACTTTTTATGAACCAAAATAAAATAAACTGAAATAGTTCATTTGGTAATTTTATCAATTTACTAAAAGAACTACTAGAGCAGAGATTTCCATATATTTATGATCATCCTATTTCAGGGACTCATTTCATTCTACAAATCACTGATGCAAAGACCATTGTCGAAAAATAAAACATATCCATTGTGTCATATTTAGTTCACAGAACTTTAAAAACCTTTATTCATTATTTCATAGGGTTGTAGCGATGCTATTACAGCACCAGGAAAAGTCAATACTTATACAAATAAGAAATGGGTAAGCAGCCAACAACTTAGAAAGGATAAGTGATGCATTTACAATTTTAAAATACAGAACTCAAGAGTATTCGAGGATGTAAAAATACTGCAGCATGATATTTGGAACATCACCGAACTGTAAGCCTACTAAAACTAAACCATTTTATTTTTTAAATGAAAATCAACGGTAAAATTACAGAACAAAATAAAATTATCTTTCTGAGCTTGTTAAAATAACAAAGATCCTTGGCATTCAAACCAACATTTGAACAAGAAGCCACAAAGAAAGTTTAAACAAATTTTGAATTTGCATGCGCAGGAATATTTGTATGTTTTACATAGCCTTTTGTGGACCTTGTTGTGAAAAACTGAGATAATATTATTCTAATTGAAATTTACCACATTAAAGTCTTCAATTAACGTGGCAATAAAAAATGTAGAGGTTTAATTAAAAGACACTGTGAGTTTCACAGCTGTCAGACAACATAGAAATATGAGACTGTTATGACTACATGATGTTTTTATGGAAATTGATTTCCCACATTTTGCGATACTCACCACTCATATTTGTCTGTTGTCCTTTCTCGCTTTTTTCTCTCATTTCTTTGAGGTAGTGATTTATAATATTTTCCTTATTAATTCCGCTGGTTTCATCATCATCGACCTTGTTTCTAAAATCTCGCCTGATTGGGAAGTAGAGTCAATTAAATTAATATCAAATTTATGGAAAGTGACGGATAAACATACAAGCATGTATAAATAATGTTTTGTTTACCAACACAACTTAACCGTGTCTTGAAGTTCTTCAATCAATAAAGAACACAAAGAGAGAAGAGGAAGACAATAACGTAAAGGTTTCTGAAGGCAGGAATTGCTTGTTCTCATCATATCTCAATTGGAGTCTTGTTAATCAAGGCAGTGTTTAACCATTCGAATTTGCCTGATTCCCCTCACACTGCTTACTGCTATTGCAAGTACTAGAAGCCGCTGAAGATCATTTAATTATTTTTTTATAACGATCGTGAGTAAATCTGAGGTTGATTTGCCTTCAGGACTGTTAATATTGCAAAGGATACTTAATTTGAAAAAAAAAAAAAAAACTCACACAAAGTCATCAAAGAACTTTTGAGAATCGAGCAAACGTTTGGCTTTGAATAAATCGCCCGGGAGATGTCGAACTTGAGGAAACCAGGCATGCACTGTCCCGGCTGACGCTGCTTCAACCTAGAGAAAAAGATTTCTGCCAATGATCATTATAGTGAGGAAGATAAGAAAACGCGCACTCTATTTCTTTATTTCTTGTTCTTAGGTTTAAAGAAAGTTTACAACTTTTTTCTTCTGTTCTTATTCTTTTCACTGTTACGATATCTTTCTGCGCTGTGTATTAATTTTAAGACCAACCCCTAATGTATGTTTCTCAGAGAGGGAGAGAGAGACTTATCAGAAAAAAAAGCTTCTAAGATTTACATTAAAAAGGAGATGAAAGCGTTGGCTGATGACAGTGAATATTGATAATTATCATGTGTTAGATAAAGCTTGTCCATAAAAGACCACCTAAGTATTTTTCTACTCATCATACAAAGCTTATTCACGGTGTAGGTGTATGTGTGTGTATGGCGGGGGAGGCGAGGTAATCCCTGCGGGTGTTTTAACACCACAGCCACCGCGCCCCGCCGCTCCTTGTTTCTTCTGTAACAAGACTTGTTTCTCCAAAGTCTTTACGATTTAAAGATGTTTAGGGGGATATGTGAAAAGACCGTCTAATCCTGGCAAACATTATTATTTATTTTTATTACTCCAATTGTTATGCAAATGTCCATCGTTCTTTTTATACTATCACGTTACAAACTGCCATTAGACGTCGACGATGTGTGCGGGTGAAAAGGTGCAAAGACGAAGACAAAGTTAATCATGAACAGAACAGTGTAATACTGAACGAGCAATTCTTACTTACCGCTTGATCAAACAGTGTAAGGAACTTTTTGAAGAAAGGATCTCCGTATTCGAACCTCTGGCCCAGTAGAAAACTACAGATAATGTTGGAGACGGCTCTGGTCGTTATTTCTTTCATATCCGTGGATTTACCATCCAGTTTTTCTATCTCTTCTAAATAAGCATGGATCTGCGATGAAAAGAAAAAAGTTTCATTTTTAAAATGTCCACCGTTCGAAATCCGAGCTAAGCCATTTACGGTATGATCTTTTACTATTGTTTAGTTCTATTTTTTAGATTTATTTATTACATCTTCACCATTTCCCCCTCTCTACCCCCGCCCCTAAAGAAAAAAAAATCCCAAAGCCGCTACTTTGGGACACAATTTAAGTTAATTTGTAATTTAAACACTGATTTATAGAATACGACATCACCGGATAGCATATTAACCTAGTAACATTAGACGTAGTATTAATCATCAATGATAATCAAAAGAAGAAAAGTCTGAGATTATAAAGATATTTTTAGCGCTTAAATGTTAAATTCTGGACATGATTGTACCTCTTTTTCATCTCTAAAAATTTCATTGAACACTAAGTCGTGTTGCAAAACACAAAGGACAAAATGAGAAGATAGCATCTCACTCTCACCTCTTCCTCGACCTTCTCTGCCATGACGTTTTTGCCCATACCAAAAGCTTTCAGAATCGAGAGTACAGTCGTTCGATTCTCCTTCCACAAAGGACCAGAGGCTTCTACGATGCCTGGTGAAGTATAAAAGAGTTGGTAAAATGGTCCGAATTATAGGGGGAATTAGGATAAAATTATACTTCGTTTATAGTCGGAAGAGAAATAGAGGAGGAAGAGGAAAATAGATAAAGAGATAAAGAAATAAATAGACATATTCATTGATAGATTGAAGAGAGAGAGAGAGAGAGAGAGAGAGAGAGAGAGAGAGAGAGAGAGAGAGAGAGAGAGAGAGAGAGAGAGAGAGAGAGAGAGAGAGAGAGAGAAGGTGTGAAAATGTGAGACACGAAAAGTGAGAGACAAAGCGAAAGAAAAAGACTGAACGAGAACGAACGAAGAAGGAAAGAAAGAGAGGCAGGGAGGGAGGCACTCAGAGACATCGATGAGGGTTAAGTGAAAACTATGGTTGCTTGTATGTAGAACAAAATGGAAGGATTAAGGAATCAATGCATATTATTGAGTGGTCGTCAGTACAGAGTAAAAGAAGTCATTAGGCAAATGTGCGGAGGACAAAAAATGTTTTTCACTTAGAATTATTTTCTCTACTCTTGCGTGATAATAGCTGATTACAATTAAGCTAGAAGCCATTATAAAGGTTTTTGCGAGGACATAGGCCACTATGAGTGAAAAAGCTAGCGTTCTTTTCGTGAAACGGGCTTTTGCTTTGATAAAATCGGATCTAGATCAAGTTTATTTACGTTTAATTCTATGAAAGCCTTTTGTTTATAATTGTAAAACGATATAATGGCATTTTATTAAGTTCATATTCCTAATCGGTGGTAACAGCTGCACTTCTCGGCTTCACGTGTAGGCCCAAGCTCCAGAAGAAATCTCATATATCATTTCAATAATAATATAATGTTTTAAAGAATACATTTCGTTATCAATGGATTGGACAAATTTATGTCACACATAGACATCTATTTTTAACAATTATGAAGTAAATGAAACTGCTTTCACATTGGATAAGTTATTTTTTCCTTCGTTACCAGATTACTTACATATACAGATGTAAACAGTGATATAAATTACCAATCATTGCACTTTTTAAATTAAGATAAAATAGCGGTGCTCCCGCACTGAGAACTTCTGTAAATTCACAACTAACTCATCTCAATTTGGCCCGGATCATAGAAACCGTCATTTATAGAAGATTTTTTAAAACAGTTTCCGTCATCGAGGCAGTAGGGTAAAAATATTCTCGGGGATACAAACCATTAACCCTTTCCAAAATAGGAAACATCCCATCTTTTGGCTTGTCGGTGAAAATATCTGCCTGTTTTACCAGAGTGTCCTTGAGAAGATCGTAACTGCTGAAGACGATCACTAGAGTTGTACCGAAATAGAGGCTGAAGATTTCTCCAGTTCTGTTCGTTTAAGAATATATAAGGGAATGTGGAAACTTGGAATAGAATTTTGTAAGCCGTTACATGCTCTAACGAAAAGAAAGGTTATTGTCCTAAGAAATATGGTACGATAAATTAACGCCCCTCTAACCTATACAAATACAAAGCGGAACAAACCACAATACCAAAAGAAGCAGGCACAAAACTCTGTATGATCAGAGAACTGCTATGAATCCTACACAAGAAGTGCGTGCAAATAACGTTATATGAAAAGGTTTAAATCATATTTTGTTTGCCGTGGAATCTTTAGCAGAAACTGGACTGGTTAGAAGCGATCTGACTACTATGAAAATTAAAGATTACTGAAGTGGAAGGATTAAACTTGAATCACTTGTATCTGTTTCTTAGAGATGCGGATAAATCGAGAGGTTTAAACCCTATCTTTAAGCTGGTGTTTATTTTTTCATAGTCATTTAAAAATACATACCCCCTCCCCCACACACACACACACATACCCTCTCCCACAAAAAAAAAGTAAATTAGAAAATTAGGAGAAAGCAAAACGATTACCGTAAAAGAAATTGCAAATTTCATCGGGTTCTTTAATAACTCGCTTCTTCAAACAAGGTACAACTGTTAAATAAATATCTTAAACATTTTCATAGAAATCAAATTATATCTGATTGCGATTTGTGAGGTTTGGCAAAGCAAAGAATCAAATCAGCAATTTCTTTGAAAACAGGTTTATAAAGAGATTTATAAACTAACTAATCATTAGAAAAAAGTTTTACGGGTATGAGTCAGAGAGGCTCCGCGCAAATAGAAGAGATTTACTCAATATTATTAGACCTTTGCTTTGCCACTCGCAGAGACTATGACGAATAAATTTTATTGTTTGTTATCCATAGGTTAAAGGACGAATAACTTACCGTTTGCTACGCACAAATTCTTTAAAGAAAAAACTGACTTTTTGCGACTCACATACACTAGGACGAATAAACTCACAGCTTGTCGCTACTGTCAGATTCTACGATGAATAACCTCACTGTTTTCTACTAACAGATTCTATGACCAATCGACTCACTACTTACACATTCAACGATGCATAAAGTTTCTGTTTGATACACACAGATTCAATGACCAGTAAAGATACAATTAGCTACTCTTAAACTCTTGATAAATATATTTATTGTTAGCTACTTATAAATTCTGTAATAAGTAAAGTTACTGTTAAAACTAAAGTGACTGTGATAACTACAAATCTTATTGTTTGCTTCCCAAAGGTTCAATGTCGAATTAACTTACTATATCCTGCTCACATACTCTATGATATTTTAAGCAAACTCACTGTTTGCTCCAGTCCATAATAACACCTCGAGGATCTTTGGTCATGTAGAGAAGGTGTCCGAGAACAGGGAAAGGCCTGGCCGGACATGGTGGAAGATTGACCGGTGTTTTAGCCCACGAGCTGACCACAAAAATGACCAATAGAGCTACAGCCACGATAGCAAGAGGTGGGAGTTCAAATCCGAAGAAAGTAGTGAAAACCATCATGAGCCCTCAGGCGATTTCCAATCACAATCTCGTTTTATAGCAGATATGATTGTCAGAGAAAATATATAAACTGGTAAAATGAGGACCATCAAATACGTTAGTATCTTATTTTTTATTTGTGTTTGCGTGTGAACAATATTTACATAAAAAGACTTTCCTTTTTAATAATACATTGCAAGGAGCAAAACCTTAGAACCAAAATTCGTATTCATAATAACAAATTAAAAAAAAACCACGCTCGATAAATGAACGCAATTGCTCACATTTTACAAAGAACTCTTTTAATGGCACAAAATTAATAAAATAATTATGGTTGACTACCTAAGTCCACGCTGAGTGATAAAGTGATAAAATCTAAGTCTAGATCTAGTAGAGAGGTCATGCGTAGGTTAGGGCAAATTCAGCACAGTTCTGTCGAGTGGGTTGCCCAGTTTGGACTTATAAACCAGCCGTGCTTACTGCTCCGCCCTCTCTTCACAGACCACGGCCACGACCACGAACTGACCGACACAGCTGACAGACAGTAGAACTGGAACATACACAGCGGATTTCCGCTTTCTGTTGTGTGTTATGAGGATTAGTAAGCGTCGAAGCGACCTCGTCTGAAAGCGTAGTACTACCTATAGATCTAAATTTGACCTAGGTGGTTGCGAAGCAACCCCGTGAAAAGCATCGGCCGATATAGCACCTTCAGGACATTATTTTGTCGCACCCAATCGATCTTCTACGGAGCGGACAGCAAAAGTGCGGAACAAAAACGCGCATAGTTCGATCAACCAAGCGTTGCTATATTTTTACACCGATCTAAAAGTCCAGTCAAAATCCTCTCCTATATTTTTCGATTCTATGTTTCTTTTTATGTATCCATCATCCCATCCAGAATATTCTTTATCTGAGGTAATTATCTCTTTGTATGTATGTTTGAAGTTTATTTGTCTACATACCTATTCATCTGTATTTGAAAAATCGAAACACATCTATCTATCTATCTTTCCATCTACCTGTCTTAACTTTGTAATATCCCAAAGCTCCTTTAGTTGAACAGTCTGCCTATTTTACCTCCTTGTAATGAAAGATTCATCCATCCATCTGAATATCTTTATAGCTATTTATTTCTAATATTCTACTTATCTGTCTCTACTCAATTACCCTTTTTTTTACTTCAGCCTAAAAACTATTACCTTTTCCAATATCCATACTTAATTTTATACCCTTTTGACTTTATTTTTGTACAATGTCTTTCGTATTATCTTGCTTTTTCCCAGTTCTCTCTTCCTTGCGATTACTCTCAAGTGTTTTATAATTATCCTACTCTTTTTTTTTTTTTTAATTATTTTTACCTCCCCCCCAAAAAAAAAAAAATAAATAAATAAAAAAAATAAAAAAAATAAATAAATAAGAATAAAAAACCATAAACAAACTTTCATTGAACTGAGCCGTATAGCTTTTTGCCTTTATACAAAGTATATTCAAGGCAAGTAGCGCCCGCGCAGATGGTTCTAAATAAAGTGGTCATAATATCTGATAGCCACTCGGTATTGCTATGGTGAGTTCCTTTAACTAATATAATCACACTTAAATGTTTAAGAAAGAGCACCTTAGTTTTTTTGATAGATATAAAACAAATGGCATTTTGAAACAACATTGTCGGATTACATTATAACGATAAAAATGATAATAATGTTAATGGTGGGTTGTGGGAGAAAAAGGGATGGAGTGGCGTTAGTGTAATCTTTATAAACTGAGAAGAGAAAAAAAAACAAAGAATGCAACACTAAAACAAGAAGAGAAAAAAATAAAATTTTGGGTTGGAGAAAATGAAAAAAAAAGCCATAAAAATTAGAGTCGCCACCATCAAAACATCCTTGAAATAAAGAATAAAATGGCCATGGAAACCAGTTTTGTTTGCTTTTGCTTTTGTTTTCGTCTTGTTTTGTTTTTTGATTACTTGCCATTGATGTCTTTCATTGAAAGGCTAAGTTTGTGATTTATGCGAAACAAACGCAAGCGTTTTGAATCCGGTGAAGTAAACTTCGGGTATTTGGTTTAATAAGAATGAATGTTCATAACTGAAATCAGATGAGGGACCATAAAGTTTTTGGTTGACTCTTTCTAATGATGTATTCAAATAAAATAGTATCATTTTCTTCCTTTTTTTTTACTCTATGCAACAATGTTTATAAGAATTTTTTTTCCTGCATATAAACTGTTCTGACACGGACCACAAATTTCGTCATTTTGATGAACAAAGTTTGCTTCCTCTCTTGACACTTTAAAAATTGCTACAGCGTTGGAGAAACGAGTGATTCCTTTGCGTGACAATTAAAAAGTATCATCTGATTCAATAGTAATAGTTTAATACATCGACATTCCAAGTAGAGTCACGAGAGAGAATGTACAGCCTCACACACACACATACACACACGCTGTGGATTTCAAAGTCACACGGGTCCTTAGGAAACGTGAGACGGAAGTTTTGGACGAAGAGCATCAGGTCACAGGACTTAGTTAGGGGCTTGACTAGCCCTGACCCCAACTTAACCATTGACCCGAAGCGACTCTTGTTCAGTGTTGCGATAGAAAAGGAAAATGATTTTTGTGTTTAATGACTGCTTTAAAAAAATGTGTTCGAGGTGCTTCAGAGACTTTACTTTAAAACAATCATTTCGTTCAGTTTATACTGATGATAATTTCTGTTCAATCTTTTAAAATTTGTTACTTGTATTAAAAGGACACTGGTGCCAACGTATTTAAAGTTTATTTCACAAATTAATTATCGTGAAAAATGTACATAATGATCGTATGCCAAACAGTTTACATCGATCTATAAAAAAATAAAAGAGTAAAAAGAAAACCCTCTTGTTCAGGCAGTCCCAATGCTATCGATTTAAACAAAGAATTTTTTTTTCACTACAAACAGCTGAAAAACATTT